>JALPQD010000445.1:1346907-1796307 GCA_023101885.1 Typhlomys cinereus
GAGCCCTGCCTTGGTCATCTGGTGACTGACTGCAGGGTGAAGGGTCACCCATACCGGTGCCGGTGCTCCGTGTGCCAAGGTCAGGACTGTAACCTATAGAAGCCATAGCACAGCACACGTACATGGTACCTGTGGCACAGTGCCCACCGGCCCATCATGCTCACGGCACCCACAGCACCCGTGGCACAGCACCCCTCCCCTGCCTGGTGGCATGAGCTCAGGACTACACTAATGCTGAGTGCCACGCATCTTTTGAGGGTTTTCAAACGCAATGGAAATGGGCCCATGTGGCCCATGTGACAGCACAGCAGGTAAAGGGGCCTGAGGCTTAAGCGTTCCCAGGAACCATCTTGGGGGCTCTAAATCTGCACGGCAGACGCCCACCTGCTTCCCTGATGCAATCAGCCAAATGAAAGCACTCTGGGGTCCAACAGTGCAGTTTTAGAGCAGCCGGGCTGGGAAGGTCTTTAGAGGTCATCCCCCCCTGCTGGGATCATCGTGAAGGAACACACCCTATTCATCTGGAGGAACTGGTTCAAATCCTCCACTGAGATAAGGTCACCAATCTTCCCCAACCCTTGTTTATGAAAGGATATGTAGATGAGCTCTCCACTGCACTTCCTCAAAAGAAACAGGCTGCAAAGTCAACTAGGCTGAGCCTCCACATGAACAGACCAAAGAGAGGTAGAGGACCAAAAACTTCAATCGGGTTTGCAGAGACTAGAGCTAACCAATAAGGAAAAGCCACTTTTCCCAGGTCTGCCTAACCCTATTAATATACCTGATTGTGGCAGCCATCTTTGGCTCTCTTGCCGCTCGTGGATTTCATGTCTGGAGTCCATGGCTTCCTTTCCTGCTCCCTTGTTCCTCACCAACTCCACGTCTGTGAGTTCTGTTCTTTTTTCCTCTCATCCTCTTGTGCTGCTCTTCTGTGTTCAAACCTCGGACACAAGAACACAACATTCAGGGCAGTTCATCGGCTCTCTTGCCCTTCTTGGAATCATGTCTGTGAGTTCCGTTCTTTCTCTCCTCTAATAAATGCTACCATAATCCTCTACGCGTGTTCTGGTTTCAATCTTCTACCCTGCAACACCATGACATCATCAGCTGCGCAGGTTGGTCACTGTCCTTCAGGGTGTAGAAGCCAGGCAAAGGTGAAGCCCTGGGCCTGGAAGCCCCCCCCCTTGCTGACTTCCATGCCCCCCAAGATGGCTGTGATTGTCCAGCGTGCACCTGCTTCCCTTAGGTCTGACGTCCACTCAGCCACTCCTAGGTTAGTCAGGCCAAGTTGGCTGTGCTGTGGCAAGAACTGATTGGAGAAGAGGGAAGGGACTGCTTTTGCTCTTGTGAGTGCATGGAGGGTTCCTGAACCCCAGGTGAGCTGCAGGTGTGGATATCTGTATCTATGTAGCAGAATTCAGCACCTTATAGAAGGCGGGTGTGGGCAGCCACCTTCCCCCACTTCCCTCTTAGCTGTCAGTGACATCTTGCTGCAGACACACCCTGTGAAAGACAGTGATGCGGAAAGGCAGGCCAGCACTGGACTTAGAACCACGTGATCCCAGCACGAGGCAAAGGTCCACAGTCCTAATAAGCTCTGGGCTTAAGCAAGTTCGTTACTGAGCCTTAGTTTACCCACCTGTAAAATGAGCACAATTATTAAGTCTGTGGGGAGAAGGGGAGAAATTGCAAGTGATCCTACCACCAATGTGTAAGGCCAATGTGGAGGTCTGTTGAGAAAGAAACGCTAACATGTCTCTCTCCCAGGCGAGCTGCAAGTATGTATGGCAGGCAGGTGGATGGCTTGTTCTGGTGGGAGAGAAATGTGTGAGGTGTAATGCAGAAGGACCCGAGATACACATCTGTGTCCAGCTTCTTAGTGGGCACATTTAAGTTTTAACAGAAGAGAAAGCGTAGGCAATTGACAGGTCTAGCAGAATTCGGCACCTCCAGGATTGTTACAAGTCCTCCTGGAAGCTTGCCATAAGGTCACCTGTCTTTACCATCTAAGAACGAGACGCACCTGTCTACCTCTGGTCTGTACCATGACCTCACACCCTAAGCTATCACTTCAGAAGAAACCTGTGATCAGAATTCAAGGAAATCATTTTGCCTCACAATCTGTGACCGTGCACAGAGGCTGGGCTGGGGAGGCCAATCTCCCAGCACAGCCGTGTCCCTGTCTAGCTGATCGTCCTGGAAAGGCAGCTTCACGATCACAAAGACATTACACGGCCTGAGGGTGGCCCCGAGGTGCACAGTGACACACAGCTCTGTTAGGCTCTGGGCACGGGCCAGGGATGGCACGGCTGTGATAAATAATCAGGTGTGGGCAGCTGTGTCCTCCACTTTACCCACCAGCTTTACCCTGGACATCACTATTTAGGACAGAGCAGACTGAATCTCTGAGGAGCAATGATTCATGCAACCATGCCATAACAGCTCCTAACAAGCCAACAGTTACAGAGCAGCGGGCCTGGCCCCCAAGCCAGGGAGGACGTGGCCGGCCAAAGGTAACAAGCCAGGGCACTACCCAAACCACCCCTCACACAGTGACCCTGACAGCTGCTGGCGTGGGATGGCAGGGAGCTGGTGGTAGACGTCTGGGCTCATCTCCAGCACTCCTCGTGGTAAGTTTGCGTGCTGGACCGTTAACGAACTTGGTCTGGCCACCATGACAGAATTCATTAGAAGACATTTATCCTTTTCTCCGTAAGGAGAAAAATGACTTCAATAAAAGCGACACCAACTTCACAAGACACATTATTTGTATTAAAATGGCATTTTTCAGTAGTGAGCCTTGTGATATGGCCACATAATTGATCTCCGGAATCAGCTGCTCTTCTATATTATTATTAGATAATTGCTAAAAAGCCGTAAGGAGAACAAATATGGTCTTGGATGCAACTGAGAGAGACGCCAGATGCGAGCTTATGCTTCGATTATAAGCTCCGTGGGCCTAAGCTGGGGCCTGGCTTGACTCTGCCTGTGCTTCTTGGACTGGCAGGTATGCTGGGGCCAGATACGGGGACAAGATGCAGGGGACCCTAGCAGAAAGTGCAGCCTGAAACCTGGAGCAGGGGCTTCTCGCCTGTAAGTCCCAGGCTTTCCTGTGGGGTTTGCCAGGTTCTGCCCTCCAGGGCCAGGAGTACAGGCTGCCACCATTTCCACACAGGTCCTGCTACTTGCACGTCAAAGGCTTTAACCCCAGCCATCCCTCTAGCTCCCATTCCTGGTTTTTTAGAAACAAGGCTTCGCTGGGCTGAGCTGTCCTCCTGCCTCAGGCTTCCACAGCAACGCTGTCTGGCATTAGGACCAGCGTCCATTCGGCACCTTCCAGCTCTGTTGTGAGATGGGCTCTATTTCTTCCCCTCAGAATGAGTCGGTTCTCTCCCATCCATAAAAGACCTGTCTTTTCTCTAGTGGTTTCTATAGCTGTTTATAAGGTAAGACTGTGACTACATTAATATGCTCTAATCGCTTAAATTTAATTAATTGAGTAATATTGTGTATTGAGTATTGTAAAGCAATCCTCCATCTCTGTTTTGAGTTTCTCTTCCAAATCCTTCTGGTATTTTAAATGAGCTTATCTCAACAGATTAATGTACATATCATTAGGAATTATTAACGTCTTTGCAAAATACCCTGTCTGCAACTATATTGCTATCACTCCATCTTCCCAAGTTTCTTTTATTTTTTAGCAGGATTTTACATTTTATGGAGAGTGGGCCTATGCATTCATTCTCCCAGGGTAACGCCTGTGCATTCATTCTCCCAGGGTAATTCTTGTACATTCTACCAGAGTAACTTCTGTGCAGCTATTTTATATTCATAGCCTTTGATGATATCATATTTTCTATCTGAGTTTTTCTAATGCAAAAAAAATTACTAAGTTCCTCTCGTGTCCAACAAGCTCACCAAACACTTGTGACTCTCTCCACAGTTTATTTGCGGGTTCTCTTTCATGTCTGATGTGCATGTTTGCGTCGTCTAAGACCAGCTCCTCCTCTCCCTTCTCAACCCTTTCATCTGACTTCCCGAGTGCAGCCAGGATTCCATGCGCTGTGCTACACAGTGTGAGCGAAGGTCCTCTGTGCTATGACTGACTCTAAAACATCTCTAGGCTCTGACAGGCTGTGAATGAAAGTGAGCAATGGCCTGTGCTTTGAGAAGCATCATTGGCCTTGTGGTGGGTTTTGAGATGCTGCGACGTAAGAAATGGTTGAGATGAATTTCCTGCCATATGTTAATGTGTTGGATTGCATCCATAAGCTGCTAATAAGAACTTGTCTTCATGCTTCTAATATTAACTGCTTGGTAATGATGCTTGTGAGATACGGCTGGAGCTAGCTGGCCGTGAGTCCATTTGCACTCAACAGCCATCAGCAGAACCTATTGTTAATGTGGGTCTTGCGCATATGTGGGCAGGCATTCATGTGTATGTGCATACACATGTTTAATCATGTGTGTGCACGCCTGTGTATTTGCATACATGTGTGTTGCATGTAAGTGCACTGTGCATGAGTGTTGAGTGTCAATTTCAGATGTCAACTTGATGATTGAAAACTGAGCTTTCAGAATTATCTGTGAAGAATTGGCAGTGCAGGGGCTGAAGAGGTGGCTCAGGGGTTAAGCTTCTGCCTTGCAGGCAGAAGGTCCTGAGTTCAGATACTAAACCCCACGTATAGACGCCAGACAGAAGTGGGGGCGGCCTGCAGTTTCTGGTCCTGGTAGGGCAGAGCCTGTGAATCCAGGGAAGAGTAAACAAGGAAGTGGAGGTGGTCCATGGTGGTTTCCGAATTTGCCTGTGGTTCTACACACACACATACATACACACACACACATACACACACAATTGAATAATAAAAAAAAAAAGAAATGGCAGTGCAGACCTCCCAGCAAGCCTGAGAAGGCTGATCTAACTGACACAGGGGAACCAGCCGTAGCAGGCAGCACCATTCGCTCAGCTGGTAGGTAAGATGGAGATAGAACTGGCTGGCTTGGGCATACTGGCAAGGTAGAAAGTATGCCTCTCTTGAGCTCTCCCTGGGGACTTGGTGTGGCCAGTCCCCTTGGCTCTGGTGTTGAAATGAGTTCCCCTGACACTGTAATGGAACCTGGAACCCTGAGCGTGAGGAAGCGCCTTGTTTCCCTTCGTTGCTTTGACCATGTATTTATTCAGCAACGAACATGAGAGAGCGAGACAATATGTGTGTGTGTGCATGTGGGCGTGTATGTAAGTATATGCTGAGGGTGTCCTTTGTATGTATATGCACATGCATGTGTATACATGTGTGTGTGCATGTGAGTGTGCATGCATTGTGCACTGTACGCGTACACGAATGTGCATGTGCACGTGTGGATGTGTACATTGTGTGTATACATGAATGTGTGGGTGTGTGTGCGCTGTGTTAACTGCCTTTGTGTACCTGCATCACACTGGCCAGCCGCAGGATTGTATTTTTCCTTGATACCCTTTAGATCTGTACATGCCACCAGAGCACAGGAGTTCCCGGCTCAGTTCTCAACCTGGTGGCACTGAGAGGAGACTTGAAGCCATGGGGTGTGGTGGAGCATCAAGTAGACACATCCACCCGCCATTTTCTCTGTTTCCAAAGACTCCCCTGAAGGTCCACTGAAGGGAATCCTGTTTCCCTTGTGCGCCTGGCTCAGTGCTCTGAAGCAGCGCTCCACACACATCCACAAACCCATTCTTCTCAATTTGTTCAAACTTGTAAGCTTACAACAATCCCCACGTCAGCCTGCTGCACTGTAGGTCCCTTTAGATACGTGAGTACTCCTACATCTCATTCTTCACTTGCCGTTGTTGATTTCTCTACTTGCATTTTTAAAGATTTTTGGTTTCACTTAAGCAAATCTAGAAACTCTTTTAAACTGCTCTATCATAATGACATTTTTAGTCAACATGTGAGGGACATGACAAAACAGTATCCATAGGAAACTACATGGGTTGTAATATATTTCATATAAAACAAGAAGGCCTGAAAATTGAATGTGCAATCAAACTCAAAGAAACATTAGCGCAAAAGCCAGAGAAACAAGCAGAAGAGTAATAAAGCTAATAACCAAGATCATCAAGGCAGCTAACCAGCAGCCACAAATCCAGAAGTGTACTTCTCAGAGCATGTGTCCACCGGTGTGTCCTGGCACTTGACTGTAAACCAAGTTCTAGTCCTAGGAACAAGGGGAGGGAACGCGGGATATTTGTTCTTTGTCTCATTGCTCACAAGCTGAGGGCTGTGGTGGGGGAATTGTAGGAGACCAGCGCCCTGCCAGCCAGCAGAGTAACTGAAGCCCCTGCGGAAAGGCGGCCGCGCACGCCTCCTGGGAGTCGCCTTTGCTCTGTGTCAGGCTGGTGGAAGCAGCTGGGCTCCTCGCATTCTTCCTACGCCATCCCAGCCCTCTATGCATCTGTGTCAGATCAACATCTACGACCCAGAGACTACAGTGCTTCCAACCGCAGAACACAGCCCAAGCTCAGGAGCCAAAGCCCTTGATGGCTGAGTTCAGATCCCTAGATCCCACGTAAAATACCAGACAGGTGCGCGGGCCCACCTGCAATTCCAGCCCCCAAAAGTGGAGTCATTGGTGAGCTCTGGATGTAATTAGAGACTCAGCCTTAAAAGAACAAGGTGGAAGAGTGATGGAGGATGATTTCAGATATCCTCAGACCTCCACATGCATGCACACGTGTGTCCACACACACACACACACACACACACACACACACACACGTTATAGCCACAGAAAAATGAAAGAAGCCATGAAAACTAAAGATAAACATATGCACTGTGCTGACAGCTGTGCCCTCTAGGTACCAACGAGCTCTTTCTGTGAGACAGCCAGGAAAAGGTACAACTTTTGAACATTCTCTTCCATGGAAAATAACATCAGGGACAGACTAATGAGGCCTGCCTGAGAGTCTTTTTACTTCTTCTATCCACAAGGTAGTGCCAGGTAAGCAAGAATATTCTCAAATTCAGACTTCAAGTAGTATGAGGCTCTCTAGTTGCAGGTGAGAAATTCAGCCACAAAAGGCTGATGGGGAAGAATGTCTGGATTCCATCCATAAGACAGGATGGAGGGGTTGGGAGTGAAACAGCCTAGTTGTGATCTAGACGGAGCACAGCGATGCTGAAGGGGGAGCTGCCTGGACCCCCGGGGAGGGCTGAGTACCAGTGAGGAGAGGAAACACTGACGCTTGCTTGAGCTTGCCCAGTCCTCAGAGTTTGCCCAGTCCTTGCCTTCAAATATCTTATTTATGCGAGAGAGAGAGAGAGAGAGAGAGAGAGAAGCATACATGACATGGTACACAGATGGAGGTCAGAAAACAACCTTCCAAAATCAGTTCTCTCTTTCCATTATGTTCAAAGCCCTGGTGTTATTCTGGTTCATATCAAATATGACAGGTTGCTGCAAACTGTGCTAGAGAATAGTAAACTGCCCATCTCTGAGCTTGGTGATGGACGTCCATCCGCTTGCCCCACTTTCCCTTCCACTCACCCTGCTACCCTGTAGTAACCACTAGCTCCACCAAGGCACAACAAGTCTAAGAGAAATTAAGAAATCTGGTCATTCCGAGTGTCAGGCAGCCATTGCTTGGCCCAAACCACCCTGAAACATCATGGCTTAAAAGTACTTATTGATTCCCACGTCTTTGGGTCCGCACTTGTGGTGGGCTAAGCCTCTGTGTGATATCCACTGGGCCCCTTTGTATCTGGAAGGGTTGGGCCTTTTTCCTGGGGCATCTCTGTTTCAGGGAGGCTAGCCCAGGTTTCTCTGACATAATGAGGAAAGAATTGCCAGTGAGAGGCAAGAAAGAACCATCATTAACAAGTTGGCATTCCTGAGCCTCTCATTGTGTCTACTCGGTTCCCAAATCAGAGGTCAAGACCCAGGCACCTCAGGAGGGGGTGCGCATCCAAGCGCAGGGTCTCTTGAGAGTTATTGTATTGAGCTACATCACCCAGGATATAAATAAGTGTTCTGAGTTGGAAATTAGGGATTATAAACTGAGACGTGGGCTTTCAGCCACCATACCACATTTGCCTCTCACAACTGCCCCCTAATAATTTCTCCCAAGTTTCTGTTATAACTCTTAAGCAACTGCATTCTGAAGCAACAAAGACCTAACAAAGCTCATCCCCAAATGGTTCCTGTTTGGCATACAATTCCAGGAACTTTGTGGCAGATTTGACGAAGTACAAATTAATAGAAGAAGATATTATTTTCCTTTCTTAGGCCATTCATATTATTAGAAAGCTTGAACTTTACACAAATCATCTCTAGGGCCCCGACTAACACCAAAAGTGTGTTAGAATATAATGGTGTCCCTTCTCTTTGTATGTAACACCGTCCGGTCAGCGCGGGACCTGCTGAGTGAATATAAATCACTCCAAAGTCGTGCACTCCCACCGGACTTTTGAAAGTAAGGAGGTTTTCTTGGCACATGATGTGAGGCAGAGATTCAAGTTCTTATGATGGTACAAGAGATGCCCAGAGCTGAGTCACTGTTTGCACACGTCTGTGCATTGCCGTGTGCAAAGAAACCATAGCACAGTTAGAGAAAATAAAGGAGGAAGTTAATGAAGAGTGTGAGGAGCTCTCTTAGTACAAGAGCTCAGTGTATGTCCCAAAGAGATGCCCTGGGCTGCTTCCGATGAAGATAAATGTACTATACACAGGTGGGGGGTGAGGGGGTGGGAGGAAGGGTACTTCCACGAGACAGAATATTCGCCCAACCCAAAGCAAGCTGTGGCCAAGCTGTAGAATGCCTCACTGAACGCCATGAAGGAAAAGAACAGAGACTCCCCAAGGGGACAGAATCCATCCTGCCCCGTAGCATTGGGTTGCAGACACGGGAGTTTAAGGCAATCTTTTCATGTGGTTATTTAAAAAGAAGGCTGCAAGGAATCCGGCGACCTTGTCCTACAAAGGACACTTCTCAGGGAAAATGGTGCTCTGATGCGGTATTCATGCCTTCGAAGAGTTCATTGACGAGGAGTCAGGAGTTAGGGACCACTTATAAATCAGCCTGCTTGGGCTTGCAAGTATAGGGCTTTTTTATTGGCAGTTACTCTGGAAAGTAAACACTTGTTTGAAAGATAATAGAAAATTTTTCGATGCTCAAGTGGCATTAGGACAACCAATAGAAGTGTGTGCTCCATCTGACTGAGAGCCCCTGGCAATAGGAGGGGCCTGCGTCACGTGGCATTTCAGAGGCATCTGTCACTCAAGCCACGTGACTTTGTCTGGTGCATCACACCTGTACTAGTGTCCGTGTGCTCTACGGATTGCCTCGACGTCTCTTTGGATGTTCTCAGCGCTCAAGGTGAGACGGGACAATACTGGGATGTGACAGATTCTGACTGCTCTGGCCGCTTGCTGGGAGCAGGAACAAGACACTCTCCAACCTTCCTCAAGGGTTGTCTTCTAGAACAAAGGATGCGGGTGTAGGAATGTGTCCTGTAGAATCAGTGAAGCCGCACATGGCAGGACCCAGACCACACTTGCCGGCTGCCTCGGGCTCAGAGCCGCCATCAGAGCAAACACTACAGAGCTTTTAAGGGAGAGAGAAATAGTTCTGTATACACAACATTACATGTGGATCGGTCCCCGAGGTTAACAGAGACATCCAAGACATGGTACTCCCAAGACACATCTCCCTCTGAGTGGGAAGGAAGAAAGGAGAAAGGGAGGAGGGAGGGAAGAGGGAGAGGAGAGAGGAACGAGAGAGAGAAGGAGGGAGGAAGGGCCTCAGGAAGGCGAGCCTGGAAGCTCGCCTCAGTCCTGGTGCATGGAATGTCACTGTTCTCAGACTCCGACGTGATCCATCCAGTGAAACCAAGTCAGCTCATCAGCATGAAAACCCAAAGTGTTGGGGCCAGCGTGGTGGCTCAGGGGGCAAAGGCGCCTGCTCCCAAACTAGCAACGTGAGTTTCATCCCCAGGAGTCCACACAGTGGAAGAAAACTAACTTCTAGAAGCTTGTGTGGCCTTCACCTGTGCGCCATGGCATGCATACAATCTCAGCCTCTCTCTCAATCTCTCTCATAAATAAATGATAATAAATATATTGACTTGAGTACAATTGCTTTATGCAGGTCTAATTTTTTTTAACAATAAGTGACCACAACATTGAAAGGTTTCGGTGTCTTTTCAAGGCTCTTTCAAATGCTAAGACTTTGCAAAGGGGCAGGTGGCAGGGGGCGCAGCCTT
This sequence comes from Typhlomys cinereus, assembly GCA_023101885.1. NCBI lineage: Eukaryota > Metazoa > Chordata > Mammalia > Rodentia > Platacanthomyidae > Typhlomys > Typhlomys cinereus. Next base: position 1,357,146 of record JALPQD010000445.1, read on the forward strand.
CCTCCTTCATAAAGGAGTAGCCGCCCCTCCCAGAGGTCGAATTCACAGAAGGGTGTTCATGTAGCTTGCAGGGCTCCGCCCCACCCCCCACCCCGCTGCTTCTTATGAGGACAGAGAAGTCCAGGCTGGTGTCGAGTTAGAACCAGGGCAAGAACCAAGCAAATCCTCCATGGCTGGCAGAGGGATCTGAGAAGGTTGGCATGGAAGAGAGCAGCCATCACGCGGGCTTGCAGGAAACACCTCCATCCAGCAGAAATGAAGGTGGACGGACCTGCGACCCAGGGGGACACAGGGCTGCATCGGAGTCTATAAATAACAGCTTCCACCTTTCACTGAGCACTTAAAATAGCTCGAACGCTCACGAAGAGAACAGATAAATGAACTGTATCACTGCGGATTTCGTGAATGAACATAATTAACCTTCAACATGAAAAGAGAGGGAGAAAGAAGAGAGGAGATGGGGGGCTGTGCCGGTCACAGCTGGGAGCGGTGAAGCTAGATCCCAGTGCTGGCTCAGGGGTCCGCGTCAGGTGTGGAGACCAGTGGGGGGTCAGTCGTGGGTGCACCACCACAACTGGACACATGTTGGCTGAACCTTCACTAGCGCAACACACAGCTAGATTCTACACGCAATTCAAATGCAAATACAAATCCATTCATCTTCCCACCTGGGCAGAGAGATCAAGCCTAAAGGCCTCCTGTCTTCAGGGCGTGGTGAGACCCCCACACACCCCCACACACACAGAAAGACAGAGCCAGAGAGATCAGAAGGAAACAGTGGGTAGTTGGAAGGAGCTGGGTGAAGAATGAGAGTTCAGTAAAAACCACGAGAGAGAAACAAAGAATAACAAATGTAAACGCGGCCCCCAGACTTCTTGGTAGGTAGGATCTGTGATTCTTCTACATGAGACAAATATATATATGTGTGTGTGTATCTGGGGCAGGGGAGTGGAACTTGAGATTCCCCCTTGGAAGTCCAGCACATAAAGTGAGACTCACCACCTCCTATACCTCTGTTCTCATGGACGGGCACCAGCGTACACTACTCAGCAGAGGAAAAGACCACGTGCCCCAGAGACTCTGAAGTGCTCTGTAGACCCTCCCAGCAGCCACCTTGAAGGGCAGGGCAGTTATTGCATCTGTCAGCTTTCTATCACTGTAACAAAACACCTGACAAAAAATGCTTATAAAGAGAAAAGGTCTCTTTTGACTCATCATTTCGGAAGTTTTCATCCAAGGTCTGAGTCCGTGTATCTGTCATGGCACGGGACTGAGCTGAGCTGTTAATGTTGTGACTGAAGCAAAACCTTGAGATGGGAAAACACCACAGAACCTCCCCCCAGGCCCAGCCTCCCGACAAAGCCTCCCGGGACCAGTCTTGCGCACAGGCTGTCTGGGTCTCTCAGCATGGGAACCACAGTGGCCGAGCTGTGCTCTGCAGAGTCCGGAAGCATCTCTGACCCACTAGACATCTTTCTGTCACTGACAATGGAGAACTCCTGGAGGGTGGGCGGCTAAGTAGAGACAAAGGGGACCAAGCACAGGGGACACGTTGAGCTAGAGATCAAACAGCTAGGACGTCAGGGCTGCGAGCCAGGCTCCCCGGCCCTTACTGCAGCAGTGTGGGTGGATGTGAGTCAGAGGAAGAAGCCTGAATCACGGGTGGTGGTCAAAGCCTCCGGACACCCCCTACGAGGCGAACACGCTGTCCCCCACCTTCCAGCTGAGAAAGCTGAGCCCCACAGTCATTTATTCTTTAAATTCTGAACCCCGGATCTGAACAGGGTCATCACCTCTGGAGTTGATGGCTTATCTCTTGCTGAGGCTGGGAGAGGGGTGCGCAGCCCCGAGATCACGCACTGTCATAACTGCTCTGAGGCTAAAATCTCAGTCTTGTGTTGGGGTGCAGCTCAGTATACTGGGCACAGTCGAGGTAAAACATGCAAGTGGAGACCCTGCCTCCCAAAGAAGGAAAAACAGAGAATCTGGGTCCCATGGCTCACGCTGCTGGCATTTTCTTGATACCCAAAGTCCTGGAGGGTCTAATAAAAGAAAGGCCACTTCTCCAGAGGCCGCTGGGCAGGAGTGGCGGGGCAAGGAGCTGACTGCTCGCTGCAGGATCAGCTCCTGGACAGAAGCACATTCAAACCCAATCTGATGGCTGTGTTAAAACAATCAACCCCAGAAACCTGAAACACATAACATACAACACACATGATGCATGAACACACACCACACATACCATACACCTGTATGCACACACCACACATATGTATACCACATACAAATCACATATACATCTAATACATACATACCATACACACACACCACACACACACACCAAATGTACAAACACCACACATATATACACCTAATGCATACACTCCTTGTATCTACATACACACATACCACATATACAGGCAAAGGCACACACACAAATCATACAAACATACAACATACATATCCTTCATACACACACAAATTACACATGCACACATACCCCTCATACATATACACACACATCACATATACATCACACATACAATACACACGTATACAGACTACAGAGAAATAGATAACTTGATTGCTGCTGGTCTGACCTGACAGGACCTAAAGAAATATAGGAAAAATTGAAATTCCTCTGTTGCTTCCACACTCTTTCCAGGACATGGAAAGAAGCCTTTCTTATGATCCAAGTTTCCATTTTCCAGCTCCGACCACTGTCCTAAAATTCCCACCTAAAGTACAAGAGGCATTTTGGGTCACCTGCAGGGCGGACACGAGATATTTCATTCCAGTCTCTCCCTCGACCATGTAACCTTTGCGGCATTTAGAAAGAAAGGACCCAGCTGGTCCAGTGCCGCAGACCAGAGTCACGGCCTCAAGATCAGGGCTCTCCAGGACCAGGTGGAGAACAAAACACACGCAACTCCATTTTGGCCGAGTGAATTCTGAACCCATTTATTGAAACTTTCGTGACAGCTTTTATACAGAAAATTTTGGGGTAAAGAATGTTGCACCTACAATAGATGTATAATTTTCTAATCAGCAAAATCATCTTCAAGGTGGACATTTTTTCAAGAACCTAACCCATTGCTTGAGGGTAAAGACGCTTAACAGAAACACTCTCTCAGTATTTCCAAACCTATCTAATCTATAATGCTTCACCAGATAGCCATGGGGCTGAGCCTACATAGTTGATATATATAAACAGAGACTGCTTTTTTAAAATACACAGAGACAGAATGATTTTCTTTTGAATTCAGCAAGGAACATATTTTACAATTAACTATAGGAGTCCCTAACACCCCATAAGTCCCAGCGTGAGCTTTTGCTGTTGTCCTCTCCAGGTTGGCAGGTCGACATGGGCACCAGGCATGGCAGCAGGTTCTAGCTTGGGAAGTTGCACGCAGCTCATGCAGTCTCTACTATCCAAGCTTGAACCACGTCTCTAAGGGGCCCTTGACTTGGATACTCAAGGCCCATAAGCTATAGCTTGTTCTTTCAATGGAGCACTACTGAGATATGCACTAACGAAAACACTTAATCAATATAATTATTAAAAGAATAACTTCTCCTATAATAGCATCCTTCTATTCCTTAATAGTAAGGTTGCTTATGTCTTCCTTTGAGGAATTCCAAAAGTATATTGCCATCAGTTAGATGACCCATCTGTGAACCATGCATTCTCCAAACCTGGGGTCCAGTCAGGCCCCGTATGCCAAGGGTGTCTCTTTCGGGACAGAGGCAATCATTGGTGGGAGTGCACTAGAATGGTCCATCTCTGTGATTTCTCATAAGAACGCTGTTTGGGATAGGAAAGACACGGCCCCCTTTGCTTCTGACATGGATTCTCCCAGTTTGGATTGCAAATATCATCTCCAGGGGCAGTCTTGGCATCTAGACTTTCTGGCATGATGGTCTCTTCCTTGGCCTTCAGCCAGGGTAAGAGGGTATCACAGTTTCTTTTAAGGTTCTAGTGGACTGATAGCATAGTCTTATGCTTCTGAAATTTCTGAGTTAGTACATAGGTGGGAATTTTATCCACCTATGTTTTAAGACTCCAGAAGTTATTCTCTAATTTCCTTAAAATCAGTGCACACATTCTGGCTAACAAGTCTACTTATTATAAGTGACTAGACATGAAATCTCTATTTAGAATTTGACTAAAAGTTAAAAAGCAAGCTTCTTCTCTAAATCAGAGAGCAGGAAGCCAGTTCCAAAAACCCTAAGAGCAGGTAAAAGGCACTCCTAATTCCCAGAAGAATTCCTCCTGCCAGAGACACAACTTAAATTACATGAGGAATACTTAGCACCTGTCCATGGGTGGTATTGTGACATTCCAAGAAATCCCTAGCACCTGTCCATGGGGTTACGTGACCTTCCCCAGGGAACAGGCTTTAGACCTGAACTGGGAAGAAACACCAAGGCCTGACAATTCCCGTATTTTTCCTTATTTCTCTAAATAAAGCCATGTCCTTTTCCCAAAAGATGTTTCTTTGAATCCATCTTTTCCAAACTGAGACATATTCTACCAGATTAGTTGGATAAGGACGTGGCAGTCCAGCGCTGTTCAAACCCTAGCGAGGCAGCCGCCCCTGGGCAGGCGCCCCGACCAGCTGCACAGAGAAAACGAGCCAGTCTAAGACCCGGCGTTCCAGGCCTCACACCTCACAGTGCCAGCGCCCAGCTCAGAGACAGAGGCAGGATAAGGGATCCCCACAGTTCCCAGCCCTCAAAGGTGACAGACTTAACAAAGAACAGATGCAATCCGGCTGGCCTGAGATGCCCTGCCCGTCCTTGTATCTCTGCAAACAGCACATTGCAAAGGAGCGCTCCAGCTTAATCAACGTGCAATACACTAATGCAATTGGTGCCGTGCAGAAGCAGAAAACCCAGCTCTGTCTTTGATCTAGGGTTACTGTGGAGATGGAGAGGCTTCTCTGCTCCGCGTGGACCCATGAGGCTCACACCTTTGGCCCAGAGAGCTTGACAGTTCTGTTCTCCTAACGAAAATTGAAATTATTCCCCATCATCTCTCACTGGTATGTCCCGACTGTGGGAGACCAGCGCAGGCTCCTGTCAGTTCCGAGGGCGGCGTGGGGCGTAGAGCCCGGGAACAGTCCCCGTGGGGAGTCTTATCGCCCTCACACACCAGCGCTTAGAACTCAGGGGGCATTCTGTGTGTTCAGACCCTTCTGTGCATGTTGTATGTGACCTCTCGTCCTGCTTTCTTACCAGATCTTAATAATGTTGCACTTGAAACAATGAATTTGAGTCTTTTCTGGGGGTGGAATGAAAGGATGGGAACCCAGGGCCCTGAGATGACGGAACCCCCTCTGTGGACCCCCAGTCACACGTGGCTATGAGGGCCAGCAAGACGCTGGGCCTGCTTGGAGGTGGCTGTAACTCATAGCAGCACTTTTGTCCATAGGAGCTGTGGTTTGGGAGAGAAGGTGAGAAGGAAGGGAGGGAGGGAGGGAGGGAGGGAGGGAGGGAGGGAGGGAGGGAGGGAGGATGTGACACAACCGCTCCTGGGGCAGGAAGCCAGCTGCCTGGGGCACCTACAAAAGACCCTTCAGCTCTCACAACCACCCTTCCGCACCCGCCGATTTTTGTGCCTGACCTTCCATCTTCCTTGGGTGGAAGGACCACGCTGACCTCTGCAGGGTGTGACCCCTTGCACTGAGGAAAGCACCGTCCATCCCTCCCCATCAGCATCAGTCCTCAGCAGCCTCCCGGGAGGCGGGGCCTCTCGAGATCTGTCCCCTTCTATGGCAAGAAGGTGAGAGGACAGTTCCTGTGCAGATCTTGCATGCACCACTGCAGTGGGGTCGTGGATGCCACAGCCCTGCCACATCCAGGAGGTCATGTCTGGCCACATCTGTCCCACCTCAGGCTCTTACAGTCTTATGCCCCCTTCTTCCACGACGTTCTCGAGCCTTAAATATCCTGATTAGGATCCAGCCATCTGCAACCACTTAGGTTCTGCAGTTTGGCCAGTTGAGATTTTCTGTGATAAACACCTTCCACTGCAGAAGAAAGCTGCTAGGTTGCATGCTGAGTGAATCCTTCAATCTATGGGTGTAACATTCATTTCTTCCTCTCACCCACCCGCCTCGAGGTCCTTGTGATTATTTTAATTGCTCTTCCAAATGCATCCTGCTTCCTTGCCCCTCCCCTACCTTACCATGCTCATCTGAAGGAACCCCAACCCTGGGAAGGTTTGGCACCCCACATTTGCTGCCCTTGCACCCCTGCCGTTACGCAGCTGGACAGAGCGCACAGCGGAAAGCGGGCTCACTCCTTATTCATAACCATAAACCTCATGCAGCCGTGACAAGCCCATTCCAGCTCCTGAGTATATTGCAAATGTAATATTCCTTGCCTTGTATCTTATTTCTCATATCTCTAGCCTCTGCCTCTTCACCAAACACCCAATGATGATCTTAATTCCTACTCAAAAGAAAAGAAATAAAGAAAGCCAGATGCAACTGTAATAAAAGAATTCCTCTGGGCTTTCAGGGTCTCGGCCACTCTTCCCCATTACCAGTACTGGTGCCTGGGTGGAGGGAGCGTCCACCTTCCTGCTGCGAGTGACCTGCCCAGGTGCCCACGGGCGAGCTGGGCCCTCACGAGTGCACTCGCACCGACCCATAGTCCTCCATGCTCCAGTACAGGCTCCTCCACATGACCATCGCCCTGAGGCCAGGTCGGCTGCTCTTCTCCTACCCTTCCAGAACGTTCTCTCGGGGCCATGCATCTCTGTCACAGCTGCCTCATGTTACAATTCTCTGCAGTGTAAGGTCGGGCTGTCCTCGTTCTCCTGTTGTCTTCTATGTGGGCTTTTTCAGAGCTGTAGCAAATACCCAAGTGGCAGAGCTCTACAAGCAAAGGTTTCCCGGGTGTCGGCCAGGGCACACTGGATTAGTGCTGTCTGTCCTGCAAGGCAGGAGGTCACTGTGGTGGCATATGCCCACCTCAAGCACCAGGAAGCAGAGGAAGGGCGAGGAGGGGCTGTGTGGCAGTCAGTTACAGCTGTCAATTTGACAGCTGAGGGCTCCATGCTGTTGGGAAATGGTGTTGCTGTGAAAACGCCGGATGCTATGAAGACGACACAGACAACTATGGACTCCGAACAGCAAGTGCACTGAACAGGACCCTGGCCTGGAGGCAGCCCGGAGAGGGCGGACCCCACATGGAGAGACCACACAGGGAGACCACGCGGCCTCCCTCCCCCATTGCCCTGGCCCCATGCTGCCCTGGACTCGTGCCTGCCTCCTACCCTGGGGGTCTGCATCTGTGTACAGAAATGAACCACCGTGGAGACAGTGTAGGAAGGGGAAGCCTGCCATTGGAACTCAGCAAGCTCAGACGGATGTTGACAGGACGGGCCGATCAAACAAGGAGCACGCTGCGCATCTGAACCACCTTGTTCCTGACACCGTCCAGCCACAGCGCTGAGCGCCACCCAGAGACGTGGACTCAGCCCTTGCAGATGCTTCTGCTGCCTGTGTCACAAACAGAAGGGACCGAAAGGCAGGCACACGCATCTCCTTACCCCCACGCGCCAGGCGCCCACAGGCCAGGCACCCGCGTTCCTTTGGAAGAGGAGACCAGCAATCCTGGGTGAATTCCTGGCTGCCCTCGGGCACTGGCCTGACCGTGGTCATCACCAGCCAAGCTCCCTGTTAAGAGCCCTGTACGTCCTCCCTGGCCTTTCTGAAGTAGCTGCTTCCGTATTCTCTCTCCACGCCCTCACCCCTTCTGAGCACTTCTGAGAGCTAAGCATTGTTTCATTGGATTATAAACGCCTCCCCCCCAAGATGTCAGCTACGTCAGCTTATATTACTGACGTGATATGTCATGAACCAAAGGATGATTTATATCAGAGAACGAATGAATGCTAAGGTATATAGATCAGGAGATGCTGCATACAGAACCCCACCGACCCTAGGATGCCAAAGCCAGTGAGACCCAAGTCCCTGCCCACCTGCTCCATCCGCCAACCTCAGCGCATTAGTGAAAGGAAAGATGAGAACGAGCCAGGGCAGGGAGCCCGCCAGGTGCCAGAGCCCATCACGGTGGGCTCTCTGCCTGCAGTCCCGGAGAATGCAGGACGTATGATGTCCCCGTCCACAAGATGCTTTCACACACTGTTCAGGGCTCCCCCAACACACACACACACACACACACCACACACACACACACACACATACATACAATTCAGACTGCCTGCCCCCAAGATGCACATAGTTTAGAGCTTTATCACACATGTGTACTGGGTCCAGGTGTACTTAGTCTGACCTTGGCAGGTGACCGTGAGGAGTCAGGGCCTAGTATCTGCCCCACACTGCTGGGGCCATTGGCAGGCAGAGCAGGAGTCTCGGGGAGCCCCCTGCACACAAATGAGCAGCTGATTGTTTCCATGCCCCACTCCTCATTCAGGAACAAGACTGCACCCTGCTTTCCCAAGCCTGATAACATTGCCGCAGAGCCTGCAGGAGAGAGATAAGGGTGGGCAGCTGGCGTGGCTGTGCTTCTCCCTTTAATCTGACTCATCCCGTTCCCGCCTAGAGAGGTCCAGAGGTCCTTATATGACAACCCCTCCCCCAGCCAGCCAGAGTCACACATTTCCCATGTCCTCCTGCGGACCCACAACTTCGATACCTCCTAGCTGGACTATGTGAAGCCCAGCATTAATGGCCTGAGCTTTTATTTACCCAGATCATTATTGAGGAGAGAGAGAGCGCACTCACTGTACGCGTCATGGTGCGCACTCAAGCATGCACGCATGGCGGAGAGAGGCTGGCATGGGATGTCTTCCTCCATCACTCTCCACCTTAGATTTTCAGACAAGAACTCTTGGCTGCACCTAGAACTCAGTACCTGGTTAGGGGGCATCCTTGTGCACACTTGGACAGACATGCTGGGCTGGCAAATAAGGATCGCCCCTCTCTCAGTTGTTTTGTGAATATGGCGTGACCAGTTCCCTTAGCCCTTTGGTGATGGTGCGTGCTCTCCTGACAACTGGACTGTAAGAAAATAAACCCCTCATTCCCTTAAGCAGCTTTGTCATGATTTCATCAGCAGCCACGCCGAGTAACTGCAACCGTTTTTCAGACAAGGTCTTTTGCTGAACCTAGAACTCGCTACCTGGCTAATCTTTCTGGCTGCAAGCACCCAGAACTTCCCTGCCCCCCAACCCTGGTGTTATTGGTGCACACTGCTGTGCCCAGCTTTAGGCGGGCACTAGAAATCCGAATTCCAATCCTCAGGCTTACACAGTGAGCACTTTACCTGCCGAGCCCTCAACACTTTTCATTGTTATCATTTTGAGAATTGACCATGCAGAAAAATGGAAACACAACTACGACACATTACATTTACTTGAGAGAGACAATTAGAGACCTCTCCTGAGCCAGGGAGTTTGCTATGTCGCTTCTTGGCTGTTGAGCAGCCAAAGTTGTTTCCTTGGTGCCTGAGGGTCCCCACGCCTCACTGGCTCAGCATGCGGCTACGAGCATGTGCCCGAGGGTCTCCACTTCAGCCATCCTCTGCTCTCTCCCCTTCCTCAACGGCCTTGCTCTGGAGTTCACAGGCTGAATCCCAAAGACTAATCACCAAGAGAAAAGCACGCAGTTTTATTCAATGCGGGTTTTCTCAACAGACCAGCCTTCATGGCAAAGGGAAAAGCCAAAGAATTAGGCCAAACCTATGCATCTATGCTAAGCATCATGGGAAGTCTGACTGGATAGAGGACACAGTCTAGTGATGATAGAGTACAGGGAGCATCGCACAGCCGGCCAGCTTAGGTTCTGTGTGGCCCTGTGCGCTCAGAGATAAGGATGCCCGTTCCTACAGGGGGGCACATCTCGAGGGAGGGTCTTTGATCTGTTTCCAGGGAAGAACAGAAAAATCCTTCCTAGACTGAAGATCTGCTTGCTAGGGGACAGGGGAGGTGGGCACCCTCCCTCAGCTACTTCCTCAAGTGCAAAATAAATGCTGTGTTTGGGGATTTGGGGGCAGCATTAAAACTCCATCAAGTAACATACATATGTGTGTACACGGGTGTGCACATGTGTGTCCATATCTGTACATGATGTACAGCTTTTCTTTTATCTATTTAATCATAAAAACTTGTCCCAAGCCCACATGACCAGAAGCATGGCTTAGAACCCTAACAGACACACTGTGCCCGCTTCATTCAGGAAGCCGTGCATTTAAAAAAGGAAAGAATCTCGTCCCAATGAGCTGCAAGTTATGAATTTCTACATAGATGGCTTCTTTAAATTGTACAAACCGTACAAGAAAATGAGCAAGTGACTGTGTGTAATCTCTGAGCAGATTCCGAAGGCTGTGGAACTTCTCCTAGGCAGGTTTGGTTTAGGAAAACAAGCACTCTTCAAGGACAGGTGGCCCAGGGTAAGTTCCCAAGAAAAACACAAAGGTCCCTGCCTTTCTGTGCCAAAATGAGCACCCGATGTCTTGGACATCGTCAGAAATAAGGAGAACCTTGTGTCTCTGGTTTACAGCCACAGCATTTTGCAAATCAGGGGCAGAGCCCTGGTTTACTTCCACATGACCGGAACGAACTCCATGAGGAACAATTTGGAAAGTCAAATCAGACTAGCTTCTGCTTCAAGTCCTGTTGAAAGGAGAATGATGACTGTTCACACCTTAAAGCTTTGCCACCAAATTCACCAACTTATCCAACTTATCCTGCACCCGGCCCTGGCAAGGCGGAGCTTCTGCCCAGTGGGAATCCAGCAGCTTCTTCCCAAACAAAGACTTTTCAAAGACAGGCTGCATCCTACCGAACGCTGAAATTCCTGCTGTTGGTGCAAATTAGCAGAAGGCCCAGGAATCACACGCTTAGACCTCAAAGAGCAGTGAAGCCCAGAGCAAGCGATGCAGGAACTGATCCTGTCAGCAAGATCCCGGAAGCAGAGTCGCTGCGGAACTTTCACTAGTCACCTTTGCAAGGACTCTCTCTGCTCCCAAGTCACAGACCAAGACTACTAGGGAACTACTGTAGAACTAAGTGTTCAATGCATTTTTACTTCTCTGAAAATAGCAAATATCAGTGAAGAAAAAGAATAAGGCCTCTTTGGGAATAAGATTTCTACAACCGCCTCATTTTTAAGTGGGTGTCTTCCTCGAGAAGAAAGTAAAGATAAAGATCACTGGCACGGCCAGCTGCAAATCCTCTTACTGAGAGCTGAGGCTGTTGCTAAGGTAACTCCACCAATCAGAGTGTGGGTAACATTCCTCAGCTCATGCATAAAACATGAGGGCAGGAAAAAGACTAGGGATAGGTGAGGAAGACTACAAATGGAGAACTAGCTGGCAGAGTCACTGCTAACAACTGTCTCTTTTGCATGTCATTTCCAGAATGACCGGCTGAAGAAGCCGAGACAGAAAAGAGAGCCAGAGTACACAGGAGAAATGGGGTTTCAGAGACAGAAACTGAAGGGTTCATAGTTTTTCCTACTTCATCTGTGCACTGGAAAAAACTGGCTACAGATGTGGCCTGAGTTAGCAAAGGAGATATGTAATCATACTCATGTGCAGCTTGCCATGCAATTATCATCCACTGTTTTTAGGATAAACAATTAAAACCAATTGAGTAAAATAAAATTGCTGATGGATGGTGCCTGGGGTCTACACTAAGTAAATTTTTTTTTTTTTTGCTCAAAGGTGATGAACTCAGAGTGGAGAAAACTCACAGACACAGAACTACACTGTAGAGAAGCAAATGCACTCTGCGGCTATTGGCACCAAAGCACGTCTGCATATTCACAACGTGCCCAGTCATGTCTGCCTGAAGAATTCCTACCTCAGAGATCCGTGAGGGTCTAGGGCTTGTAACCGAGCCTGCCACTCAAAGGCCATGTTTGGCATGACCGGTTATTACTACCTGTAGAGTCCTTGATTCTTGTACAAAGGTGAAAAGAAAACTGTTACATATGAGGGGAACAGAGTGAAACGCAAGGAATTTGACATCCATGTGCATTGACTTTGTTTTCTATGCTGTTCTTTCCAGAACAGGCAAATATTTCTGTAGGACTTACACATATAAGATACACAGAATAAGGACAAAAATCCTGGGGTCAGGACGTGGTTGTTCACACCTGCACTTAGGAGGCTGGGGCTAGCCTGGGCTACCGCATCAGACCTTTTCTCAAAGAAATGAAGAAAGGAAAGTGTCATGGGTCCTCTTACGTTGCTGTGAGACAATACTCTGCACCAGGTAGCTTAAGGGAGAGAGAATTATTTATTTATTTCACTTACAGTTCTAGAGAGCCCTGAGTCTGTTTTTTGGTAAACACACACACACACACACACACACACACACACACACACACACAGCAGAAGGTATAGCTGCTGAATCGGGAGGTTACAGTACAGCAGCCATCAGGAGGAAGAGAGAGCAAGAGAGGGAGAGGAAGTAGGCCAGGCTACAAAGCCTCAAGGACCACCCTAGTGATATGCCAGAAGGCTCCAGCTCTTAAACATCTCTTCTCCTCCCAACACTTCCAGCATCTGAGGAGCAAATATTCAAACACATGAGCTTGTGTGGGACAATTTGTACTCAGATCACCAAAAAAAGAAACCCCAAATATGCCACTGTTTTTGGCTTAAATCAAAGTCCCCAGAGAAATGTCTATGTATTATAGAATTTTAAATGTAGCAATGTTCAGAAAAATCCTAAGACTAAAAAAAAAAAACCCTAAGCTTTACGAGTTATAATGCAAATGTCTGTTATCTTAATAAGTTTGTGACATTCTCTCTTCAAAAGATTAATTAAAAATGAACACAGGCTGCGGCATAGCTCGGTGGTAGCACACCCCTAGACCAGGGCTTGGATTAGGTCCCCAGCATAAAATATAAATAAACACGATCAGCACTGTGTACCCACAAAGACTGGGTTCAAAGCCCCGGGACACATAATCTTCATGTGCTCAAATCCCTTTTATTAAATGTGAAGAATTTCAACAGGCTGCCACACCTTTCTGCATGCTCTCAATCATCTGCAGGGTACGTCCCCTGGAATGCCACCACAGCACCGCTCAGGGCTACAAACCCCACAACTCAAGGATGGACTGTGTCCATTAAGTTGATAATAGAGAGCATGTTGGTGGTCACAGAGTTTTAAGAACATAATTTCCCCTCCCTTTTTGAAGATTTGTGTCGTGCTCAAAGATGGTATGTTCTAGAGTAGTAATAACCATGAAAATTTGTATAGCCCTTTGGAAGCAATTGGATAAAGTCAACCACATGATCCCATTAATACCCGAACCCCGTGGGGAGTGGTTCTCTTCTCCTTTCCCTCTCTGGAGAAAGAAATACACACTGCACATGGCTCAGCACCCTGTTAAGGTCTTAAAGGAAGTTGGTAATGGAGGCTAAGTCCAAACTCAATCTTCCCATTCCACTCACATTGTCCCAAATATTTATCCCACAATTGTCTCTGTTGGAACTGAAATATGATGCTAGAGCCGCACACCGGCTGAAGCATTTGCTCATGGGTTGCTAGAGCACATGCAAAATGTGTGCATTAAAAGGGGCCAGGGGTATTTGCCCCCCACCCCTGAGCCTGTGTCCTCCTGATGTCTCTTCTTCTGCTGTACTTGTCATTTCTACAAAGTATCAAACTTGGCTAAGCCCAGTGTTCATAAATATGAGCTGAAAACAGGGCAAGGCCCTGTCTTGAGAGCGTTTGGCACACTGAGGTGTCACTCAGAATGTGGCAAACTGAGATATGCACATTCAAAATCATAGCATGTAGGAATACAATGGAACCACTAAGATACAGAGAATTTTACATTTAAAACTCTTCCTCCTACAAAAGCATCAAGAATCACGTAATTTCAGAGCTGGCAAGTGAATTCTATCTCCCACACTGTCGCTGAGTAGTATCAATGACTATTACCAATCATAGAATTAGATGAACCATATTGTTCCATGTATTATAAATTTGGTGAATAATCCTGGTGATTGTTTTGCTAACATTCACTGTGATAATTATATATAGCCTCTTTAAGATTCTAAAACAGTTTCAAGCCATTAATCAAATTACAATACTAGTGTGAAAAATGAACCTCCCTGAAGAATAACTTCAGACAAAGATGTGCTGTGCTACAGCATTCTAAAGAAAGCCAAGTAGCTGTTGTGAAACAATGAGCCTCGCATTTTGAAGGCCAGACTCCTGGAGAGAACAGACCATCCTGAATCAAGACACACAAAAGCACCTCTGAAGAGAAAGGGAGAGAAGCAGAGGAGGAGCAAAGTGCAGGAAGGAGACTAAGGGAGGAGGCGGGAGGAGGCAGGAGGAGTCAGGGAGGCGTTGGGTGTAGGTCTCTGTGCTGTGACAACATATACTTCCTTCTTTGTGATTATCCTTTGGAGAAATCAGCCTTAGGTTCTTCAGTTATGGAAAACCTTCAGAACACATTATGCCCTTGTAAATCAATGTGCTCATCAGATTCAGCATCTTACTCTTGTAAGTCAATTCACTCAGATTCAGTACTGTGCCTTTGTAAGTCAATTCACTCGTGCTCAGAACCCTGCCTTTGTAAGTCAATGTACTCAACCTTGCCCTTGTAAGTCAATGTACTCAAATTCAGTACCTTGCCTTTGCAAGTCAATGCACTCAGATTCAGTAGCTTGCTCTTGTAAGTCAACACACTTAGATTCAGCACCTTCGATAGTTCACCCAAGAGGCTGTGGTCTTGCTTAGTAGGTAGGCCCAAAAACTGAACTTTAGAGATCAACAATACCCACAAAGTGGCTCAGGGATTCACTGGCCAGTGAAACATTTTCATATTTACAGTCTCATTTAGACAACTACCATTCTGTTCAGACATAATTAATACGAAAGTGATGGATTTACAATGGATGGCTGAACCCTAGCTAATCCAGCTGAATGATACTTATTCTCTACCAACTAAGTAATTGTGCTTCACAGTGGAAAACTTAAAATTACTTTAAAATGCTAAGGCTATTAGAAAACTAAACATCAAGGAAACCAATGGCCCAATTAAAAAATGGGCCCTGGAACTTAAAAGAAATTTTACCAGGGATGAAATTAAAATGTCTAACAAATATCTTAAAAAATGCTCCACTTCCTTAGCCATCAGGGAAATGCAAATCAAAACTTCCCTGAGATATCATCTCACCCCGGTCAGGATGGCAAAAATCCACAATACAAACAACAACAAATGCTGGAGAGGATGTGGAGAGAGGGGAACTCTCCTACATTGCTGGTGGGAATGCAGGCTCATACAACCACTCTGGCGAGCCGTCTGGAGATTCTTAAAGAAATTAAAGATTGAAATGCCATATGACCCTGCTATTCCACTTTGGGAATAACCCCCTATGCAGCAGAGGTTCGCCTCGATAGCACAAGCACGACCATGTTCATAGCAGCACTGTTTACAATAACAAAGTCATGGAATCAGCCCAAATGTCCAACAGTTGACGAGTGGATAAGGAAACAGTGGTACATCTATACAATGGAGTACTACTCAGCCATCAAAAATGATGAATTACTGGAATTTGCCGGGAAATGGATGTCATTAGAAACAATTATATTAAGTGAAGTATCCCAGACCCAGAAAATTAAGCGCAGTACGTACTCCTTAATAGGTGGCTCCTAATACCAAACCCACCCAGCCCATCTTGAGACACTCATAGGTAAATCTATGTATTACCTACAGGAATTGCAAGGATTATGAACAGGAGGGATGGGGTTGGAGGGCCACACCAGAAACAAGGAGAGAAGTGACCATGTTACAGTAGAGAAAATAGGCCTCCATCAAGGACTGCAAGAAAGTAATGTGACACCTAGTTAAGTTCACAGACATTTGTTCCTGATCATTTACAACTAAGGGGGTATAAACTCACCAGAAGGGGAGGGCACATAGTCTGGCAGATTAAAAAGTAACCATTTTGCAAATGGGTGATTGACCCCTCCCATTGCCAAATGCCATATGACCCTGCGATTCCACTTTTGGATTACATCTACCCTTGAATGTGCTCTTATAATAAGACTCCAGTTTAACAGCTTTCTGTCTCTGGCCAGGGGGTGACATACAGTGCCCATCACGATGGAGTGAAGGGCATTGCAGGAGCAACAGAACTGCAAAAGAAAATCAACAAACCACTATCCAGAACTTCAGAGACTCTATATCAACCACCTAGAACTAGGCCAGACTAATATCTCCCCATCCTGAAGCTCAGGGACATTTGCGGAAGAGGGGGCGGTAAGAGTGTAAGAGCAAAAGGATGGGAGGAGCAATGATTTGCAAGATACTCCACACAAGTTAGGGCCAAAGCAATCATAATTGGACATTGCATGCCCGGCGCAATGTCCAACACACTATTGACCTCACAAAGTCTAGCATCGGCTAAAGGCACCAAGATCCTTGGAGGCAAGGGATTGACAGCCACAGTAGTGTTCCTATGCTTAAGGGGAACACAGGAAAGCGTTCAGGGAAATGTCACTGGGTCCTTGTATGTCATCGGAGAGGAGGGCCCAGAGGAGAGTCAGGCATGCACAAGAAAGGACTCTGGGAATTGGGGCGGGAGGCACGGGGGGATGGGGAGGGAAGGGTGAGGGGAGGGGGAGCAGGGGTTTCGGGGGGAGGAGGAGGGAGGGAGGGAACTGGTGTACCTATTAAGTTTGTATGAGCTGAAATAATAATAAAAAATGTAATAAAAAATGTTAAGGCTAAAATTTAAGGCTAAATTCTTACTAAAGTAGACAAATATTTCAGAAAGCTCCTTCCTACTTTCCACATGCTAACCTGGAGGGATAACTGAGTCCATAGAGACCCAGAGCTTACTCACAGCTCCCAGGGGGCAGAGTCATTTCACAAGATGTCTTTTTTGTGTTTTATGCTACTTGTGAAAAAGCTAAGGCCACATGGTCAAGACACTGAAACCCACAAGTCTTCTCTCTTCAGGGACAGAAACAAGCGTGGGGGAGTAAGGAGATAGACTTGCATCCCCTCCAGGCTTTTCCTCAACTGAGCACAGGAATCCCAAACATCCATCTGCATACAGTGCTGCTGAGACCCAGGAAGAGATCTGAAGAGACTCTGCAGGGACTGGCCTTGAGATCAGAGCAGGATGCTCTTTCTTGTAACTCCCCCGCTACCACCACATGAACAGCACCAAGAAAGAAAACTCTAGGCACTGTTCTAGAATACTCTAGAACCGGCGTCTTAAAGCTATGGCACTGCCTGATGAGAGCAGCAGAACTCCTACTCCATTCCAGAGCTGAAGGCCCTTTCTTAGCACTTGCCCTGGACAACACAGCTAAGCGGACTTGGTGCTGTTTACACTTTCTATATGACGGGAATTAATTTTGTGTGCAAGGGTGCGTGCGTGTGTGTGTGCGTGCTGTCTGCATGCAAAGGAAGGGAGGCTGAAAGAAGAGAAGGATGGGGACTGGGGAGACCTGTCAGGACTTAAAGCCTTTGTCTTGTAAGCAAACGGACCTGAGTTCAAATCCCCAGACCCCACAGAAAAATGTCAGGTCAGAAGCCTGCAATTCCAGCCCTGAAGGGCGGAGCCTGGGAAACCTCAGAGCAAAGCAGTAAGAAGGCAGAGCAATCCAGGATGATTCCTAATATCAAACGTGGCCTTCACAGGCACACACACTCAAGTGAGCACTGGTATATACACCCGCAGACACACACACAAGCACATATTGCTATTAACTGTACATACTCCTTAATTTCACTCAAGTTGGAAGATAATCAAGCAGTATGAAAAGGTTGATCAAGAATAGCAGGACAGGGCTGGAGAGATGTCTCAGGGTTAAGACTCTGCCTCACAAGCAGAAGGTCCTGTGTTCAGATTCCAGGTCCCACATAAAAAATGTCAGGTGGAAATGGCAGCAGCCTACACTTCTGATCCTGGTGGGCGAAGTGAGGGAAATCCTAGAGCAAAGCAAAAAAGAGGTAAAAGCAATCCAGGATGATTCCCAAAGTTACAATGCTCTCTCTCTCTCTCTCTTTCTCTCTCTTTGTCACACACACACACACACACACACACACACACACACACACACACATACACACACACACAAAATAAATAAAGTTTAAAAAAGAGTAACAAAATAAACAGGAAAGGGGAAGGAGGAAAACTAGATGGGTAAGAAATGGTGGGGGGGGGTGGGGGAGGATAGATAAACTGTACTAATGACCAGTTCTCAGGGGACTCCAGCATTTGCCGGGTACCAGCATTCTACATTCCCCATGGGGTACGTGTGTGGTTACATTCTACTGGCACAGTGGGTCTCTCACGTGTTACTGCTGAAGGCTCGAGTTCTCTCAAGTGGATCACTGCAAGCATTTAGTGTAACGTTGCGTTAAGGGACCACTCGAGCGGGGGCATCCATCAACAGATTCCAAGTTTTAAAAGTCAAGGAGGCAGTAGAAGGTGATTCTCTTAAGCAACAAAGGAACCGTCTCTCTCTGGTGACGAATGAGCAGTCGTTTCCAGATTCAGGAGGGAATTCATTCAACCTACACAGTTGGACTTTGAGAAATGCAACGCTAATAGTTGACAAAATGTTTTACATTTAGATAATTGCATTTAAATTCTCCATCTCCCAGGGAAAACAATTTAGTTTCAAGAGTCAGGACTTAAAAAAAAAAGTCCTATGTTTAATTTGCTGCATAAATTACGCTCCCAAACGAATGTTCTCCAGGATTTCAAAATAGTTGTGACAGCTGCCAAGGAGAAGATCGCCCCCCAAGACACAGATTCTTTGGTGTTCTATACTGGTGGTTAAATATCTGAGGAACTGCCCCCCTCCCATGTGCTCCGTGTGTAAGGACAGATCATGTGTTCAAAGCCATCTGGACCAGGCCCGGGCAGCATGGCGGCTGCCACTCTCAGCAGAGGCATTTCAAGGGCTCAGCCGCCACATGTGCCCGACGGCTTCTATTCTCATCCTTTCAGCCCCTGACACGCTTCTTCCAGAAGACACTGCTGGGGACAGGTCCCTTTCTTACACAAAGATGGCAGATTTAAAAAGATGGCCTGTGGGATGGGAAAGCAAGAAAGCCGTCTCCTCCCCCTCCCCCCGCCGCTGCCTCACACTCAGAGATATGAGCTTTGAGAGACAGCCGGCTCTGTCAAGACATGTCCACTGAAATGACACTGAGACTCACTCTGCGTCCCACCAGCATGCGGTCTTTTACCTCCATGCATTTGAAGGCCTGGGATATCTTCCAACTGCTTACGGTCTCTTGCTAACACCCATAACGAGAGATTTCCACAGATCTCACACACTTTTCATTTCCTGCTCAAGTCTGTCTGCATGCTGCTGATAAAGTCACACCCAAACAACGTAGGAGAACAAGAGGTTTTATTCATGATTATGGTTCTGTGTTACAGCTCATAGTGCAGCTTGGCAGGAGAGCTCATGCCAACACCAGGAGTGCAGGCACTGGCCACGTTGTGTTCACAGGACTGCTGCGAGACAGGCAAATTTGATTTGCCAGGCTGCAAGTCTGCCAAAGCATGCCCAAAGAGTGCCAAGACCCTGAACTAGCTCCCTCTATCTTATCCACCTGCACAGGGACTCGTCCCGCCCACTGTGGGCTGGACTGTCCATCATCTAGCAGGCAATCTCCTACAGGTTTGCTCAGGGCTTGTCCTAATACTAACTCTTCAGATGTGTGCAGAACTCAGCCTTGCATTGTCAAGTTGACACCTGTGTAGCTAGCATACTCCCCCACCTCCCCAAGGACCCATCACAGTCTCAGCCACTGTGGTCACACCGTCCTGCTCTTTAGGCTCAATACACTTGCCTCTCAAGTTCCTTCTAAAAACCAAACTCCAGGTCTTTCCCAGAAAGCCCTTAGGAGCCTTATGCCCCTAACTGAGTGTGTACCAGGAGCTCCTGCGTCAGCCATGTGCCAGAACCAGACTGCTGGGACCTCCCCCCCCCCCCGACTCCAACAGAGACCTCTCCATGCCCCTCGGCCCAGCTGCACCCACATAGGGCGCTCCTTATTTAACGAGGCCACAACAAAGACAGGAGCAAAGCACAGGCCTGCAACGGGCCACACTACTGGATACAGCTGCTTCTGGGGGGACCACACAGGATCAGACGCCTGCTGTGATCAGACGGGCTGCGCCACACAGCATCTGAGCACCAGAGCTGCACCGGGTGCCACACCCTGCACAGGCCCTGGCCACGTTAGGATCAGTGATCACAGAGATGTCATTGGAATTTGGCACCCAGAAAGCAGGGTTTGAAAATGAATTCACAATATGTACTTTCCAGAAGGAATGGGTGATGTGTGTATTTTGGGAAAGACTAAAAAAAATAATCCTTTTATAGTTGTCTATTATTGTCTTCTCTGTGCCACAAAACTTTGTTTTTATTATTATTCATTCTTGAGCCTTCCAACCGCTATGTAGAGTTATTGCATCTAAAATAGTTACAGTGAAAAGGAAAGACTCAGAGCAGCGCTAAAGCCCAGGAAACAAGCCAGTGCAAAGAGCGAGGCCCAGTCACGAGGAAAGAATCTGCTTAGAAAAACAGACCTGGGAGCAGAAGGGGCGCTATAAACACGGACAACACACTTTGACCTCACATACATCTGTTGGTCCATCCACCATCCACCTGTCAGTCCACCCATCATCTGTCAGTCCATCCATTATCTGTTGACCCACCCATCATCTGTGGTCCATCTGTCAGTCCATCCATCTGTACATCCATCCATCCATTAGCCCATTCATCTGTCCATCTTCCATCTGTCGATCCGTACATCTGTCAAACCATCCATCTGCTGATCCATCCATCTGTTAATCCACTGGTCTGTCGGTCCATCCATCTATCTGCTGACCCATCTGTCAATCCATCGGTCAATCCCTGCTCACACTCTCCTAGCTCCTGCACCAAAGATACCTACAAGTGTTCAGGGAGGGAAGGTGTGTGTATGTGTATATTCATAGGAAGGCTTCATGTGCACACATGTACACATGCATGTGGAGGTCAGAGGTCAGCTCAGGTGTTGTTCCTGGGGTGCTCCATCTTGCTTTTTGAGACAGGGTCCCCTATGGGCCCATTCAGCTGGCCAGCAAGTCCCAGGGACCCCTCTCCACTACACCTCCCCAGCACTGGGATTACAAAGGCATGCCACCACATCCAGCTTCTTTTTATACAGGCTTGGGGATCGAACTCAGGTCCCTGTGCTTGACAGCAAGCGCTTGACCAGCTGAGCATCTCCCCAGCCTGGAAGGACAACTCCTGACCCTTGAGGGGCCAGTGCAGCACGTACTGTGCTCCATGTGGTTCCTGGTCTCCTCCTTGCTTCTGGCATCTGGCTGGAGACTAGAAACTCCTGCCTTCTTCCCACATTTCTACCTGCTTTGTGTTCTGTAAAATGCTTCCACCTTGGCAATTCAGTGCCTTAATATGTACTGAGGTCAGCACACATCAAATGTATCAGAAAGGAAGCGGACGCATTTGCCACCGATAGGGTGAGATTCTGGGTAGCGCAGCTGGATGTTTTTATCATTGGCTTCGGCGTCTATGTAAAGGAGATGAATATATCCAGATCTTATGTTGTTGGAGTGGCTAAATAAGTTGACAAAAATCAGAAACATACTGCCTTGAAAGATCAGCATATCGCTACTTGCGTCAGTTAGCTTTCGGTCACTGTAACAAACTTCCTGCGGGATGAAGTTGTAGTTTAAGGAAAGGTTTACTTGGGCTCACTGTCACCAAAGTCCCATGGTGGGCACTGCAGCCTGCAATAGCAGAATGCATTATGGCGGAGCATGTGCAGGAGAAAACTGCTCTCAAAGATACCGGGAGCCAAAAGCAAAGACAAGAGAGGCCAAGGGGCCCAGCAGCTGTCCAAGAGCCCCAGACATGTCCTCCAAGTGGCCCCACCTCCTAAAGGTCTCCCACCTCACTACAGTGCTATAAGCTGGCTCCATGCTTTGGTTCGTGGTTCAGTGTGGAACATTCTAGTTGCAAGCTACTGCAGCTGCTGCCTTGTGATGTCATGCTCAGAGCAGGGGTGACAGTGACAGAAAGGTTCACAGCTCTCCCGAGAGGCCTCTGCCAGTTTCACAGAACATGCAATCACTCTCATTGTTATTTAACTCTGGCTGCATGCTAAGACTACCAGGAACTTAGGACAGCGAGATGGCTCAGCAAGTAAAGGCACTTGCTGCCAATTTGATGTCCCAAGTTCAATCCCCAGATTATACAGCAGAGGGGGAGAACTAACTCTTGCAAAGTTGTCCTGTGACCTCCACATACAGCTGTGGCACAAGTACATATGCATGCATGCACACACACGCACATACACACACACACACACACACACACACACACACACACACACACACACGATAAATGTTTTTAAAAATGGAGAACCTTTTTTAAAAAAACCTAAAGCCATATATTTCCCTCCATTGTTGGACCTCCACAGGTAAACTCTAGACTTCATTTATTCTCAAGGCGGCTCTGATGTGCAGTCAAGCATTGTTGATGCACTCATAGCACAGGCTCCACCAGCAGCAGAGGATGATGGGAGTGGTGACAGGGGCCCATCTCAGTGACGTGCTCATGCCCCATGCCCAGCCCTGGACAGAGCTGCTGAAGCTCTGCCGTTTCCCTCAGCAGTCTGTGCAGTCAGACACCGTGGTCACTCGATTCCCACCGAGGAAACTGAAGCACTGAAGGGTTGTGAAACTTGCTTAAAGACAGACAGGTTGTCAGGCCACAGTGCCAGTGCTCTGCCATTAGGGTCAGAATCTCCGAATCACACATGGGCAGAGGAAAGCCACTTGCCATCAGACTCCTGGTGGCAATGACCCCGTGGTCTCAGAGAGCGCCCTTTGCCGTGTGAACACGCTCAGCTCCATACCAACTGCATTTCACTCTTACCCACGAAGCTCCTATGAAGCAGGGTCTTTTATTATTTCCTCTCAAAAAGCTTATGTAGCCCACACATGGCCATTAAAGAATGACGTAGGCGTTTGCATGCTAGCTTGTCTGGTTTCTGCCTATCAATCCTCAAACAGGACTGCATGTGTTAACTTAACAGAGGGTTCAGGAAAGCACAAACTCATGAATGGATGAGTGATATCTTAGCACCTGTGCCTATCCTTGCCTTTCTTATCAACATTCACACATGCACCATTGGTTTACGAGAAGCATAACTCTTCTCCTCTTGTTTAAGAGAGGATGAAGGGAGAAAACCACACAGAGGAGCCAAGTCGAAGCTGACACGTTAGTCTACAAATGAGCATCCTGTTACAAATTCTCCACTTCTCACCATTGCACGCCACACCTTGAAAATTCAGAGCTTGTCTTTTCTGGAGAAGGCCTAAAGTCACTGTTGAAGATCTAGAATTGCACCATAGTGTAAAGTACCCTAGAACAACTCTTGTTTAGATTGGGATGAAAGACTTTGATGAGATATTTAAGCTTTCTCTTGTCTTTGTGCAAACTCCTGACATTGGAGCTGGCCAGCTAGTCTGTAGCACATCTGCATTGTGTCTAGCACATCTGCATTATGTCAAATAGATGGGGTTAGTCATTTGAGCCTCTTTGAAAGACTGTGGCATCTGGTTTGCAAGATCATGCTTAAAGAAAGATCCATATTGTGTTACAACCTATGGATGATTGAAAGGGAATTTTCCAATGGATGATAAAAATGTGATGATTTTTTTCTGCTTTATTTTTTGTTTTTCAAAATTTCTGCAATAAACAAATATTGGTCTTCCAGTAGGTTAAAAGAAAAGAAAAAAAAAGAAAATTCAGACAGGATGTGTAGCATCCATTGTGTGCATTGGAAAATCAAGAGGGCTGCAAACGCCAAACCCAATACTTACTGGGTCTCTCTAAATGTTTCTGATTGCTAGGCAACAGTCTCCTTGCTTTGCAGACTCCATCGCCTGGACTTGAGAAAGTCTTGAATTAAATGTCCAGACCTGGGTGTGCGAGTGTCGACACATAGCAGAGGGTGGTCTGCGAGACTACACAGTTTTCTGAAACCACCCATTAGAGCAAGTCACTGCATCCCAGGAATAGCAAAAGGCGGGACAACACAAGATTTTTCTAACACAACCATCAGAAAAAGCACTTCTGCCACAGCAAAAATATATCAACTACAAAGCGCTTTCAAAGGCAACTCGCTCGTTCAAGTGAGTTCAGTGACTTCAAACAACTAACAGAATTGTCCGGAAGAAACTATCATCTAACAGAAAGTGACAGTTTTTTAACATATACATTGATATGTTGGTTTAAGTAATTTCTGATCTTCGCCTACCCGCCTGGCCTTGTATCGCTTGTCCAAGCAATCCCTTGCACAGTCTGTTTTATCTCTGCCGTGGTTCTGGGAGAAAGATGTTCTCACAGCTTTTAGAGATAAAGTAGCTGGGATTTCATCAGAAGGATCCCTTTGTGGAATCATGGTCCAGTGTCAAGAGCTCCAGAGGCGTCTGAATGAGAACTAGTTTCTGCCGATGCTTAAGCCTCAGCCTAAGCCCCGGGTAGCTAGGCTTTGTGTTCTAAACCCTGGTAGCCTGCTGAGTCCCGCTCCCCAAACCATCTGGGATCTCATCTAGGCCAATCTACCCAGATCCCATGGTACGCAGCCTCTAGGAGCCTAGAGGAATAGAAGGAACCCCAAATACCCCAGACAGTAGGAAGCCCAGGTAAGTTCACTTTTCCTGTTACTATGACACCCGACAAAGGCAGGGAAGGCAGAAGGGGCTGATTTGGACTATGAAGTGCCATCTGTCCATCATAGCAAAGAACTCAAGGCAGCAGGAACTGAAAGCAACGGCTCACGATGCATCTGTGGCAGGAGAGAGGGAAGAATGCTTGCAATCATTTCCACGTAGTACAAGACCCAGAAACGGTGCTCCCGGCTCCCAGGGTGCATCTCCCACTTCAACTGTCCCAGGGAAGATGATCCTACAGGCACGGCCCAATCTAATAATCCCTCTCAGGGGTCAGGAGGCTCCCACACGGGACTCCACCCTGCCCAGATCACAATCAGTACTAACCATCACATGGGCCTTTTATGCCAATTCCTGTCTCTTTTCCTCAAGAGAAGGAGAATTAGCTTAACATGCTGATTAGGAGGTCTAGACACCTACCTACATGCTACGGTCTACAGATGTCGTGAATAATGTGAATAAAACTAATTAAAAAGACCTGTTGGGTTGGGGCGATGCTCAGGGGTTAAAGTCTTTGCCTCAAAAGCAAAAGGACCCAAGTTCAAGTCCCCAAATTCCATATAAAAATGCCAGGCAGCGGCCTGCGCTTCTGGTCCTGGTAGGGCGGAGCCTGTGAATCCCGGGGCAGAAGGAGGTGGAGGCGTCCATGGTGGTTCGCGAATTCGTCCGTGGTTCTACACATACACACACATGCGCGCACACACACACACACACACACACACACACACACGTGCGCGCACGCGCGCACATACACACGCATATGCACACAGTTGAATAAATAATAATAATAAAAAAAATTTAAAAAAAAATGCCAGGCAGGAAATGGTAGTGGCCTGCAATTCCCACTCTGGAAGGCAGACCGTGGGAAGCCCTAGAGCAAAGCATTAAGGAGGTAGAGTAATACAAGATGATTCCAGAAGTCACTCCTGAGTCTCCACACACGCTCAAGCGTCCTCTTGTGTACACACACACACACAAAACATGACCTCTCTTGCAATTCTGCCTCAGGAGACACTGTTAATGTGGCAATATGGTGGACTTAGTGTAGCTAAGTGCAGGGACTGGCTAGTGTGGCTTCAGTACTGGCTCCTTCAATATATATCAAATGGTTCCTGAGACACTGACATGGCGGGCAGGATCCTTGCCTGTGTGGCTCTTTCACTGAGCCGGAAAAATGTTTCCCAGCAGGTGGCACTTAGGGCGTTAGGGCCACCCACAGGCGTTTCAGACTCATGGCTTCCTTCAGAACCAAGAGCACAGCTGCTCTCTCCAGGTCGATCTTACAGAAGGGACCTGACGGCCAGAGAGGTGTGATGTCCCCAAGGTCACGCGCATGATAAATAGCAGGGCATTTTCAGCAGACCCCGGCCACGGCTACCTCCATGCCAGCACAAGCTCTCTCTGTAGACAGCCTACTTGTGTGAGCCAGAGGTGGCAACTGGTAAAAAATCACCACTTTAGAAGCTAAAACTAGAAAAGTTAAACAAATGGCACAGCCTGCCACTCCAAGAGGTGAGCGGGGTGGACGCAAGAACCCAGATTTCTCTCTGAAGAATTCTTTAGACTGCAAACAGGCGCGTGTTCAGTTGGAAACAAAAAGGCTCCAGGGAGCCACATGCACATGTCCACGCACCCCAGCCAGCAGCAACAAACCACGCGAATGATCCTTCCAGCGTGTGACCTGGTGAACCCCTGCGTCCATTTGGCTGACTACAGGAGCACGGTGGGAGGTCACTACAGGAGCATGGTGGGAGGTCGCTGCAGGAGCACGGTGGGAGGTCACTACAGGAGCACGGTGGGAGGTCACTACAGGAGTGTGATGTTACTCACAGGAGCATGGTGGGCGACAGCAGCCATGACACTGAATAGTGTCTCCTCAGGGTGAATGACTCCCCGTAGCTGCATAGATGAAGCCCCCCTACCCCTTTCAGTCAACCTTCAGCTCTCTGCTCTAACATCTTCTGAGACCACGGGCAGAATTGCCTGCAGCTGGGGGCAGTCCAGGAGGGCGCGGCTGGAAGCTCAGACGAGGGTCTAAGGACCTTCCCACCCCCTCCTCCTCTGATGTCAACAGACCTGTGGGCGTCTCACAGACTCTCACACTTAGATGCTGATTGGCAGCTTAGCCCAGGGGGGCCACGATGTTGCGTCCAATAAACAATAGAGCTAGTTGATCTCAGAGATGCTCCGTGCAGCTCTCAGAGCAGTTCTCCGTTCTCTGTGCAGTCGGGAAAGATTCTGATCCTCGCGAGTCTGTTGCTCCATCTGCAGCGGTCAGCACGTGTGTTCTGAGCTCTTGGGCGTGCAGTTCATGGTTCGTGTTCCCATTGTTTGTAGGCAAATACTCAGGGATTCACCTTTCATCCTGGTTCTGCTTCTGAGGTCGAGCTGCTGCTAATTACAGTAAGAGAAGAATACAGCAGCTGGGAGTCAGGAGGAAAGCCCCCCAGGCCAGTAGGTCTCTTAGAGATCCCCTCACAAGCCCTAGAAGCCAAGTCACAGATGCCAGCCACCTTGTATGGAGTTTGACCTCCACTGGGGGCACAGACTGGGACTCGGGCTCCTGCTCGGCCTCCCACCCAGCAACTGCTCTCTGCCACACGGAGTGACTGTCCAAGGCTCTGGCTGTCATCCCATTAAGCCCCAGCGGAACCATGCTCCACGGCAGCATCGAGCGAAGAGGCCTCCGGGTGCTAGGGGAAGGTCCTCCTTCCAGGTTCTCTGAGAAGAACCCCGATGATAAGACCGTAGCTTTTCAGAGTGAGCCTAAGGCAGGTGGTCAAGTAACCCCACAAGTGTGCAAGTATCTAAGGTGTTACCCCCTGGGAGGAGCATTTGTCAGTCATTTCGTTACAGACTACCTACATTTTTAAAAGCGTAATGAAAAATCTTTCTTCATAGATGAAAATATTGAATTTACCCAGCTAAACTCTGAAGTTAAATGGAACCCTTCCACGAAGTAAATACTAGCCAGAAAAACACTGACGTTAACTTTTCAAATAAAAGATGCAATGTTTAAGCTTCATCTCCCTTTCCTTTAACCAGAGAGAGAAAGGGAGAAAGAGAGAGGAGGGGGAAAGGGGAGAGGGGAAAACAGAAGGGAAGGGAGGGAAAGGGAGGCAAGGGGAGGGGAAGGGGAGGGGAGGAATGCTGGGCACAAATGACATTCCTCTCGCTAGAAGGTGGGGGGCACAGGTTCTCAGACAGATCCACTCAAATGCTCCCAGAGGGTGGTCCCAGTGCAAACAGGGACTGGACTAGCCGTACCCTAAATTCCCAAGGAAGATTTCTCAAAGAGAATGGCTCTGAACTAGTCTTGAAGCACCCATGGAGGGCTTGTCCGCTGAGCTGAAGAGGATCTGGGAGAAGGGCGCAGAAGTGTGTGAAGAAGCCATCGCGGAAATCACCAGGTGGACATGACAGGTGGGCAGCAGAGACTAGGCCGCATTTGCAGGGGTCGCCTGCAGCCTTCACGGGAAGGATCGGAGGGATCGTGTGAGCAGCCTGTACCCAAGAAAGGGAGCCCGACCGGTCTCCAGTGGAAACTTCACCATAAGAATCACCAGAGGCAGGTTCACGCTGTGACTCGGACCCTGCCACAGTAGCCAGAGCAATTGCCCTGAGGCTGAGTCCAGCCTCTGAGAGGCTGAGGAGACACTGACCTTGGGAGCCGCAGTCGAGAGAATCTTCTTGTCTAGAGAAAGCAACCTGGCTTTCCCACGCCCTGCTTGCCCGCCTGGGAAGCCCTAGATTACCGAAGGGAAAACACAAACCCTAGACCACTTTTTCAAAATCTTTATTTCGGAAGCAAATTGCAGAGCGACAGTTTGAAGGCACTCGCCTACTTTCCCAAAAAGGTTTCAGAAGAGAGAGAGAGAGAGTTCCCGACTGATTGGACGCAGCTTGTGCTCCCTGGGGCTTTGCGCTGCGCTAAGCAGTACCGGCTGGTTATTGCCTCGTGATCCCCACTCAGCCGTCTGTCTCCTTTTAGCGCTCCATCCCAGCGGGATTAAAAGCGCCAAGGAGCAGAGCTTAACACACTTGGCAGGGGCCGTGCGGTGGAAGACAGATGAAGGCGCTCTTCCTCCTGTCTGTCTGTCTCTCCATCTCTGACTGTTGATGGTTGATGGAGACAGAGTTCCATCTGCGGATTCCATAAAGTTGTGCCCATGAAGTTTGCATCATCGGCCTTGTGACCATGTCTGCACACAGCTGGACAAATCTGATTTTCACGTTTATTTCTAGCCGGGCTGCTGTTTGGAGTTCTGAGCACCACCGTAAATCTGGTTTGCCTGGAAGCCTTGCTACACTAATCTGGTTGGATTTATTGGCATACCTGGCCAGATACGCCTTTCTCTTACTGGATGATTATTTATTCAACACGAGATGCTCTTGGCATATTTAGCTGTCAAGTGTGTTTAGTTGGTGGATTTGGTCTCCTGCCACCAGCGGCTCTAATTACATGATTTATCAAAGGGCCACTGGCCCAGTGAGTTTCCCTTTCTGACACTAGGATAAGCTGCAGGAATCCCTGCTCCCCTCCTGTGTGCAGCAGATAGAGGTGAATGCCACCAAGCCTGACAAACTGAGTTCAGTCCCCAGATCCTGCATGATGTGCTCATGCATGTGCAAACAGACACACCACAAACACACACACAGAATAAATAAATGTTAAATTTTTTAAAGAACTGAAAGATGAAGGAATAAGAAATTAATTTATTTCAATAATTCAGAATGCCAATTGTATAGGGTGATATTTTTAAAGATTGAACTTTTTTACATAAAGAATGAGGTTATTAAGGGGAAAATAGCCCCAGCCTTATGAGCTGAATACTGCATTTTCCCCCATTTGATTAGAGAAAAGATGGAGTGTCCAAAAGTAATACTCCAATGGAGACCCAGATGCTAAGGGGCCAAGCTCGAGACAGAACCTGTGCTAGAACCTTCTAACTCCCACAACCTTCAGAGCCCCTGGGCGGCAGAGCGGTCCAGGCGCTTACAAAGCAGTAAGAGCCCAGAGTGCCTTAAGCCGGGTGGTATTTGACCCCAGGTCAGAGTGCTCAAACCTCCCAGGGACAGACCCCTCCTTCCACAATACGCTGATGACAGGCCAAGGCCAGGTGAGCCTCACCCTTGGGTGCCCACCCTTGGGGCAATGCTTATCTATGCATTCGTTACTTTGGGGCCGTTCTCAAGACCCGCTGGCTCAGGATTATGTTGGTGCTTTGCATTTACTCAAATCCCATTAAGGCAAGCTCCAGCATGTCTGCAGTAACGGATGCATAAGCAAGTATCCAGCCCTACATGTGTATGTGCATGAAATGCATGTTCCAATATCAAGATGTTTCCAGTCTAGCTAAATGGATGAGTGAGTCAGTGAGAGACCCTATCTAAAATAAGTAAGATGGAGCATGATGGAGGAAGACCCTGACATTCGCCCATGGCATCCATGCACAGAGAGGCATGTACATGCACCCACTCACATGGACCCCCCACCCCCCCACACACACACACTTACTAGACAGTCTCGGGACAGTCTGAGAAAAAGGCAGAGCTCGCAGATCACGGGGATGAACCCAGGTAGCAAAAGGACTTGGTTGGTCAGTTCTGACATCTTTGCTTACAAACTCCTTTCTTCATCCTTCGTGATTCCTGAGACTCTCCAGTGGGCGCTGACGTCATTCTTGATTGCACATCCATCCAGAGATGTTGCCCATTTGGCTTTGATGCAGCCAGCATGTTTTTTTTTAATCAATGACAAGTACAAATCCTTTTTGTAGAGTTCACATGTCCTTCCGGACAACCTTCAGTTTCTCCAGGTCGGCCTTTCCACTAGCAGTCCCCGACCTGAACAGTCTCTGTACACAGCCTCGCATCTCATCTGGGAAATCCTGGGGTCACAGTAACACCCAACAAATTGCAGCACGTGTGCTCGGGCTTAATGGTGTCTTGTTGCTTTGTGCCTGAGAAGGGTTACAACTCCCACCTAGTGTGGGTCCTAATGCTTTGTCTTGTGTTCAGTTACAGAAACAAAGAAATTGACTCAGTACCTATGTCTCCTTTTCCCCTCAAGAAGTTGCATAGAACAGGATGATTTCCTGACACTAAATGGTTGTCAAGCCATTTAGCCATGAGGCGAGCAAACCATTTCAGTTACAGACCCTCAGTTTCCAGGTAGAGTCTAGATTAGCTGACTTGTGAATTGCACTACTCTGGGGCACTGCTTAGCAGCTGAGTTAGGCTGGAGCCAGCAAGCGCTGAGAATGATCTATTTGCATGGTGTCCGACCATCTCAGGAGCTCCTGTGGGCACTGCGGCATGCTGCAGGGTCTCTCGTGGGCACCCTTCTGTATCCTTCCCTTGCGCCCACCTAATGGACATATAGGCCTGAGGGCGCCTGAGGACACAGATCTGTCTGAGCTCACAGCCGAGCATCTGAGGTCCTGTGTATAGCAGATCTGTCACGTGACGGGATCAGGCAGCCCTCCAAGTGTTGGGGAGACAAGGTTAGTGAGTGCCGTGACCATCTAGCGTACCATCCAGAGCTAAGGGACTCTCGCAGCTTCCAGCCCAGCCCTCGTGCACCTTCCTGAGCATCTCTCCCAAAGGCTGGCTTTGGACAGATCTTTCCAGATTGGGGCAGCTCCAGGAACACAAGGTCTTGATTATTCACCGTGTCCTTCCCTTATGATTCCTGGGCAGCACTAGTCTTGCGTCCTTTCACCAAATCCTGCCATGAGGAGGCGGTCATGGTGGCATGCAGACCACAGCAGCAGCGGCAGGAAGCGGAAAACATCCCGGGAGCCCCTCAGCAGCCCTCTCTTGGTGACACATGGGCGACCTTGATCCCTGGAGATGGACAGGCAGAGAAAAACTTGCTACATCATACCAGGTGCCCGCTGGCCAGCCGTGCTTCCAACCACTTCGGAGATGGTCAGGCCAGCGGACAGTGGGAGCCTTGGCTTCACTCCATGGTCCCCAGGTTTGACCGCTTTTTCCTTCGGACTTTGTTTTCCCTACAAAACCTGGCTCTGGAATCGTATTATTGTTAGGGGACTATGTTAGTTCTCTTGTATATAGCACTGAAAGGTTATGGTGGCAAGCGGGAGGCCAAGCAGGTGTGTGGCTGTCTAGGTCTTTAAATTTTGTTCCTTCGCTAATTTGTGTGCCTATGTTGGTGCACTGTGCTACAGCAGTGTGAAGGTCAGGGGTCAAACTCAGGCTGTCGGGCTTGGCCACAAATGCTTTTACCTACTAGCCAACTCATGTTTAAAAAAATGTCATATAGTGAATTCAGTGCATTCATTTATTGATTTTGACCTTTGGTCCTGTGGATCTTAGTACATGTGTAGCTGTAACTAGCAGTGTAATCCAGACATAGGATTTTCTCAGGCCCTACATTTCTACTTGTCATAGCTTTGTTCTGGAATCTCACAGAGAGAGAGAGAGAGAGAGAGAGAGAGAGACCTTGAACCTGTGGCAAGCACATGAATAGAGCCTATGGCATGTACTCCTGTGGGCATGGCTTGTTTCAGTGCATCCCTGGGTCATCCAGGTCATCACACATGCATCTCTGGTGGCCTCGCTTGTCTGGATTTGCAAGGGCACCCGGCCACCCATCCATCCTTGTGGTTGAGTAGTGTCAGCTCATGGGGATTACAAGTCATCTACTGTATCTGTGCACATGATTTTGTGGGGAATCTAAGTTTTTATTTTTCCTCAGAGAAGCACCCAAGTATAGCGCTTATGTTCCTTGGGTAAGCTTTGAAGGACTCTTTGAGGCGATTAGTTCTGCAGGGGTGTCTTACACGGCAGCAGGAGACCCATGCGCCCATCGAAGGCAGGTTCAATGCCATGATTCATGCTGCTAGCAATGCGCACGTGGCCCCTGTCATGCTGTGCTGCCTCCCAAGCCTGCTTCTCGCACCGTACAGTACCTGGAATGCAGGTTCATGTCTTTTAAAAATATATTTTATTTATTAGACGAAGAGAATAGGAGGGATGGAGGAAAAGAGGAGAGAGAGAGAGACAGAGAGACAGAGAGAAAACACACGCAGAGGAGGAGAGAGAGAGAGAGAAAACAAGTACGTGCAGTCCACTGCACATGTGTGGAAGTCAGAGACAACCTTAGAAGCTGATTCTCTCCTTCCCCCGTGTAGTTCTGGGCATCCTACTTGGTTGCCAGGCTTACACACAGGTGCCTCTATCTACTGAGCTGTGTTGCCGCCCAGAAACAGGTCTACGGATAGGACTGGGTGTGTGAATCTATCCCTCTGTCACACGGTTCTTATGGGGTCCTCCCACCTCGCTGAGCTCTGGAGCAGACTTTGGTCATGACGGTGCATTAATATTGCTCTTGTGTTCCAATCTGGCTCCCAGCTGTGACTTTTTATTAGTGAACTTGTGCGGGGATCAGATGTAATAAGAACGGTCCCTTTGCCTAGACAGGGACCCTGCCAGCTTTCATAGCTCGCTCTGTGGCGGACAACACTAGAAACATCGCCAGTGATTGCTCTGCTCGGGAAACGTGATGGTCAAGGAGGGAGGGAGGCTGCGGGGAGGAGCGGCCATGGCTTGTCTACAACGGCAGTGCCAGCAGCAGCAGCAGGCAGCGCCGCCCCCATCGGATAAATGGTCCATCAGAGCCCAGGTACAAGTCACGTCAGCAAAGGAGACCAGAGGGCTCAAGAATGAATCTTTGCTCCTGTGATCTCTTGCCAGTCATTTCTGCCAGAACTGGGTCTAGAGTCAATCTCTCTCTGTCTCTCTGTGTCTCTCTTTGTCTGTGTCTCTGTCTCTCTGTCTGTCTCTCTCTCTCTCTCTCTCTCTCATATACACACACACACACACACATTTGCTCTTCCACCTGAACCTTTATGTACGTGACACCTGCCTTTATCCCCTGCTCTGTGTATATTCCTCCAGGTGATCTTTCCTGTAGGCTCATGCTTATATTAAAATATTTTATCCATTTATTTATGAGAGAGAGGGAGATTCATGAATGCCATGGCATACTCTAGCTGCTATGTTGCCTCTAGGGATTGAACTCGGGACTCCCGGGTTACACGTGGGCACCTTCACCTGCTGCGCCATCTCACTGGCCCACACTTTGAGTTAAAAGAGGAACACATTTACTTCAAGCTTGGCATCTTACTTTGGGAACTTTGTCCCCTCTGAAAACTTCCTCAGGAGCAATCCTAGTTTATCTTGAAAATATTTTGTTCTCTGAGAGCTTCTCAGTATTAGGAAGCAAGCAAGGGTCACAATGGTGGCCTTGAAGTCATATCTAACCCATGGTTAACTCGAGAGGGGAAGAGAGAGAGAGAGAATGTGTATATCAAGTACACATGTGTGTGTACCGAGTGCACATGTGTGTGTTGCTCTTTTATTTCTGAGTTGACTCCTAATAAGAAAGCTTTATCTGCTCTTCTGGGCTACGACATAATTTCCTCAAGCAAAGTACAAGATAAACCAATGTCACCTTTGCAGTCCCACTTAAAACACTGATGGAAACACGGGCTGGTCACAGTCCCTGCCGAGGGGATGCTAAGGCGTGGCAAAGGGGACAAGAGCCCTCAGCAGCATATTGGACTGAAACTGGCCTGAAATGGGGCCGAGTCAGGCCAAGCGCATCACGCTGTTGGCAGCTCCTCCTGGGCTGCTTGGGGTACCGTCCGAGCCACTTGTCGCAGCTCACATTTGATCAGGAAGATGGGTATTTCCCAAGTCTGGTTCTGAGGCTGCGCTTCCTTCACCCTCTGTCTCCTTTGCGTTTTAAATCCCTGGCGTATTCTCCAATCTCACCATCCTTCTCTCTCCAAACCGTCCATGCTCTCTCTAGCTTCATGCTGCCCTTTTATACTTCACACAGTGAGACTTTCAGTCAGGCAGTGCTGACCTAAGTCACTTGGTCAAAAATGCCTCCAGAAAGTTCTTTTCCTGACAGATGACTGCGTTGGAGGAGACTGTCTTCATATTCTACTGCTCAGCATAGCTCGCACCTTGCTTTACCTCACTGTTAACGAGCATCTCTCCTCTGTGACCAATGCCCGGCTCAGTGTGACACGTGGCACCCACATGCCCAAGGCATCATATGCAAAGGCACAAGAGGCTGGAAGACAAGCCCACGTGTTTCCAAAATACAATAATACCTGGTGAATCGCACTCAGAGTCACCATGAACTGCTTAGATTCATGTGCTCTGACAGACCGTGTGGCTTGTCAGTCATCCGTCTTGAGATGCCAGGGCTCGTTGTAAGACCCACTGGGCACCGATGGTGAGCGAGACATGCAAACCTACAACTTCCTGTGTCTCATCCTTTAACTGCTTCCCATCCAAGCGCCGCTGCTCTAACGCCTACTCTCCTGGTTTCCAAACGGCCGTCCCATCGATGCTGTCAATATCTCTTCTCTAACGGCAACGCATCAAGCTCGCTGATGGAGACAGACTTTCTCCTGCACTTAAGATGCCTCCACCTTGCTGACTGGACTCTTCCGCTTCCCCCCCCCCCCGTTTCCTCCTGCGCCACCCACCACAGCTCAGCCTCTGGGTCTCATGTTCAGAGTCAAGCAGGTCCCACACCAGAGCCTGACACGAAGCTTCTCTGCTGTACGAAAGGCCCCCAGACCCTCCTATGATTGGACCTCCTTGCTCACTGGCGCTTCCTTTAACTCGCCACCTACCGAAGCCGCCCTCACCACCTAGGCTAAAGCAGGGCCATTTCCAGTTTTACACTGTCATTCATCTGCTTAGCAGATATTTGAACTTAAGAACAATAACAATAATAAACAAGAGGAGAGAAACAAGTCTGTCTTCAATGAGGGAGACCTACAATAAATATAAACTAGGAGGTACATTATCATATTTAAAAAAACAGTGAAGCAAAATCCAGAGCCAAATGGGATGGAACATTGTGGAACAGAACATGTGCTCTTCGTTGGAAGTGCTAAATAAATAAAGTGCTAAATAAATAAAAATGAATCTTTAAATCCTGAGTCTCCTTAAGCCTCTGTAGCTGTGGGCTTACAGGAAATAAGCGGACAGAGGTCTGTAGTAGGTAAGACCAGGGGAAAACCAGAAAAAAGGAAAAACAGACTGGGGGCAAAAAGGATCCATTTCCTCCATCAGGAAATGCGAGGAGAGACAACTGGGGAGAGGGAAATGCACACGTTAAAACAGATTTGAGAGCAACCTGCTACGGAATCTGGAAAAATGCAGAAGCAGCTAGACATTTGACAAAATTAAGCAAATATTAAAATTTTGGGGGAGATAATAGTACTGTGACTATGTTTTTAGAAGAATCTGTTAGAGATAGACACTAAAATGCTGAGTTTGCATTACTTGTAGAATTCAAGTTTATTAATTTATCTGCCCGCTAGCATGCGTTTGTAACCACGAAATCCACCACTCGGAGGACTTTTATCTCACTCAAGTAATTCACAGAGCGAGGTGACAAATGGGAGTCTCCCAAGGAGTCCATCACAGCCAGGGTCCTGCAAGGCCACGCCCACCTCCTCGTTGCATCTCTGTGTACACAGGCATCCAAATCCCTTCCACCATCTACTGAGTGCCCCATCCTGGGCATCGTCAGCCTACTCCTGGTGATTGGCTAAGGGAAGTGCTGTCCGGCTTCCCGAACACAGGAAGGCTCTGGGGCAGTGTGATTCATGGGCCGTGAGCTCAGTGTCAACACTTGGTGATCAAGTGTCAACCAAGTGGCAGTTATGAATGAAATAAAGTGCGTAAGGTGCATAGGAACACATGAAAAGCAAGGTTGTGTGTTGACCTCTGCGTGACAGGGTGGACCTCAACCGCTCGCAAGATCCTCTCTCTCTCTCACGCGTGCACACACACACACACACACACACACAAACACACACAACAACAGCTTAACCCAGAAAACTCAGCACCCAAGTCCTGGCAGCACATCCGCACCAGCACCTATGAAAAGCAGGGCTGTGTACGTCTGAGTTTTGTGCACACTTCAGGCAGAACCCTGTGTTTAGCCCCCGTGCATCTAATCCCTCAGGACATGAAACGATTTGCTTCAGTTTAGCTGTGAATTATCATAATTCAGGGCCAGAAGCAGAGTTAGAGTGAGAGCGGTGAGTTGACCATCTGAAGGTCGGAGGAGGGGCTGGCGTATACCAGCTTCCAGTTCTGGTTAGGACTGGGATGTAGCTCCATGACAGAGCCCTGGCCTGTGATGGCCCTGGGGTCAATCCCCAGCACTGAGAAAGAAAAAGGAAAAAGAAAAGGGAAAGTGAAGGAAGGAGGCTTAGAAAGAAATGAGAGAGTCAATAAAGAGAAATAAAAATCCTGGGCTGGGGAAATGGCCTCGTGTCTGAGCTCTCGCCAGACATGTGCCAAGTCCTGGGTTCCACCCACAATATTACCACGAAAAAGGAAGAAACTCATAAGTCACCAGAACTTACTTTCCCCATCACACTGGGAAGGTCCGCAGGGTGGACGCTAGTGTCCAGCACAGATGGACAGGGACAGTAATCCAAGACCACCAAGCCAGCAGCGACAGCAGGCAGATGCACGTGTGACTACAATCTGCCCCTCGGGTAGTGTTGGTTGAACTAGAAGGTGCTACACTCTGTCAGCATCACGACACACTAGAGATTTGGGGACGAGACACCTTCCTAGGATATAGACAAGACTCTTCTGGGACGCTGAGAGACCTTCCTGGGACACAGGCCTGAGCCCCAACGAGGCAGCAAGCTCCTGTCCCTGGCCGCTCGGCCTCTCCACAACACCACGTCCAATTGCAAGTGGTGTTCAAGCATGACAGAGAAACAGCTCCCAATTAACAAAAACACTTCAC
The DNA here is from genome assembly GCA_023101885.1 of Typhlomys cinereus. Classification (NCBI taxonomy): domain Eukaryota; kingdom Metazoa; phylum Chordata; class Mammalia; order Rodentia; family Platacanthomyidae; genus Typhlomys; species Typhlomys cinereus. The sequence goes on from JALPQD010000445.1 coordinate 1,394,710, forward strand.
AAATAGAAAATTTATTTCATGCCATATACGAAGACTTATGGCGTTACCAAAATGCTAACCTGCCAGAGGAAAGGGGGTGAGAACAGTCACTGTGCTAACCAAAGGACCCGGAGCTTGGGTCACCCTGGAGATCAGCTTTTACTGACCTGCCACACTCCCCACAGGCGCGGTTGGCAATCGAGTGTGCATTACAAGGTTGCTAAAATAAATATTTTAACAGTCTTATCAAGAGGAAAAAAGATACACAGTTTAGGTGATGAATATAGCGGTTAACTTGACTGATAATGTATTAATATATGTGCTAATATATTAGTATACTATTACAATTTACATATTTATATATTAATATATGTAAATCGAGGTATCACACTGTACCCCATAAAACATACCAAACTATTATTTTTATTTAATTTCACTATTTATTGCATGAGAGAGAGAAAGAGAGAGATAGAGAGAGAGAAAACAGAAGAGGTATGTGCATGTGTGTCGTGGCACACAGGCAGAGGTCATAGGACAGCTTCTGAAGTCAGTTCTCTCCCTCTACCCTGTGGACTTCCAGGGACCAAACTCAGTTCGCCAGGAGCCTTATGCAGAGCTATGTCATCAGCTTCACAACTATCATTTGTCAATTTAAAAAATAAGTTGTTTTTTTTAGGATGCAGCGGGTCTGTTAGGGAGACAGCTCAGTTTGTAAAGTGCTGGCTGCACTAACGTAAGGGTCCCAATGTGATTCCCAGGACCCATGTAAAAAAAAAAAAAAAAGCTGGGTGCACATTTAGATTCCCAGCACTGGGAAGATGGAGACAGGAGGGACTCTGGGACTCGCTGGCCAGAGAACCTCGCCGGATCAGTAAGCTCCAGGCCAGTGAGAGAGTCTGTCTCAAAAAAAAAAAAAAAATCCCCTGTCGATCCTAAGATAGTACCTGAGAGGGCCCCCCCCCCCCCAAAACACACACACACAGATCGTGAAGCAAAACAAAGTAAAACACTGGCATCTAAAGGGTCAATAATGAACCTTGCAGTGGCCGGGCTCTGGTGAGTGGTGACTTTGGAAGCTTAACGGCAGCTTCTGAATTCTGCATCTCTTTCACCACACCAGCCTCCTGCTCCACCCCATGGGGCCTCCTGGTCTTTCTCACCAAAGGACGGTCTGTACTCGCCTCTCCCGACACTGCCTCACTGCAGCCCTGCAGAAATGTCCAGCACCAGGCCACACCTGTCACCACGCCAGTCCCCTCTCCCCCACCCTCACCTACGCCGATGGGTGATCTGGACAGCACATTCAGAATGTGCACCCGGTCCTGGAGCGAGGCTTGGAGACAGGCATCAAAACACAGAGACACCTGCCCCGAGTCGCCAGAAGAAGCCGATGCGTCTCGGAGGAACAATGCTAACCAAGTATTTTCACAAGGAAGGTGACTGTTTCAAATGAGCTGATGGGCAGGTGCCAGACCGAGAAATACCAGCTCAGACTGTCTCCGGCCCGTGGTTGGTTATGCAAGAGGCACGCAGACACAAGAGCAGCTTCAGCTTCATCAAAGGTCAGCAGAAGTGCAAGGAAGACCAAGAGCTGGGGTCTCTCTCCCGACCTCTGCATGCGTACGTCCTGCAGCAGCATGACTACATCTCCCTCCCACCCCCACCCCTGCCCCAGGGGGCTAATGCTTTGGGTGCACTGTAGCGAGAAAGGCAACCTTTCTTTGCAATCTAGCAAGCTCTGAATCAAGGAATTTCAGTTTAAGATCCAAACTTATTCTCTTTTTTTTCCCCAAGCAATATACATTATATCCTCGGTGAATAAGCGCAAGGCTTGGAGACCAGCAATGGCGCCCTGAAGACTTGTCTGTGAGAGTGAATGCTTACTCAGTAACTATTTGCTGAATGAACGCCCTATATTAAGTGCTCGTTAGGCCCCACAACATAGTCTCTGACCTCAACAAAGAGGAGGTGGGAGTAGGCAACTTTAATATAGAATTTAATATGAAAAGTAATTTAATACATAAAAAGATGTAAAGGTCCAGTACGTGGCAGGTTCTGGGCGCTCACCTTGAAATGCAAATGCAGGGTGGTGTCAGCTTACAGACTAGAGGATTAGTCGGGATAAGAAAAAAAGTTCTTCTAGAGGTCACGCTAATGCACCTGGGACATCTCTAAAGACACAAGTGCTGCCGTCACTGATATGTTGTCCTTGTCATGTGTGCATCAGTGGATAGTGACTGAAGTCGGACATGGCAGACCAGGTCTGTAATCCCAGCACTGAGTTTGAAGCCAGCCTGAACTATGCTGGATGCTGGAGGCCTGCTTGGGCTGCTTTTTAGCAAGACCCTGCCTCAAAATGATGATGATGGTGGTGATGGTGATGATAGTGGTGATGGTGATGATGGTGGTGATGGTGATGGTGGTGATGATGGTGATGGTGGTGATGATGGTGGTGATATTTATCAGTTGAGTGAGTGTCTTTGAGTTGGTGGTACAGTGCTGCTTTGGGTAAAAGCTGCTTGCTTGCTGCCGAGCCATCTCTTCCGCCCTCAGTGTCACTTTCTGAGGTCCTCTGCCAGTCAGTGGCACCACCATGTCAGGACAGAAACCCAGGAGCAGTCTGACCCTTGGCTCCCCAACTCTAGTCTTGCCCTTGGTCAAAGCCACTGACGTATCCAGCTTTCGGTCCTGCACTCTATTTCTCTCCTCCATGGACCTGCTCTGCATCAAAACATAACAAAACAGATGTCTTCAAAACTCAAATCTGGCCTTGTTCTCCCTTGCTTCAGACTCTTGCCACTGGGCCAAGGAGATGGCTCAGCAGTCGAAGCACTTGCCTTGCAAATAGAAAGACTAGACTTCAACTCCCCAGAACCTACAAGGTGCCTTGCGAGGTCAGAGACCTGTCTATAATTCTAGCCTCAGAAGGCAGAGCCCAGGAGTCCTTGAGCAAGCTGGATACCAAGTTAGCCTTATTTTGAGCAAGCTCTGACTTTGATTAGAGAGCTGGTAAGGTACCTGCTTGGAAACCTGGGACCTGAGTTCAATCCCCGGAAGCCCACATGGTAGAAGGAAGAAACGGCCTCTGATCTTCACCCATGCACCATGTATTCTCTCTCTCTCTCTCTCTCTCTCTCTCTCTCTCTCTCTCTCCTCTCTCTCTCTCTCTCTCTGTCTCTCTCTCTGTCTTCCCACGTTGACTGTGCCCTTGGGCTGAGAGCCAAGACAAGTCTCCTCCCTTGAGCTACTTAAAAAAATAATAGTAGCATAGAAGGACAATCAAAGATAAATCTTGATATCAACTCCAGGTCTCCTGAAGCACATGCAAGCACATGTGCACACACAGACATTCACACATTTGAGTGCATGTGTACACACGCACACACACACACACACACACACACGCACACACACAAGTGGACAAAAAGGAAAATACTTCTGCTTGCTGCCGGTTGCCCTCAGAACACTGTGTATGAGCCGCAGTGTGGGTTCCGAGTCCGGTGTCTCCTGGCACCACCCACCCTCGCTGTTGAGCTGGAGGCCTGGCATTCTCCCCGTTCTCTGAGTACGCTGTCCTCTTCCCAGAGCCCCAGCCCAGCCCACAGCCCCGGATCTAGACTTGGAGTCCAGTTTCACTCCCTGAGGAAAACTCTCCCTGTTCTCCATAGTAGGTCTCCCCAATTCTTCCCACCTTCCCTCACAGTCTGCTTTCGATACAGGGTCTTCCCACAGATGAAGTGTGAACTCTTTACAGCAGGCTTCCTTTGCTTGGCCACAGACTGTACACACATGACCAGTCATCACCCAGCCTGGTCGGCCTCTGTCCTTGCTGGACTGCAGAGGCCAGTCACAGTGTATCTGCACGCGCTCCTTACTGAGTCTGTCTTCCCACCATGTAGAAAATGATGCGTCTCATGACAAGGCCACACATTGTCACTAAATGAACAGTTTCCAGGGGTACACTGGTACGTAACTAGGGGAAAAATCTTTGGATGATAAGATTATAGAGGGAGAGCTCTTAGATTGTCTAATGTCCTAAGATACAAGGAAAATGTGTGTGTGTGAGAGAGAGAGAGAGACAGAGACAGAGATAGAGAGATAGAGAGACAGAGAAAGAAAGGAACAAAGAACATGCGCAAAGAAGTCAGAAGCAGCAGGTGGGGTCCTTCTGCAAGCCACAGGCTGTGAGATGTTAGGTTCCTTATTATTTTCTGGTCTTCTTGCTGCAACGAAACACCCCAGAGTAGCTCAAGGGAGGAGACTTGTCTTGGCTCACAGCCCAAGGGCACAGTCAACATGGGAAGACACAGCCGCAGGAGCCCGAGGCAGCGGGTCACACGGCATCCTGCAGTCAGGAAGCAGAGAGCTGCACTGGTGCTCATGGTTCCCATGGAGCTGACAGTTAACCTCTTGGTTGGTCTGTCATTTGCAAAGCTAGAATGAGAACAACGCCCACCTCAAGAGACACACTGAAGGAGAAGCTTCTACATCACAGACAAAGGCCTCCTCAGAAGCAGGGTGCAGGTACAGAGCCATGGAAATAATATCTTCTGACTCCCTTGTTGAAGGGTTTCAAAGAATTTTCCTCTAGGGATAACTTCAGACTTCTCCCCTCTTGCAGAGCGAAAGGATTTCCTCAAAGGCAAATGAATTATCTAGTTCAACTCTCCAGGAGCTCACCAGATTTTCCAGTGAATTAGCAGCCCAGGTAAGCGCTCTCCAGCCGGCAGATAACGAGCAGGAAGATTCCCTTTCCCTGCAGCCCAGAGAGTGCGTGGATCGTGTTTCTGGCAGTGGAAAAGCAGAATCTTCCTGACCTTCAGAAATAGCAGGCTCTCGCTGGAACAGTCGGTGAAGAAGCAGCGTCCCAAGCGCGGATGCTTGGGGAGAGGCCGGGCAGGAAGAGGCTGACATGCCCCTCTGTGTCCTGGGGGCAAGAGCGAGGAAATGAGGAAAGTCCGGGTGCTCTGAGCTCTGACTGTGGGAAGGGCCTGGGTGCAGAGCTGTCTCACGGCAGGGGGAGAGAGTTGGGGGGCCAGAGTTCAGCCCCATGGGGGAGGGCAAAAGCAACACACTGCTGGCATGGTTTCTCATTTCTTAAGGGAACGCAGAAATCCAAGCTCTAGTTAAAGTCTTTCTGATTTTTTTTAATGATAAAAAGCAATTACTTCTCTTCCCCTTCCCCATCCTCGTCTTCCTCCTTCTCCACCGCCTCTGACTTACTTCCTCCTCCTACTTTTCTTTTTTGCTGATCCACAGTTATCCATCTTATTCATTACCCACTAGCTCATGGTCTTTTCTTTCTTTTACCACTAATGCACTACAAGAAACCCAGTCTTAGGCAGACGGCAGGTGAGATCCGTCCTGGGGTGCGCTCCGTCCCGGGGTGCGCTCCGTCCTGGGGTGCGTTCCATCCTGGGGTGCGCTCCGTCCTGGGGTGCGCTCCATCCTGGGGTGCGCTCTGTCCCGGGGTGCACTCCGTCCTGGGGTGCGCTCCGTCCTGGGGTGCGTTCCATCCTGGGGTGCGCTCCGTCCCCCACCGTTCTTCACTGTTCACCATCACCACATCAGCAGGGCCACTCGTGTCCAAAGAGACACCTGGCCCTGTTTCGTCTTGCGTGAAGCAACCCCAGCAGGCTCCAGGGTCAAAGCTTGGTCCTCAACTGGAATAGGCTAGAGAAGTGATTGATTAGAGCTGTTCTGAGTGGTGAGTGGATTCATCTAGCAAAGGATTCATAATCCAACGACATCACCCGGAAAGGCAGAAACTAAAGGGGACTCTTGCTGAAGTCATTTTCTGTGGGAAGAGGGGCTCCCCTTACCCCCAGCTCCTCCCCTCCCCTCTGCTCCCTGGCTGTTGCGAGGTAACCACCTCTCCTACACCGTCATGTCTGACTCTCTGCCCCAGACCCCAGCAATGGTGGCTGAAGCGCCAATGTACGTTTCTCCTCCTTTACATGCTGCTGGCGGCACAAGGAGTTTTGCTTGGAACTTTGCTGTGCCCTGGTTTGAGGTGCCAGGAGTCAACACGGGCCTCTGTCCCCCTGTGGCTGCGCAGCCAGTGAGCAGCACGTGTAGGTTGTGCCCCTTTATCCTTCCCTCGTGTTGCGCTCACACAGCAGTTACTTCCTGTACTGTTCCCAACTTCCCACTCCCCTTGTTACAGGAGAAAAATCGCAGCTCAAGTGATGAGGTCGTTTAATTTCCTGAACAATGGACCCGAGGTGAGAATCTTTCATCTTTCAAAGTAGCAAGTTCACTGGAATTTAGCAAAAACTCAGAAGCTGAGAGAAAGGGGGAAATGTGAAAACCAAAAGAACAGAAAGAAGATAGAGTTACAATTGCCTGGAAGGTCGGGACGCCTGCGCGAGATCCAGCCGGGCCTCAACGCGCGCTCTAGGACCCCCAGGTCAGCCCACGGGGACCCGGCTCCGACTCCCACCATCCAGCCGGAGCCGCGCGGGGGCCGAGGGACGAGGAGGACCTCCCCCTGCGCCCGGGCCCCGCCCCGGCTGCCCTCGGGTTAAATAGCTCCACGCCGACGCGCCCATCCTCCCTTTTCGCCCCACCCCGCTCCGCCGGTCAGGACGCGCGCGGTCCACCCGGGCCTCACCCCGCGCCCTAGGTAAGTCCCCGTTCAGGCCCTGCCCACCAGTACCCCAGGCCAAATAATTCAGTTTAGTGAAATTGAGAGATCTTAAGAGTTAAAATGACAATGCCAAAGTCAAAGTGCAAATCCATGAGAAGCAACACTCAAGTAAACAAATTTCCCACTGAAGAAATTAATCCCATAATGTTAGACTCCAACAAGAACAAACCCGCGGAAAAAGGCCAAGAAAGCCCCACCCAGGATAAAGACTTTCAAAATATGATCATTACCATGTTCAATACTATGAAAGAGGAAATCCGGGAGGAATTACATAATCGAATCAATCGCTTTGAAGAGCAACACAACAGACATCTGGAGGAGTTGAGAAAAACAGTGCAAGAAACAAAAAGTGGCATAGAACAGTTAAAACAAACTCAAGCAGAGTTTAAAACTGAGCTAAAAGACAAGTTATCTTCAACCCAGAACGCCACAGAGAGTCTTATCAACAGAACTAATGAAGCAGAAAACAGAATTTCAGACCTTGAAGATAAAGTGGGAGTACTAACCAGCTCAATGGAAGAGGTGTTAAAGCCAAAAAGATACTTGAGAGAAATATCCAAGAGATATGGGACACCCTGAAGAAGCCTAGCATGCGTATTCATGGAATACCGGAGCAAGAATCTCAAAATACCACCCCTGAGGAAATTTTTCAAACGATCATCAAGGAAAACTTTCCTCATCTAAAAAAAGAGAGGCCCATTCATATACAAGAGGCATTCCGCACCCCAAACAGATACGACCAAAATAGAAGCACACCGCGGCAAATAATAGTTAAAACACTCCACATTCAAGATAAAGAACTGGTGATGAGAGCTTCAAGGGAGAAAAAACAAGTCACTTTTAAAGGCAAACCTATTAAAATAACTAATGACTTCTCAGTCGAAACAGTAAAAGCAAGAAGAGCTTGGAGAGACATACTTCAAGTATTGAATGAGCAAAAATGTCAACCCAGGCTGATTTACCCTGCAAAACTATCAGTCATGATCGAGGGAGAAAGAAAAATTTTCCAGCACAAAGACAACTTTAAGGGATACATGGCCACCAAACCAGGCCTTCAAAAACTGCTAGAAATGATACTCAAGCGTGAAGAAAAAAACAGGCATATCCAGGAGAACAGAAGGCAAATATAACACCATTAAAAGCGAAGCAATATACTTATAAAAGCTACTAAACATAATAAATGTCTGGAATTAACAATAGTTTCTCCATTATAACACTAAATGTTAATGGACTTAATTCACCGATCAAGAGACACAGATTACAAACTTGGATTAAAAATCACAATCCATCAATCTGTTGCCTGCAGGAAACCCATCTCACCACAAAAGATAGGCACGCTCTAAAAATAAAAGGCTGGTCAACAATTCTACAAGCAAATGGAAGCAGAAAACAGGCAGGGGTAGCCATTATGCTATCAGACAAAGTGGATTTCAAACCAAAAAAAATTATAAGAGACACGGATGGATACTACATTTTAGTCAGAGGTACAATTCACCAGGAAGATTTCACAATACTGAACATATATGCACCCAATACGGGCCCCCCCACATTCATTAAGAAAACCCTACAGCGTCTAAAGCAAGAAATCAACCCCCAAACGATAATTCTTGGGGACTTCAACACCGCCCTCTCTACATGGGATAGATCACAGGTCAAAAGCTTAACAGAGACACTTTGGAACTTAATCAAACCCTGAAAGAAATGGACCTCACAGATCTCTATCGAACTTTTCACCCACGCACCAAAGAATACACATTTTTCTCAGCAGCACATGGAACTTTCTCCAAAATAGATCACATATTGGGCCACAAAATGAATCTACACATATACAAGAAAGTTGAAATTCTAACCTGTGCCCTATCAGACCACCACGGCCTAAAGCTGGACATCCACAACACATCAAACAAGAGAAAATGCACTAACTCCTGGAAACTTAACACTATGATGCTGAATGAGAACTGGATTCAGGAAGAAATTAAAAAGGAAATTCAAGATTTCCTGAAAGTGAATGATAACGAAAATACAACTTACCAAAATCTCTGGGACACAATGAAAGCTGTTCTAAGAGGTAAGTTCATAGCTCTTAATGCCCACGTCAAAAAAATGGAAACATCAGAAATAAACAACTTAACAATGCAGATTAAAGCTTTAGAGAAACTAGAGCAATCTGATCCTAAAAGCAGTAGAAGAGAAGAGATTAGCAAAATAAGGGGAGAAATATCTGAAATCGAGACTAAGAAAACGATAGAAAAATCAACCAATCAAAAAGCTGGTTCTTTGAAAAAATCAACAAGATTGATACACCCCTAGCTAAACTAACCAAAAGCAAGAGAGAGAAAACCCAAATTAACAAAATTAGAAATGAACATGGAGTTATCACTACGGATACCCAAGAAATCCAGAGAATTATAACATCATATTTCAAAAACTTATACTCTGTGAAGTTTGACAACACAAAAGAGATGGATGAATTTCTAAGTAAACACAACTTACCTAAATTGAATCAGGAAGTTGTGAATTATTTAAATAGTCCTATAACATATAAGGAAATTGAGGAAGTAATCTCGAATCTTCCCACCAAAAAATGTCCTGGACCAGATGGATTCAGCACAGAGTTCTACAAGACATTTAAGGAGTTAATAACACCAATACTCCTTAAACTGTTCCATCAAATAGCAAAGGAAGGAACACTACCAAATTCCTTCTATGAAGCTAATATCGTTTTAATCCCAAAACCTAATAAAGATTCACTTAAAAAAGAAAACTATAGGCCGATCTCCCTGATGAACACAGACGCAAAGATTCTCAACAAAGTCTTAGCAAATCGGATTCAAAAACATATTAAAAAGATCATTCATGGGGACCAAGTAGGCTTCATCCCCGGCACACAAGGTTGGTTCAACATACGCAAATCAATAAATGTAATTCATCATGTAAACCAGTCCAAAGTCCAAGACCACATGATACTCTCGATAGATGCAGAAAAAGCTTTTGACAAGATCCAACAGCCTTTTATGATCAAAACGCTAGAGACAGTAGGAATGGAAGGAACCTTTATCAATATAATAAAAGCTGTATACAACAAGCCCACAGCAAGGATTATGCTCAATGGGGAACAATTGGAAGCATTCCCACTTCGATCAGGAACAAGACAAGGCTGTCCACTCTCACCACTTCTATTCAATATTGTACTTGAAGTCTTAGCCGAAGCCATAAGACAAGAAAGGGACATAAGAGGGATTCAAATTGGCAAGGAAGAAGTCAAGCTACCTCTATTTGCAGATGACATGATCTTATACCTGAGTGATCCCAAAAACTCCACCAGGAAGCTCCTGGAACTAATTGAGAAGTTCAGCAGGGTGGCAGGATACAAAATAAATGTGCAAAAATCAGAGGCCTTCCTATATGCCCAGAATGAAAGAAGTGAAAAAGCCTTGAGAGAAACCATGCCATTTACTATAATCCCTAAAAAAATGAAATACCTTGGTATAAACCTAACTAAGGAGGTAAAAGACCTTTACAATGAAAACTTTAAAACCCTAAAGAAAGAAATTGCAGAAGACACCAGAAGGTGGAAAGACCTCCCTTGTTCCTGGATTGGCAGAATCAACATTGTAAAAATGACCATCCTACCAAAGGCAATATACAGATTCAATGCTATACCAATCAAAATCCCAAAGCAATTCTTCAAAGAAGTTGACCAAACAATCTCAAAGTTCATTTGGAGGCACAAAAGACCCAGGATAGCCAAAACAATCCTGAGTAACAAAAACACAGCTGGAGGTATTACCATACCAAACCTAAGTCTATACTACAAATCCATAGTTATAAAGACAGCCTGGTACTGGCTCCAAAATAGACACACAGATCAATGGATAAGGATTGAAGACCCAGATATAAGCCCACAAAGTTACAGCCATTTGGTCTTTGACAAAGGGGCCCAAAGAATCCAATGGAAAAAGAACAGCATCTTCAACAAATGGTGCTGGCAAAACTGGATCTCCACATGCAGAAGATTAAAGCTGGACCCGTACTTGTCACCATGTACAAGACTTAATTCCAAATGGATCAAGGACCTTGATATCAGGCCAGAGACTTTAAAAACCATAGTTGAAAAGATAGGGAACTCCCTCGAGCTGGTTGGGCTAGGCCAACAGTTCCTAAACAGACATCCAATGGCACAGTCACTGCTACCAACTCTCAACAGTTGGGATCTCGTGAAATTAAAGAGCTTCTGTTCAGATAAAGAGATTGTAACACGAGCTCAAAGGCAACCCACAGAATGGGAGAAAATCTTCACTAACCACATATCTGACAGAGCTCTACTGTCCAGAGTGCACAAAGAACTTAGAAAATTAAACTCCAAGGAAAACACTGGCCCAATTAAAAAATGGGCCCTGGAACTTCAAAGAAACTTTACCAGGGATGAAATTAAAATGTCTAACAATTATCTTAAAAAATGCTCCACTTCCTTCGCCATCAGGGAAATGCAAATCAAAACTTCCCTGAGATATCATCTCACCCCGGTCAGGATGGCAAAAATCCACAATACAAACAACGACAAATGCTGGAGAGGATGTGGAGAGAGGGGAACTCTCCTACATTGTTGGTGGGAATGCAGGCTCATACAGCCACTCTGGCGAGCCGTCTGGAGATTCTTAAAGAAATTAAAGATTGAAATGCCATATGACCCTGCTATCCCACTTTTGGGAATAACCCCCCAAGCAGCAAAGGTTCGCCTCGATAGCACAAGCTCGACCATGTTCATAGCAGCACTGTTTACAATAGCAAAGTCATGGAATCAACCTAAATGTCCAACAGTCGACGAGTGGATAAGGAAACTGTGGTACATCTATACAATGGAGTACTACTCAGCCATCAAAAACGATGAATTACTGGAATTTGCTGGGAAATGGATGTCATTAGAAAGAATTATATTAAGTGAAGTATCCCAAACCCAGAAAATTAAGCGCCGTATGTACTCCCTAATAGGTGGCTCCTAGTACCAAACTCACCCAGCCCACATTGGGACACTCAAAAGTAAACCTATGTAACACAGTAATTGCAAGGATTATGAACAAGAGAGATGGGTTAGGAGGGCCACACCAGAAACAAAGAGAGAGGAGACCATGTTACAGCAGAGAAAATAGGCCTCCATGAAGGTCTGCAAGTAAGTAATGAGAAACCTGGTTAAGTTCACAGACGTTCTTTCCTGATCTCACCAGAAGGGGAGGGCATATAGTCTAGCAGATAAAAAGTAATCATTTTGCAAATGGGTGATGGACCCCTCCCTCAGTGAGGTTTCCTACTCTTATTACATCTACCCTTGAATGTGCTATTACAACAAGACTCCAGTTTAACAGCTTTTTGTCTCTGGCCAGGGGGTGACATACAGTGCCCAGCAGAATGGAGTGAAGGGAATTGCAGGAGCAGCAAAACTGCAAAAGAAAATCAACAAACCACAATCCAGAACTTCAGAGACTCTATATCAATCACATAGAACTAGGACAGCCTAATCTCTCCCCATCCTGGAGCTCAGGGACATTTGCGGAAGAGGGGACGGTAAGATTGTAAGAGCAAAAGGATGGGAGGAGCAACGATTTGCAAGATTCTCAACAATAGTTGGGGCCAAAGCAATCATAATGGAACTTTGCATGCCCTGCGCAATGTCCAGCGCACTGTTGCCCTCATAAAGTCTAGCATCTGATAAGGGCACCGAGACCCCTGGAGGCAAGGGATTGACAGCCATAGTAGTGATCTTATGCTTAAGGGGAACAAGAGAAAGGGCTTATGGAAAGGCCACTGGGTCCTTATATGTCATCGGAGAGGAGGACACAGTGGAGAGTTAGGCACACACAATAAAGGACTATCTGGGAATTGGGGGGGAGGCACTGGGGGAAGGGGAGGGGGAAGAGGGGGGAGGGAGGGAACTGGTAAAAAATTTTTAAAATGTATAATTAAATTTTTAATAAAAAAAAAAAAAAAAAAACAATTGCCTGGAATGTTGAGTTCTTAGTCCTTGTGGGATGAAGTCTGAAGCCGCGTCTCAGCACCTGTATTACACACACCTGCATAGAGTCTGCAGCCAGACCTCATCATCTGCTTTATACACATGTACATGGAATAGTCAGCCGGATCTCAGCACCTGTATTATACACACATACATGGAGTCTGCAGCTGGGTCTCAGCACCTGTATTACATACACCTGCATAGAGTCTGCAGCCAGACCTCAGCATCTGCTTTATACACATGTACATAGAGTCTGCAGCTGAGTCTCAACACATGTTTTAAACACTTATGCATCTGGGTATCCCTTCTAAATGGTCTACAATGTAGAGTTTGGTAAACGTGAACCCTAACTCCATGCCCCACCTCCAGAAAGGACACAGCGTACATACAGGGCCGTGCTAAGAAGTAATGGGACATGTGTAGGCCAGCTGGGAGCCGCCCGTGGAAGCTCAGTGAACGCTTAGTTCCTTCTCTGGGAGGGAGGGGGGGCAACGTTCCTTGCTGGCTTGGCCCTTTGCTTGTTCGCTCACTCCCTCGATTGCTTTGCTCGCTTGCTCGCTTGGTCTTCTCCAAGGGCTGCTGCCCCCATCAAAGTCAGCCCTACCTCATTCTCCTTCCTTACCTTCCTCCCCATAACTGAGTCCGACTTGCTCCCAGCAGCAGCAAGTTTTCTGTGTCTCTTCCCCAGGGAAGCTGAATTCCTTCAGCCCTTCACCTCCTGGCTGAAAATGCAAGGGAAGACCCTTATACTTTCTGGGCTTCCCGTGTTACCATAGGAACAGGACCCCAGGCCTTCCGTTCAGCCGTGAGGCTTTCCCTTCCACAAGGACCATCCTGTATCTCCCCAATTCCCAGCCTGGCATGGGGCCTGGCCACCTGCCGGCCAGCAGTGGATTCCTGCTGGGTACATGAACTTAGAAATTCAGACTGCATCTAACGGAAGCTCACAGGATAGATGTGGCGCTGTCTGCTAATTATAGCTATTGAACATCCGTAGGTGACTAATCAGCACCCATCCAGTTCCTGAGATTATTATATGGAAGAGTAATAGCAAATGTTAACAAATTCATCTTTCTTAACTACCAGGGGTACATTGATTTATGAATATAATGGGCAGGTAGAAGAGAGTCTGACTAACCCTTAATATCCTTCATAAAAACACGCTCAACAAAGGAAATCATGAACATCTTGTAAAAGCAATTTCTTCATCAGCATGTGCTTCATGGAGTAGAGCCATTAAAACTATTCTGCAGTGAATGGTTAGGGAAATCAGGGGCCTTCATTCAGAAAGAGTCAGATGGTACCCACATTCATAAAAATCTCCTCAGAAAGCACACACTGCTACCTCAGGGGCTTTCTTCATGCATTTGCACCCTGATACCCCCAGAAGTTGCTTCTAGGACGTGCACTCCACGTCATAGCTTAGCAGTTGCAACATGGTTACAACCCTTGTGATTCTGCCTGACCCTAAGACATTACCCCATTTGGTCTCTAACGTGCACAATTACATGACTTATGGGAAAAATGGTCATTGTATTGTCAAGGTGAAAATTAAAGCAAAATTTCAAGTGTCTTTTGCTTAGGTGGCCCAAGATCCCAAAGGCAGCAGTGAGGTCTACTCACGAAAGCAGCTTTGTCACCGCATAATTAACATCTCAGCCAAGGCTCGACTCATATTAAAACACAGCAGTCATCCGAGAGCCCGTGTCGGCTCTGCAAACAAGGCTGAGGGAAAACACGCCATGTGATGCTAGTGGACACAGTATCAATGATGTGGCCGGGGATGTGGGAATGTCCTAGCAGGGTCAGATGTTGCTGGCCACACGCATTGGAACCCCCTTACAATATGGCTGTGGGGTGTCATTTGCCATCACTGTGTCATGGGTTGCTCTGGACAGTAAGGATCAATCCTATGCCCTGGCAGACACAGAGAGGCTGGCGGGCTAGGAGGAAGCCGCAGCCTGGTCCCAGCCAGTACATCTTAATCTGTCCAGGCCAAGGTAGTAAATTGTAGCATTTTGGAATGTCATCGTGAAAGACCCTGGGGTTGGCCTGGTCACTGACATGAATAGGATTCCTAGAAAGAAAGGTGAAGAGAAGACAGATGCTCTTATGGGACTCCCGTGCCATGGGAGAAAAAGATGTGTTTGGATCAAGCTGAACTAAACCAACTCTAGAAATTACAGACATGAATTTAACACATCTAAGTTCTAGGAAGACAGAATCAAACCCAAATCAAACTGCCAGCTGAGATGCTCAGTCTTGACCGTCAGTTTGATGAGATTTAGAATCACCATGGAAACAGATCTCGGGCGTGCCCATGAGGGGGTTTCTAGATTGGGCTAACTGAGGTTTGAAGATCTACTCTAAATGTAGGTGAGACCATTTCCCAGGCTGAAGAGAAAGCGATCTAAGCCCAGCATTCAGCTCTCTCTGATTCTCGAGTCTGCACCTGCTCCTTCCAGGACACCTCCTCACCGGGCTAGAGTGCCCCCTGCAGCCGGGAGCCAATGCCAACCTCTCTTCCCTTACCTGGCTCTTGTTAGGCAGTTTGTCTCAGCAATAAGAGGAGTAATTAATGCCTCAGGGTAAATGCTCCTGGCTGCAGCAGATACAGATTGTGTCCAGCCTTTGTCCACTCCAACATGTCCCCCCACTTCCTCCTTAAGGCAAGGTTTTGGAAGCTCATTATCTTCAACCCCCCACCCAAAGATAAAACAAACTAAGGCTCTTAAGCGATTTGGATCCCCAGGCTCTCGGAGGTGACAAGGCACAAGGAGGCTCCATGGAAAAGAGCCCTGGTTACTGCGATTCTCTAATAGTGACATTTACCAAGCCCCTCACCACTAACTCACAAAATTCCTCTGAGGGGAGTATATTCTGATAACAAACTGTTCAGTCGCCTAATGGGGGGAACCTCGCACACAAAGCCAAGGGGACACAGCCCCTCAGAAGTTGACTTTTCATTTACTCCTGTCTCCAAAGTTCACAGGGTATAAGTGCAGGTATTAAACGTTAAACATTTGATGCTCAGATCAAAAAGACAGAAACAGGTGCTGTTGAGCTGTGTGGACCACTGCTGCTCTGGCTTTCTTCAGCAAGAAGCAAGAGGAAAGGCATTGCTTGAAAGGAATGTGACATTGGTCAGAACGCAAAGCAACTGTTTTTGGAGATTTGTGAGCTCCTTAGCTTCAATGTGGGCGTGTGACCCTCAAGAAGGTTGACATGTTGCAATGTTATTTTCTGATGTGATAAAAGTTAAATCTTATCTTAACTGCTGACAGAGATGGAAGCAAACTGTAATCTCTTGGAAATGACTGTGTTTAGGAAGAAACACATTTAATGCAGAAAGCTAATCACATAGTATTTCGTACTAAATGAAGCTACAATGGGTGTTTACTGTGAGGCATTGTGCCTGATAAATTGTTGACATGATAAATATAGAATAGCAATCTCAGACATCTCTTTGCTTTCTTATTCCTTCAAGTAATAAGAATTTGAGGGACCCATTTTATGACACTAATACAATTATCAGCAGAGGGGTCTCTGTAACTAGGGGGAGGCTGATACTCGAGCAATCTTTGAGGGAAGAGGGGGAAGAACTAGAAGAAAACATCATTGTACATTGCTTCAGTACTTCTCAGCTTTTACCCACCTCTCAGTATTTTAGAACCTCTCTGAGTACTAGGTGGACAGTGATCGTACTGGGTGCTAGGTGGACAGTACCAAGTGCTGGGTGGTTGTCTCCTAACCTCCACATGCATGCATACCTACACATACATGAACACACATACAGAAATCTCTGACTGGTGAACCTTCCCTATTTCCTATAGATGTTTCGGTTCACAAGGAGACCAAATTGCTGCTGACCATGTCACCATGGTCCACTCAGAGACAAAGACCAGCACGGCATTCAGCCACAGCAAACAAAGCACAGTAACTGGCCTGTCCCATAGCTTAACCTGAAGGACTGTGTTCACCTTAGCACAGTGAGCGCCTTCTAAATTCTCTCTAGGAAAGCACCCGCTCTCTTTCCCTTTTGATCTCTATATTGAGATTTCTCACTTATGTGTGAGGAAGAGAAATTCCTCACGGCTCTTCCAACTCCCAAATTTCACCAGCTCAAACATTACCAGATGCCATAGGGTGGGGGAGGGGCTGCAAGACTCTAAGGTGCAAATCTCAAAATTTCAAAAGGGAAATAGTGGTTTAGGATTAGAATCAGAGGCGGCACGCAGCCTGGTACTATTGTGCTTTTCCTGCCTCAGGTGGGATTTTCACATGCAGGTCCACCTGAAGAAACTAGCAACCGGGTCCTGTCACCTTGCCAGCCAGAGCGATTCCTTTGCTGTCCTCGGCCTTGTGTCTTGGTGACACCACGTCCATCATATTGAAATATGTCTCGTCCTCCTAAATTTAGGAGAGACCAGACAGTGCGCGTACTCAAGAAACTCGGGAAAAACTAATTGCTCTCTGACGGGTACTAATGATTGCAATGTAAGGAACAGATAGACCCCAGAGGCCTCGTGGGGGACAGGAAGACTATTAATGACTTTCCTAAGGGCGGGACACTCCCTTCAAATGCCACAGGCAATGGTGCAGTCTAACAGAAACAAGGCAAGCAGAGAGGCTCACAAACCCGAGTTCAAATCCTTCCTTTGCTATCACTTAGTTTCTCCCTCAAAGATTTCTTTTCCTTGTCTTTAAATGTAGGACTAGTTAGTCCTCTCACAGAATTGCCATGAAAAGGGTTTACTAGAAAGCCTCAGAGAAAAATAAGTCATTTCTTCCTATCCTCATGTGAAAATCTTTCTAAAACGAACCTCCACTACAGAAAGAGGAACTGGCATTCATGATGCTTGCATCTGGCATTAAATCCCAGAAGCTAGGACAGACCTGAAGCCTCCTCTGATCTTCAGGGAAAATCTACAGTAAAAACTCCAGTCTAGCTCCTCAACGCTGGTCTCTTCTGAACCTCCCCAAGTGAGTAAAGTAAGAAAGTAAGAGTGTTCCCCACTAGTTGAGAAAGAAAAACTCTCCAGGGTCTTGTTCTGTGCCACCTGCTCGTTTCACATCCTGTGTGTTGTGTGTGTGTGTGTGTGTGTGTACTCTCACTCACCCCCATACATACACATATACTCGCATGCACATTCACATGCACACACACACACACACACACACACACACACACACACACACACCTCTTGGGAAGAGTTCTCTGGAGAAGTCAGTCTTTGAAGATCTGCTGCGAGCACTCACCAAGAATTTTCATAATTCGCATCAAGGAAATGCTTAAAGCAATAAACTTGGATAATGAACCAACTTGGTGCCGCTTCAAGCCCTCAGTGCAGAAGGTTAATTAAAAGCAACACTCCTTGTGTCTGCACAGGATACACAGGAATCAGGCTAGCTGAACAGCCTGCAATGCCAGCGCACCAGGCAGGGTGTGGGAAGCACTCTTGAAATGCCACTTCACCAGTTTCTTCTTTTGATTTGGCTTTGGCACCTAGAGTGGCTAGGGGCAGTAGCGCAGTCAGCACAGCACTTTTCTAGCGTGTAGAAGTTCTGACTTCTGCCCGCAGCGCCAGATAAAACAGAGCAGAGCGGTTCATACCTGTAATCCTTGCACTTTGGAAGTGGAGGCAGAAGGCTCAGAAGTTCAAAGTCAGCCTGGGCTACTCAAACTCTGTCTCAAGAAAGAAAGAAGATTCTAGGCAGGACATGAATGAATGCAAAAATCACAGGTGAACACGGGGCAGCTTACTCTGAGTGCAAAATGTGTCCCAGGGACACCAGACTGTAGTGGGAGGGGTATCCGTCAATGCCTTTGAAGCACAGAGGTGACAACTCTTCTGTATCTGAAGTCAGCCCTTGCAAATCAAGACAAGCAGGAATCTCAAGAATCCACTCCTTTGCTTGTAAAATCCCAACACCTCATGATCAATGTGGGTAGGAAGGACCTGGGGAATCGGAGCTCTCGGAAAGAACAGAACAGGAAATGCAGCTTTGACATGGTTTTTCCAGAATGAATCTGAAGGTAAAACTGAAGGTAAAATCTCATGGGATTTTTTTCAGCACCAGAAATTCAGCTAAAACGCTGTCCATTGACTGCGATCTTCAAAGGCCAGTGGGCCAAGCCCACTACAGAAGACTCCCCTACATCTCTCCTAGCTCACTCATCTCCCGTGGCCCGACCTAACCTACCTAAGATGAAGGAGTCTCTAGGGAGTCCTGTCAGTCACAGCACACTCCAAAGAGCTCCCGGCGGACTGCCAATCACACGCACCAAGCGCTGGCTTCCAGCAAGAATTTGATTCCTCCATGACACTGGGATGGCGAACGCTAGCTGGCCTCCAGATTAATCGAGGTTTTTTTCCCTTATAGCTTTTACTACTGTTGCTTTGCTGTGTGTTGGTCTGGAGGGAGGGGGTTTTTCACTCCAGCAGTCCAGAAGAGATCAACAATAATCCCTCTAGTTCCTCCTCATCAGCCGCAGCAGACCCATCAACCTCCTGCCTCATGTCCAATAATGCTGCCTGCGCCCAGCATGGCCTTGTGCCTCCCGGAGGATCAACGTGCTCTTTGAGAGCACACTGGATTCATCTACCCCCAAAAAGAGAAACATCCCCAAATATAACGCCAGGAACTTTGCAAGACTGATGTTGGCAGCCCAGGTTCTCAAATAAGTAAATAGTTTGTGCTCCCCCCCCACCCCAGCAAATGCATAGAGATCGCCCGTTTATTTCACGCTTATTGAGTCAATGAATATTTACTGGGTGCCTTCCCTTGCTTCGGGCATGGCAGGATGCTTTTTAATTCTCTAAAATGAAAAGCACTTGCAAGGCACTGTGAAACAGAAAAATCTTCCTTATAACAATCGGAAACATGGCGGAAGCAGAGGAAGGGAAGAGAGGAAGAGGAAGTACTTGGGGGGCATCCTGGAATTATGCTGTCCACACACTTCCCCATGGAATGTAATTGTTTGTGTTTTTTGGATATAGCATTCTCAGTTGATGGTTATTTGCTTTTAGGACTTAATGTGTGGATTCTGGCTTTCAGGGCTGCTGATTGACAGAACTGATGTCATTCTAATGCATCTGCCTTTGTTTGTGAGTTGGTGCTTTTCCATGATAGCTTTTAATATTGTTTACTTGGTATTCTTGACATCTTGACTATAATACGTCATGAAGATGTTCTTTGGTTATGTTTATTTGTGACTCTAAATTCCTCTGGTATTTGGGTGTCTATTTCTGTCTCTGGATTTGGAAGGTTTTATGGCATAATTTTATTGAGTACTTTTCTGTACCTTTATTTTTAGCTGTCAGTTCTTGCTTCAACCCTGTGGATGCTTAGATTGGTGTCTTGATTGTATCTAAGAGTTCTTAGACATCGTGGTCACAGAAGTCTATTGCTTTTCTTTGCTGATGTTTGAATGCAGATTTCTGATAGTCTGTCTGAGTCACTGACGATTGATCAATTCCCAATGATCACAAGATAAGAAATGGAGAGCTCATCTAAAATGTGCTGAGACATTAGCAGTCACTTATCAGAGTGGAAACAGGAGAGAAAGATGAAAGAAGTTGGAGATGGAGGACTAGATGTTTAAATAAATGAAGAGAGAAAAGACTGAAGAATGTGAGAGAAGAGGAAGAGTGAGGCATAAGAAAAGGCAAAGAAAGATTTCTCAACAAGGGAGCTCAAAAGCAGAAACAAATTAGGCAACAGTAACATGAGAAAGGGAAATTAAAAACTAAAAACATGAGTCTTCAAAGTCAGATTGGGTAGATGCCGGGTGTCCACCAGATGAATCTTCATTTCAGCCACTTCACTTTCCTTTGCTCACCACACATGGCTGTGTAGTGTGGGAGCGCAGCAAGTTCTCTCGCCTTCCCCAGAACCCTGGGATGAGCCCGAGGGTAGGATTAGTTCTAGCCGGAGTTGTCTCCAGAGCATGCTGGGAGTGTGGGGCGCAAGCCCTGCTCTGGAATCTACTCTCTACTTCCACATGTCCTGATTGTCACTGGTCCTGAAGAACTTCGAAGTTCTCCAGCTCTCTAGAGACCTGAAGCAGGTGGCTCTGGACAATCAGTCATCTGCGGCTGCTGCTGCTGCCCCATCTCAGGCCCAGGGCTATCGGATCTCAGCAAGATTCTCAGAGACTCTTGAGCATGAGTGCTCACAGCCACCAGGGGTTGGGGAGGGCCTCCGGGCATCCCCGGAGAAGAGCCTCCTACAGCCTGCTCTGCTTGACTCGTCTGAGCTCAGTGCTCCAGCCCTGCTCAGCTCCCGGGTTCTCAGCATACCTGGGTTGTAGAGGACAGCGTCTCTCTTGGGGTGCACCTGGCCATAGCCCTCCAAGTCCTGAGTGACAGAATGAGATGCTTTCTCCTGCTGAGCCAGCGCCTGGAGACGTGGCTGTCTCACCAGCACCCACAGCTGGACTTGAAGGCTATGGGAGCTGTGAGCCTGACTGAGGCAGGACCACCAATAAGTCCTCACCAGGCCCGCCTGACGTCCTCCGGGCCGACCTTCTGCTTCCCCTCCCTGCCAAGGAGCCATGTGCTAGAGCCTGTGTGCCACACAGCTGACGATTTTCTTTTTTTTTTATTTCTTCCATTCATACAAAGTTGATAAGTGCTCCATTCCCCTCCCTCCCTGCACCCCTCCCTGGATCCCCTTGTTCCCTCCCCCCTTTTCCCTTTCCTTCCCCCCTCCCTCCCCTTCTCCCAGTGCTTCCTCCCCTTCCCCCTCCCTCATTTCTGGAGCATCCTTTAGTATGCACGTTAAACTCCCCTCTTGTCCTCCTCTCTGATGAGATGTAAGGACTCAGTGGCATTGCCTAGAGCTCTTTTTTGTGTCCCCTTTAGTATAGGAACACTATTGTGGCTGTTAATCCCTTGCCTCTAAGGATCCTAGTGCCTGTGATCCATGCTAGACTTTGGGGGTTCAATGATATGTCGGTCATTGCGCAGGTCATGCAAAGTCCTATTATGATTACTTCGCCCCTAACTTGTATGGAGTATCTTGCATATCGTTGCTCCTCCCCATCTTTAGGCTCTTACAATCTTCCACAAATGTCCCTGAGCTTCAGGATGGGGAGAGATTAGGTTGGCCTGGTTCCAGGTGGATGTAGAGTCTCTGATTTTCCGAATACAGCTGACTATTTTCAGTGGCTGGCCTGTCGATTTCTCTACACTTTCAGGCAACCTATCACTGCCTTTGTGAGTTTCTTCCTCTCTTGGAGTCTGTTCTTACATTAGCGCTTCTCCTGAATCTACCACGCTGGGCAGCCGTTCATCACTTACCCAGAAGTCACCGATACATTCCGTGTATCACACACAAGGACTCCTGGTTTCAATCCCATGCTCCTTAGTGTACAGACGCTCTAAATGATGTTTAATTATCTTCGTATCTGATTCCATCTTCCTCCCCTTCTCCACCCATCTGATAGCTCTTTGCTAATGTGTTTAGTATGTGTCTAAAGAGAAGCGCTAGTGAAGCACCGCAGAATTAGCTAAGAAAGGCTGAGATGGGTGAGCAAAGTGAGAGCCGCCCACGCACATGACGTCAGGGGATCCTCAGATGGCACTTGTCTGCCATGATGCAAGGAGGTGGGTGACTTCTTCAAGGTCACAGGACTGCACCCTACCACCAGTGGACTAGACCCAGACTGCACCCAGCTTCTGACCCATAGTCTACCCAGGGGGGACTGCCTAAACCCTGTAGCTTCAAAGACAGCCATCTTAGCACGTTTGACCTTGTTCTGAGTTAGGGGGCCTAGAGAGCCCAGCTGAGATTCCTCTCCTGGGGCCACTAGGCACCCCACATTCCTGTGATGCAATTAAAGCCCCATGCAGTTCCGAGTTCTGGCAGGATTCCTTCCACCACATCTGAAGGTGCTCTCCGGGTAGCCAGACAAGAGAGGCGTGACCAGAATCTCAAGAGGAAGGGGGGGTCTCCTCCTCCTTCTGGAAGGGCAGCCACAGAGACAAGCTGGGACACCCACAGAGACTGACCCCAGTAAATGCTCCCTGGAATGCCTGACATTTCAAAAGTGAAAAGGTCTCGCGGTGTTTATTATGAGAAAAAGTCACACTGCGCAAACGTTGCACGCTCATTTCACAGTTCAGCGCGGTATTTCCTACCCGTGGCAGACTCTGGAATCATATTGACGCTGTTGTTCAGAGGATCACCCGAAGTTAGCAAATGCACACCCTCAGCCTTTCAGTGAAAACCTTCCTATGTGAAGCCTCCTGCGCAGCCCACCCGGGCTGAAGCTTGTCATGTAGGCTGAGGATGACAGTGAATTTCTGGGTCTTCTGCTTCCTCCTCCCGAGGGCCAGGGTCGCAAGGGTGTGTCCCCCACACAGGTTTACGTAGCGCTGGGGACTGAACACTTGCTCAGGGCTTCACGCAGACGAGGCGAGCACTGTGCCAACTGAGCTGTCTCCAGACCACGCTAAAAATAGTTTTAAAGCAAAAGAACTAAACCCCAGTGGGGCTCTGGCCCCTTTTGCTAATCAAGTAGGAAAAGTAAATGTCAATGATTGTGTTATGGAACTTAGGGATTTGCCCAAACCACTTCAAAAAGTTACTCATTGGTGAGGTAGAAAATGAGAGGTTAGACCACCTGCTCAAAAACCTGGTACCTGACTTCAGTCACCAAAGCCCACATGGTGGAGAGAGAAAGGGACAGCTGACTTATGAGTTTCCTTACCTCCACCCACACACCTCGGCATGCATGTGGCTACCTACTCCTGTCTCTCCTTCTCTTTCTCATCGGATCAATAAATGAAATAGTTTTTATGAAAAAATAGGAGATTTTTTTAGGCAAGTCTCAGTTTTCTAGTCTACCTGCAGGGAGCCCTCCAGCCGCCGTTCTGTCGCATTTATTCTGGACTCTTGGGCTATTGGGACTGTGTAGGTTTAACTCCTGGGCAGTGGAGACAGCGTCTCTAACACCTGTCCTTCTGGTTTCCACCATCACTGTGGGCAAAGAGAGTGCTAGGCCCCAACACACACCTTGAGCGTGAGTTTCAGCTGACTGGAGGCAGGAACGGGGAAATTTTGCAAGACAGACTGAGAACCCAGCAGAGAAAGAAGGAAACATTTTAAGATGTGTCCTCAAGACAGTCTGTGAGCAATTTTAAATGCTCACGATTCTCCTGCAGAAAACTTGGTGTGTTCTACCAGCACAGTGCCTGGTTTCCTGTGTTCAATGACAGTAGCATTCCTCACAACTACACATATGCAACTGCAGTTAACCTCGGGCCAAGAACAGACGAGTATTTTCCTGATCTTGTGGAATATGATTGAAAATTTCTTTGGCTTCCCATAGCAGAATAGCACAGCCCTTACTGGCCAGTCTTTCAAGACAAACTGCAAGCCCCAGGTTCACTGCAAGAGTCTGTCTCAAAAAAATAAGGTGGAGGTACTGGAGAGATGACTCAGGGGTTAAAACTCTGCCTCACAAACAGAAGGTCCTGAGTTCTGATCCCAGGCCCAATATAAAAAAGCCAGGCAGAAAAAAATGGCAGTCTGCATTTCCAGCCCTTGTGAGCAAAGCCTGGGAAATCCCAGAGTGAAGTAAAAAGAAGGTAGAAGCAATCCAGGATGATTCCTGAAGTCACCCTTGGTCCTCCACAGGCATACACAGTGCCCCCTTATACATACATACACATACACACACACACACACACACACACACACACACAGAGCACCTGAAAATCCAACTTACTCATGAAGATATGTACCAGCTCAAATTCTGGGTCTGAGGTAAGGAAATCTGGTATTTCCCTCAACCCCTTGAACTCAGCACCCAGGGAAGCTTCAAGGCCTTCAAATGCCTTTCCCGTAGTTGCCGACATACTTATATGGAGGTGTGGACAGGTTCTCTGGGTCTGCAATAACTCTGAACTGGAGCGAACAGTAGCATATTCTAAAGAACATCTCCAACTGTGGACAAAACAGCCCATAAAGAACAATGGCGAACCACACCCAGTCCTTGATTCTGTGACACCAGCACCCAAGTGGAGGGCACGGGAGTTGGGCACGACATCTGCAAGAGCCATAGGGATCCAGCATTGGTTCCATGAGCTAAGAAATAGCCCTGCCTTCATCTTACACAATGCCATCTTTCTCAGACCTTATTTATCCAATGTTCTGCCTACGGTTTACCCTCAGATTGGCAGCTCTCACTCCCTGCATGATGGATTTTCATGTAGGTGAACCCTTACTGCAGAGACAAGCAACCTCAGCTTGCCGTTGGCCCTCTGGTGCTAGTACAGTTCACCATATCACTGTGTAGACAGCAGCTCCCAAACAGACACACATGACAGACAGCGCTGCGTCCCTGGTGCCTGGACACCACTCGACAAGTTTCTACTTGTAATGTGTGTTATGTTTCTGTTCACTTTTCTTGCTTGCCGTGGGAAAACACTCACACAAGTGACTTAGAGGAGAGAGATTTATTTGTCCTGCAGTCCAGAGGAGACGTAGCTATTATGGCAGGAACGACTCAGAGGAAGGCTGGGCTGGAGGCAGAAGCAGGAGCTGCCTCGGGTCACTGCAGCCATCAGGAGGCAGAGAGAGCAAGAGCAAACTGAGAGGAAGGAGGGCGGGGTCACCAGACCTTAGACCCACCCCTGTGGCCTGCCTTCCTCCAGCAAGGCTCCACCTCCTAAAGGTGCCACAACGTTGCCAAACATAAGCACTGGCTAAGGATGCCAAACATAAGCACTGGCACCAGGGCAATGTGCGTATAGAAGTGTATGTGCGCTGTATGCTGACATGTGTATAAGTATTTCTATTCGTGGGCATGTGCATGCCGGCTCTGCATGTAGAGGTCAGAAGACAACCTTAAATGTCAATCCTCGACTTCCACCTTCGTCTTTCTCCACATGTTTCTTTATTGAAAGCCTACTGAGTGACGGAGCTATGCCAAGCACTAGAGAAAACCTATAAAATATATATATATTATATATGTGCTATATATAGATATGTGTATGTACCTCCCTAATGCAAGACCTTGGTTAAGGTAGCCACACAGAGTAATCTGACTATAAGGACTATGAAGGAAAAAAATTCGTAACAGGAAAGTGTAAAGTATAAATGTAAGGTGGTAGCTCAAAAACGCACCACACTGTGGACTAGATGGAAGTTTTATGGGGCATTTGGGGGAAGAGAAAGAGAAAAAGAGAGCAGAGAAGGGCATGGCAGGTTTATATAAGGTTGGTGGGTGGGCTGAAGGGCAGGTCTGCAGGTGATTTCCCAGGGCCTTTGTCCAGCCCAGGAAGTATAGCCGGGATCAGTCTTTGATCTTGACCATGCGTGCCACACATTCCAGGGACAGTGGCCATCAAGCAAGAGCTCTGCCCTGAAAATGAGGGAACCGAGGGGCGGAAATCCTATCAGTAAGTAATTGGAGAGTAGAAAGAGTTGTTGGCAACTCGGTCATCCGGACCTCCCAGGAGAAACCACATTGACAGGATTAAGGCCAGTCTGCACTATAAAAAGAAATTCAGAGCTCAGAGCTACATGGTCTCAGACAGATAGACAGACAGACAGAGATAAATGAGGTAGGTAGATAGATAGATAGATAGATAGATAGATAGATAGATAGATGTAAATGAGAGAGGTAGGTTATTGATGGATAGATGGTAGATAAATAGAGATAATGAGATATAGGTGATGGATGATTAATAGATGGATGATAGGTATATATAAAGATATAGAAAGACGGTGGATGGATAGATAGGCAGACAATAGGTAGGTAACATATGATACATAGGTAAGTAGACAGAGAGAGATGATAGACAACAGATTAAAAAGGTAGATGCCTGACAGATAAACGATGGATGATAAAGAGAGCCAATGGATAGACAAGCAGATGGATAATAAAGATGAGAACACTGCACCCGAGTGAGGGCCAAGGGAGAGACGTGGGAAGGAAGCAGGACGTGTGCTTCAGAGAAGCAGGATGGGTGAGGGCGGATGCCAACAGATGCAGAGATGGAGGAACAAGCTCACGGCTGAAGGGCAGGAAGCCCCGGGAGGATGAGCAAGACGGGGAAGCCGTGAGTTGACTGTTAAGGAGAAAGAAATTGAGCCCACAGGGCCCTGGAGGCCGGGGTTGAACTTTACGGTCACACAGAGTCACACACTCTTCAATGAACTGGTCAGCCAGACTGTGAAGGTCCTCACCAAAACACTGGACACTACTCTATGGAAGCGGGAGGGGTGGGCAGTCACTGCTACCCAAGGCTGAGAGGTTTTGAAACAAAGCCAGGAGTTTCGAGGGAGGAAATATAATGAAAGACTGTGAAATCAGATTCCAGGAAGGAGAGCGGCAAAGAGGACGGTAATAAAGAGGCACCACTGAGTTGGGAGAACCAGAAATGTCAGAAAAACATCACACAGACAATCCTTGAATAAACAAACTTCAAGTCAGTGTGTCATCGAGAGCTGGATGCTGGCAATAAAGATTCTAAAAATCAGCCAGGTGTTTTGGTGGCGCACACCTGTAATCCCAGCACACAGGAGACTGAGGCAGGAGATTGCTGTGACTTCAAGGCCACCCTGCACTGTAGAGTGAAACTGTGTCTCAAACAGCAAACAGAAGGCACTCTAAAGCGACCATGTAAGTTAAGTTGTGGTCGGACACACAGGTGGCGTGGGCCAGAGGAATCAGATCTTGTCTTTCGAGTCCTAGAAACTTCTGGCAGGGGACCACTCACCCACATTGGAAGCAGAAAGCTTGGGCTGTTGTACTCTGTGCTTGCTCAGGTGTGGCTGGATAGGACACTCTTGGCTTTCTGTGTCACTGTCTAAACAAGTGGGAGCTAAAATACCTAAGTCAGGCTCACAAGATGTTCACCATATTCAGACAGTGGAACATAAACATATCAAAGTCATTTTGAAGCAGAAAACTACTGTAAAACACCAAAATGGGGACCATCTCCCAGGTAAGGGACCAAGAATGACTCGGTGAGCACAGACAGCAAGTCGGCCAGTAGCGGGGCCAGATGCAAGCCCACCATTGATTTCTGTGTATGTTCTTTCTTCCATGAGCAATTTACCACTTTACCAAGCCAACTCAAGATCTGCATCCACCTTTCTGCAAACAATTCACGCAACACAGTGGCACACTGAATTAAAGGCTGTTTTTCTCCCCCTAAGTGTCACACCAAAGACACAGACATCCTTAGCGATCCACCCTTCCAGCATATTCATTTCTGAAGTCAAAAAATAGCTTATCAGGGGACTGAGCTGCGGCTCAATTGGGAGAGTGCTCATCTAACATGCAGAACCCTGGGTCGGGTCCCCAGCACTCCACAAACGAGGTAGTGTTGACATCTGTCTAACCAGCACTCAGAAAGGAGAGGCGGCAGGAACAGGTCACCTTGGATATGTAGCCAGTTGTAGACTCGCACGTGTGTGTGCACGTGCGTGTGTGTGCATGTCTGTCTGCATCTGTCTGTGTGTGTGTGTCTGTGCATCAGAGGGCACTATGTGTGCCTGTGCCCTTTTATTCTATCTCCTCTTTGCTTTGCTGTAGAATTTCCCAGGTTCCACTTTCCAGAGCCGGAAGTACAGGTCAGAATCCAAACTCAAGACCTTCTGCTTGCTAGGCAGAGGCTTCACCCCTGAGCAATCTCTCCAGGCCCTCAAAAACAAAATAAAAAAATAAAACAACTAATTATTTTGAGTATTAATGGGCAGCACAAATCCTCTTACCACTGGCTTGAGTGCAAGGTCAGTCAGCGTTACAAGTGTGGAGAGTTGTTGTGCCGGCTGTGTCCAGGGGGACACGCTTACGTTGAAGCGGAACTTTGTCATAGAGGAGCACAGCCTCCTCCAGCTCCTGTGAGACAGGCCGGGAACAGCCAAAATGAAGGGCACCCCTTCTTCACTGGGATCCCTTCGCACACAAGCAACCAAGAACAGCACCCTAGATTAGAAGAGGAAAAAATGGTATTTATCCCTCTCTTTTCATGTCAACTGGATAACGCAGTAGCCGTGTTCCGACTAAATGAGTGTGAACACACTTAGCCTCAGTAGCATCCCACTGATCACAGATGATACTGCGCTGATCGGGTCACTTAGAACAACACAGGCTTCGTGTCTGTATTTATGTGTCTGACATCCCAGGTCTCATTTCTCAGAAATATTTTCCCTGACTCTATACTGCATGCAGACAGAAATTTAAGCAACGGTAGAGTCCCTTGGAGAAATGCATTCATGATTCTTCCAGCAACTCTTTATTAAGAATTTGCTCTGCTCCAGGTATCAACCTCTAACTCTTGGGCTACCCACCGCAGCAACCCCCAACCCCTGCACAGCCATGAAATGAGTTTCTCCCTGGCCTATCTTCCTCTTCCTCAGACCCCAAAAGACTGAGCCCAGCAGCCGCCCAGCACTGCACCTCTCGGCGCAGCACCCGCATCCCAGTACACCAGTTTCCATCTTGCAAAGATAGATCCTCAAAGACTGCAAAAGCCATGAACTCATACTGCTCGGGGTGAGGATTGCACTTCCCATCTCAAATACTGAACTGAAATGAAACATGATTCAGGGCTCCAGCACGGACTCAGCATGGCTCCTGAGCTCTGCGCCTTAGAAAGGAAACCTCAGCCATAACTACGCAGCTGGCAGGAAAGGGAATGAGGCTGGGAAAGCTGTCTGCCTGCTGCCTGGCCATTGCCTCCCCTAGAGGAGCTTAATCACAGGGACCTGAAACCTTCCCACAGAGCAAGTGTCAGTTTGGTGTTTCTAATTTGTGTGAACAAAACGTAAAAGGACTGTCCAATGACATCATCGGCACGTTGAGTCACAAAACAGCATCTGGACATAGTTACTCACAGGGGCTGGTTATGTTGTAGCAAAGCAACCCCCACAGGGACACATACATCCTCTGGTTACATCCCCACCCTTGTGAACTCTCTGCTGATCCACCTCTTGCAGGCAACACACCAACACTTCTCCAAACCTGCGGCCCCTTCGGGACCTTATCCAGTCTCCATTCATGATGGATGTGATCTCTGGTTGAACTTGAATTCATTACGACCACAAGATTATTTTATTTTCATTGACGTCCATGTGAGGTGCATGCATGTCTCGGTTCACTGTGAGTCCTAGATGACCTCCAGGGCGGGCACTGGCCAGATCATGGCTCATGGCTTGTTCCCACTCCACCAGCTCAAGCTTCAGGACCGGGTAAAACCAAAAATGCAGCGCCCTCTGTCGGTAAGGACAGGAGCTGGTCTGACCCAGCCTGAGACACCGGGCAGAATGCTGTTAGTGCCCACCTGGGTACCAGCAGCCTTGGAGACAGGAGAAAATTCCACCTGTGGACAAAACACAAGAACTACAGAGCTGAGACATATGTTGTTGCAGTCCGCCTGCATGGTTGCTGATAAATGACCAGAACACAGCTTAAGGGAACAAGGAGTTTACTTTCTTACTACAGACCGGTTACAGTTCATAGTCCAGCTTGACAGGAGAGCATGCACCAATGCCAGGGCTGAGGGAACTGGCCACCATAACAGCTGAGAGATGGAAAATCCTTACTTGCCAGACCAGCATGTCTGGCCAAGTATACAGAAGGATGCCAACTCTCTCAACCAGGTCTCTCTGATTTATCCAGGGCCTAATCCCACCCACCATGGGCTGGGTCTTCCCCATCAGCTAGACAATCTCCTTCAGGTTTGCTCTGGGCTTAACTCAACCATCAACTCTCTACAACTGTGCCCAGAGCTCAAACCCTCAACAATCAAGTTGACACCTGTGCTTAACTATGACATATGTCAATCAAAATCTAGGCAGGAGGGACACAGACACTTTGATGTGTAAAGATACAGCAGCTCCTCAAATGAATCCCAAACTCAGAGGAATCCCAATGAAATTCAAAGAGGATTGTAGGGGTGCTACACATGAATGTGGACATGTCATTTCTTGGAGACCCTCCCTCTTGGTGTTTTGAGACAGGATCTCTCCTTAGCCTGGAGTTCATCTATTAGGCTGACCGCCCAGGGAGTCTCAGAGATCTGCCTGTGGCCGGCACATCCGGCGTTTATACATGGACTCTAGGACTAAATTCAACTGCTTGCGCGCGTGTGTCAAGCGCTTTATGGATGGAATCATCCCCCAAGCATGAAGAGCATTTTTTGACATAGAATATTTATATATTTTAGGGTGTAGTATATAATTCAATGTGTGTGTAGGACATACAATTCCCAAATAAGGGTACTTAACACCTCCTTCCTTTCATCATCTCCACACTATGGAAACTGCAGACTCTTGTAGGTATTTTGAAATACATCATAAATTGTGGTTTATGGTCATCTACTCGTGCCAGAGGTTACAGGAACAATTCCGCCTGTCCAGCCATACTGCAGGACCCATTTCTTAAAACGTAAATGCGGCAAGTTGTTTCTAAAGTTCATCTGGAAGAAAAAATGCTAAATGATAGTCACAAAATTTTAGTTGGGCAAAAAATACAGTGACAGGCTGGTTTAACTGTGTACTAAAACTTACTATAAAGCAAGAATAATTGCACCATCTATTATTGAAGCCAGAATCAGCACGTCACAAGAATGGACCGAAGGATCATTTAGAAAGCAACCCATGTATCATTACTAATAGGAATTCAGTCGCTGATTAAGTGATAAAGTCACTCAACCAGGGGGTTGTACGTTTTATAGCTTCAATAAGGACAATAGAGTAAGATGGACAGTAAGAGGGAAGGACCACTCATGGTGACCAGAGCAACAGCCCGATTCAAGTGCACACACAGTGCACAGCATCCTGAGGTTACACCTTCATGGTTATCACGTGTTTTCTTATTCCAGTCCCAGAGGTATTCCCGATCAGGGAAAGTATTTGCCGCTAACTTTAGAGGCCATGGCAAAATGATCCATAATTAGGCTGCAGCCTCAGACTAAATCAGAAGACAGTTCTTTGGATTGAAAACCCTTGTCACACAAATCCAACTGATCTGAGACTGATCCCTGGAGCCCATAAGGTGGAAGGAGAGAACTGACTCCAGAAAGTTGTCCCCTGACCTCCACGTGCACTCTGGGACACACGTGAGCTTGCACTCACACACGTGCATACACATATATATGCCTAAGTAATTGTTTTAAAAATTAAGAAAAGATAAGATAGTACCCAGGTGCTTTGGAACAGCAATGGAAATAGACGTATAGTTTTAATCACCCCCCCACACACACACTTGTAATCCCAGCACTGAAGAGATGGAGACAGGCAGATCCCTGGGACTCCAAAGCCGACCAGTTCAGGCCAACTGGCAAACGCCAGGACAGTGAGAGACCCAGTCTCAGTGAACGAGGTTAAAGGAACATGAATACAGCACCCAGAACTAGTCTCTGGCCTCTGCATACAGCGTGCACTGCGCATCACCCACCAGGGTCCTCAAGTCACCTGGGCGTGGGCGTCGAGCAATTGCCAGGGAGACGCTGCCTCGGGCCTGGGGTGGTCAGAAGGTGAAGCCCAGGCAGGCACTGAGCCTGGAAGCACCAGCGGAATTATCATTCATCACTGTTACTTTGCTTCATAAAACTCTCAAGACTTTAGTAAAAATTTTGAGACAGATTGACTATTATCTTTAGTCACATAAAAATGCAAACCACCATAAAATGATTCTCTGTGAAAAAAAAACCTTCCAAATTCAAAATCAGATAAAATAGATGAAAGAGCTGAGGCCACCTCTAAGTACTCCCAGAGGGTTCTGTGCATTTTACTATAGCTGCCATTCATGTAAAGCATCCACCGCCAGGTGTCTACACGCACCGTCTCGTGAGCCGCAGCCAACACACCAAGAGGTTTAATTAGCTTCATCTGTCAAGGAGGCCAAGGCTTCCAAAAGAGTTGAGTCACACCCCAACACCACGGTCAGAGCCCCAACACCACGGTCAGAACCATGCCCATGACCTTGAGTCAGGTCCTGCTGGATCCCAGATAACTCTTCGCACAGTGTGCGGAGTCCTGTTGGCACAGGGCGTGTGCACAGACACTCGTGGAAAAACAAGTGCACTTAATCCGTCAGTTCCGTCTTATTCCAAAGAATGCATGGAGTCATTAAATGATTATTACCTGCGCTCGCCTGTTGCATTCGTTACTTTCCCCCTTGCTGTGAGAGGACACCTGCAAAGCCACTACAAGAAGGACGGGTTTATTTTGGGGGATGTCATGGCGGCAGCTGTCATGTGCTCCACGGCCAGGAAGCAGAGTGGGGTGACTGTTGGCCTCCGCTGGCTTCCTTCTTTGAATTCAGCCGTGCAATGATAGCGTTCATGCTTAGGGTCTTCCTGCCTTAAGCACCCTCACAGAGATGTTCCCTCTCGGACATGCCTGAGACCTTGGCCACTTGAGGACTGGCCACAATGGATTTTAACCTTCGCACCCAGTGGGAATCAAGTCTGTTCTCGGAGTCACCCTGGGCTTCTCCCCGCTGTCACTCACACACCCCGAAGTCCTCTCTCCACCCAGTACCCTGTGCTGTGCTCCTGCCCTGGGGCTCCTACACAGGACTCACCCTCGCCCCCACCCCCAGCCAACCTCTGCACATCAGCCACAGTGGGTGCATCCAACAGGGATCCTTCCGCCTGTGATGACCTCACTTCCTGTCACGCTGAACTTCAAGTCCAATGGCTTCACAGTGCCATTTGCTCCGGCCCCGTTGGCCTAGACGCCCTTCCTTCAGAACAACAGGCACACCTTGGCCTCAGCCTTCACACCTGCAGCCTACCTCCGGGGGAAATTCACCACCACCCTCTCACCCCTCCAATAGCACACCACCCCCACTCTCTGGCTGGTCCATCACTCCTCCCCACCAGACCCATCTTTTTCCTCCTGTGGTTCCACCAAAATGTCGGTTTATTATCAAGATCACTAGGACATCACTGTCATCCTCATCGCTCAGCACCTTTCTCCCACGTAACAGTCCCCAAGGCACCGGTCACCTGCTGACCAGATACCTTCACAGTCTCCCTGGGTTCTTTTTCTCTCTTCCCTCCTTCTCAGACATACAAGAAAGGGCTCTTATGTCAGCCAATGGTCATCAATGCCTAGGGCTTCATAGCTGATTAACTGGGTAGCCTTGTAAAGATCTTGTTAGCATCTACTGAATGTTGCCGTGCAGATAATAATCCTTTACATACAACAGACATGCAGTATCTACTTCTTTAAAACAATTTGAGGCAAATTTTATGACCTAAAAAGTGTGGGCCTGCACAGATACCATGCCTATCAAATAACAATCGCTTTCCGTGTGGAACTAATTTAGCCTTTGCTGACCACATCTTACACCAAGTCAAGGAATAGGCTTGGCCCAACTCAGGTAGGACTCACAGCACTGGCTCTGTCATGTCAGAGCTTGAGATGTCTATGCCTAGCTGCACAAGAGAAAGAACTGATATTTGTACTGCTGGGCCTTTGGATCTCTGCTCATGGGAAGGGGACTTGGCATAGACCACAGTCTCTGGGGGTCTCAGAGCCTTGTGGCTCTTCTCTAAGTTAAGGGTGGGGCAAGGAGAGGAGGCCAGAGTTCTCCTTCCCTGCCTGCTTCTCCCCAGACTTAGAGAGCCCTGACGCATCTCCACACCGACTGGATGTATTTTATTTCCCATTTATTATTGTTCTCTTGTAGCTTTCTCGTCTCGCTGCTAATCAATATGACCTTTATGTATTTGCAGATTATTTCTTTATCACAGTAAATGCTCAATGATTTCAGGCTTTATTGCTTTGAATCCAAGCCCAGTACAATAAAAAGGCTGTCCCCAAGTTATTCAGAAACAGCTACTGAAAATCACCAGCAGTTTCCCAACTAGGATTCCTTGACAATTCACCAAGAACACAGCTTGGCCCAAACACTTAAGACTCCCCACATTTCTGGTGTTACCTAAGAAGAGGAAGAGAGGTGTCTGACACCTACTAACTGACAAATAAGTGATGTCTGCCAGTAACCGTTACCACCGCCTAGTGAAGACTTCATCACCAAGATTGGCTTTTCTTCACCTAGTTTTACAAGCTCAATGCATAGGTACCCTCACCCACCTCCTTTCCTTTCCTCTCCTCCTTCTCTTTCCCCCTTCTGTCCCGTACCCAGCGCTCTCTCTCTCTCTCTCTCTCTCTCTCTCTCTCTCTCCCTCACAAACACACACACACACACACACACACACACACACACACACACACATGCACACACGCACGCATGCACGCATGCACATACATCCAAATACTCCACTCAAGTCTGGGTTGTGGCAGCCAGGATCTCTCTGCAATGTGACTGGGCCTCACCTGACCCTCACAATGGCTGACATGTCAACAAGCCCCCATGACTAGCAAGGATCTCAGGGAGATGGCTTCAGGCAGTAGGATCCTCAGAGGCAAAGGGTTAGACAGATATAACGGAGTTCCCATATTATTTGGTGGCCCAAGAAAGGGCCCAAGGTATGCCAGAGTCCTGAGCCCTCCCTAGTGTAGAGGACCCAGTAACTGTTTTAAATGTGAAAGGGAGACTAACTTTAGGGGACGATGTGAGAGGCTGAGGGTGAGGCTCAATTGGCAAAGTGCACGCCTGGCCCTGAGTTTAATCCCCAGCCCTGCATAAACTGCGGCGTGGTAGTGCACCTGTCACCCCAGCACTCTGGAGATGGAGGTGAAGAATTGCGAGGCCATCCTTGGATACAGCGAGTTTTAGACCCAACCTGGGTGATGTGAGGCTCTGGAGAAAGACTGCAATAATCTGACTTTTAACCATCATTTTTGACACTAAAATATCAGATGCTTAGGTTGGAAATGGTTTTTCTTCAGAGAAAAATGACTAACCATCACCAGACATCAAGCAAAGCGTGTCCACTTTGTGCCAAATGACCACCCTCTGAGAACTGAGGGTGGTTTAGCAATGAACGAAGCTCTTGCCAAGTACGCAATTCCCTGCACAAATGCAAATTCACTCATCGTGACAAGGTGATAAGAAAATTGACAGTTCTGCTGGAGTTTTGACACAGGAAAACATCAAGGACAGCTCAGGACACCCCCCCCCAGCCTCCCACAGGCCAAAGCCAGCTCTGCAGCATGCTGTGTAGACCTGGAGGAAGACGGTCATCTCCAGATAGCATTAAGTCATGGTTTTCCTGTCACCTGCGCCCTCAGAAGCATCAGCAGATGCTCCGCAGTGCTCCAGGATGAGCCCCTTCCCCCCCTCACGCCCATAACTGCTGTGTGTATGTGCGCGCGTGCGTGCGCGCGTGTGTGCGTCTCGGAGTGTAGGTGAGACACATGCATGTCACGACACACGTGTGGAGGTCAGAGGACAATCTTTGGCCTTTGGGTCTCGTCTTTCCTCCTTGTTTGTGACAAGATCTCTTCCCCACGGCATTAGCCAGCCTAGTGCCTTAGCCAGAGACTGGCTGGCCCTGGAGCGTCTACAGATTCTCCTGCCTCCACCTCCCATCTCCCTAGGGCACACTGGAGTTACAGACACTCGTGCCACCATGTTTGACTTTCATGGGTGTCAGGAATCCAAATTCAGAATACCAGCAAGCACTTACCATTGAGGGATCTCCCCAGCGTCCCACCTTATTTTTTGAGAAAGCATCTCTCAGTAAACCTGCAATGCACCATTCAGCCAGCCTAGCAGGTCAGAAAGCCCAGGAGCCCTCCCGCCTCTGTGTCCTGGGGTTACAAAGCGCACATGGCGACTCAAGGATTTTTACATGGATGTTGGGGATCAGAGTCAGAACCTCGGCTTTGCATGGCTAGCACCTCCCTGGGCCACGCCCCAGCCCTCGACATGTATACTTAGCCTGAAAATCTTCCATTTGCAAAGGAGTTTCTCCTAACCAGACCTGTTCCCAGGTCCCTACAGCTGTTCACTGGCTACAGCACTCACCCCTGGACATTACTGCCTTGGCTTTCCTAACCCCTCAAAGCCCAGTTCCCAAACCCCCTTCACGGCACTGTAATCCCCACATTGGTGAGTGACACCTTCTTGCACCCATCCCTACTGGGAAGCCTGGAAATCATGTGACTCCTCTCTTGATATCTTCACTCCCTTTAACCTGATTGGTCACAAGCCCTGACCCTACTCCTGCCACACACCACCTGATCCCTCCGTCCTCCCCCATCCTCTGCTCCAGCCCCCACCATCTAAGTCTCCGCACCTAGCCTCACCCACCTCACCCACGCCGCCTTCCTTCGAAGGGAGAACTCGAATATGCAAAGACGCCATGTGGCTTCGCTAACCTATTCAAACCCTAACCCCATTCAAAATCCGAGAGTTGTGAGCGAGCCAGGCACAATGGCACACAACTATGGTCCTTGCTGCTGGGAAGGACAGAGCAGGTGGAGCCTAGAGTCTAGGATTTTGAGGCCAGTCTGGCCAAGTTCCCGTCACAGAAAAAATAAAAATAAAAACTAAGTCACAGGATAAACATCTAAAATATTTATTCACAAGACTCCATCTCCTTCAAGACAAAGTCTGTGACCTTTGTTTGGCCTTTCAAAGAGCAGAATTAAAGGAACTGGCCAGAAGTGTAGACGTCACTTCAAGACAGAGAAGACTAAGCACCACTTTCCTCAGCACTGACCACGTGGCAACAGGCTAAATCTAGAA
Source organism: Typhlomys cinereus (assembly GCA_023101885.1). NCBI lineage: Eukaryota > Metazoa > Chordata > Mammalia > Rodentia > Platacanthomyidae > Typhlomys > Typhlomys cinereus. The sequence continues at coordinate 1,431,985 of JALPQD010000445.1, forward strand.
AGCAGAATCGTTTAGGCTCAGTGTAGACACCTGGGAGACACCCCGGCTCCTCCGCTAACCAGCTTTGAGAAGCCGATTGGCTCCTGTTACAGTCACTTCACGAGTTGCCAGAAATTCATAACAAAGCAGCTCGTAAGAAACAGGGGAGGGGAGGATTTTGACTTAAAACTGTGCAGTTACACTCATTACTCTGGGTTGGCAGGAGATCTCACCCCAACATTGAGAGCCAAGCGAACTGGCCCCACCATATCCCCAGAGTGCTGAGAGAGGGGCAAACCTCACTTGCCTGACAGCCAATTAGTCCAAAGCATGCGGAAGTAGCCCGCTACCGAACCGGCCTCCCCCTTCTCATCATCAGCCCAGGCGATTGTCCCACCCACTCAGGACTGGGTCTTCGGACATCACACCATCTCCTGCAGGCTGGCTCAGGCTCCCCTCACTCTTACCAATGTGCCCAGAGCTCACTCTCCTTGCTCCGGCTTCCTCCCCACTAGGGATGCTGACCACAGGCCTGTGCCATAGCTGAATCCATTAACACGCTTAAGTCACCGTCCGGTGACAGCAGCATGGCCACGACACCTAGCAGAGAGAGCAAGCGATGGAGCCTGCAGCCAGAAGAGCAACCGAAGTTGCACAAGGGGAAAAACAGCTCAGGTGCATACAGTGCACACAGGAGACTCGTTGCCAAGATATAGCAGCTGTTTCCAAACATCTGGGAAAGAATCCCGAACATGTCACCAGGAGCAGTAGCAGGACTCTGGGGAGATGGATGCTACAATTGTGGAAACATTTTCCATCATACAAAGTCTAAGGACAGGTGGGGACGCGCCAGAGAACACGGGCTCCCCACTTCCAGAGACATTAGCCCACAGCTGGATAGCAGCTCATTACATGAGCCAGGGGTGATACACTAGAGACTGGATTGGGATGGATGATCTCTAAAGGGCTCAGTGAGTCTTGAATGAAAATGGCTTAATGTGTCATTTCATAGCAAACAGGCATTAATAGTAATTATTCAGGGTAAATTCTGTAAGGCATAAAGAGTTATGTCTGTAGTGTAGAATGATTTTTTACTTTTTCTCCTTCAGTAAACCATTCACCCCTCTGAATTACATGTAGATCTAGGCATCAGCCACATTGTCTGAAATTACACTATGGCCCAGGACACCTGGTGGGCCATTGGGTCACCTGATCTCTTAAAAGTTTCTTGAAAGGCCCGACAGCCACTTCCTATTCTGCCATTTCCTTGGTATCTATTCCTCTCATTGACGAGTTGGAAGCCATGTGGGCCGAGTGAGCATGAGATGAGCTCAAGATGAGCTCTATGCTGACCTGAGGTATGGTCTTAAAAAAGGGGAGACAGACCGGAAGAGAAAAAGAAACATGGTCGTTTGTTGACCCTACAGCAACAGAAGCTTTGGTAGAACTTCATTGGGAAGAGCTGCCGCTTCAGGTCTTACTGAGCATTAAGAAGGATTTCATTTTAAAGGTAAAGAGGCTAGAGACTGGAGGGATGGCTCAGGGGATGAAGCCTTTGCCTTGCAAGCCAAAGGACCTGAGGCTGATCTTCAACTTGCCATCCTCCTGCCTCACCCCCTCCCCACCCTGCACACTCCCCCACTGGAAGCTGGGATACATGTCTGAGCCGCCGGACCCAGCCAGACCCCTGCTTTCAAGCGAGCCTGCTGTCATACTGGTAGGCAAACCACAGAAAGATCAGCTAGCGATGGATCCCACAACAACGAGAACAGCCCTCAGGCCCTCTGCATGGAAAGGTCCCTATGTCCCGTCCAGCCATGCTACTGTGTGACACCACACAAACGTCATCACCCCAGATAGGAAGTCGATCCAAGTAACAGTTATGCTATGCGAAGTCCAACCTGACGAACCGAGTTTATTGAGGCTAGTTATAGGAGTGTGAGCAAGTTCCACTATAAGAGCATGGGTGACCCTAAAACAGTCTTGATGGACATGCTCATCCCCATCATGGGCAATGGCTTCCCCGTTCTGGTGGATACAGCCCCCTTTCTGCTACTTTCTGCGGCCTGTATAATTTAACCCCTCTCAGGACCTCAAGTCCTGGGGCAAGTGTAATTAGGGTAGAATCGCACACTACTGGCTTGGAGGGAGTTACCAGAATCCCTCCCACCTTCTGTGTCTCTGAGGGCCCGTCAGGCAGGTGTGTGATCTTGTCGATCTCCAGTTTCAGCTGGTCAGACAAAGATAGTGGCCATTTCGCTTGGAAGACAATGCCAATCGGCACACACTCAAGGTGCTCAGCTCCTGTGCCCACTGACTGCCCTCCCCCCGTCTTCCTGGGGTTCTCCCCCTTCTTGACCACACCCATCGCCCCAGGAAGCTCACAGTCACAGCTCCCCCCGGAAAGTAGGGTGCTGTGAAGCTGGTCTTGGCAGAGCCTGCCTGTAATGAAAAGCCAGTGACGGATGGAAGGAAGGAAGGAAACGGACTATGTACATTCTTCAGAAAAGACAATCTAGAAAATTCACACAGGGTAGACTATAAACACAAGCTGAGGGTATAAAGATGAGAAATAGGAGACAACGATATTTTTTCTCTGTCACTGTCTGTGCAGAATCCAGACACAGCCCCCGCTCACAGCTGACAGTATGCCTTTCCAGCCTTGCTATATTTACAGATTCCCTTACTATTTATTCCTTGTAATTCGTTGGTCGAAGAATCGGCACTGTCTGTCAAGTGTCAGTTTTGCTAATTTCCTCCCACAGAATCTTAGAATGTGTTCCTCTGGATATAGGGACTGATTAGACTCAGGTGAGGTATTTTTAAAAGGACTAATTTATAACTGATACTGCGAATTTCTCCCCTTTGGTAGCAATCACTGAAGGTTAATACTCAGCTGCAACTGCTCATTTAGAGTTGCAAAACGACAGCTTAATTGTGTGGTCCATCCTTACTAATTGTATGAAATATTCAATAAAGAGAAACCTTACCTCATATACTTAGTTTCTTAACAGTTTCATTAACATCAGAAATGTTGGGGCCAGCAAGACAGCTGAGGGGGTGAATGCACTTGCCACCAAGCTTGAGTTCAATCTCCAAAGTCCCATGGTGGAAACAGAGAACCAACTCCTACAAGTTCTCTTCTGACCTCCACAGTGCATCATGGTATTCACACGCGCACACGCACACACGCACACACACACACACTAAAATGTTCAAAAGTCTTAAAAAAAAGAAATGCTGACTGATCAATGGCGTGCTACTTTCCCTGTTTTTAACCTAAGTTTGCGCTCTAGCATTTTGTGATGGTGAGCAGTTTAGTTTTTAATAACTTGTGACTTTGAGGACTAGTGTGTTGCATCCCCACCTAGTATAGCTGCCCTCCTGACTGGTTCTGGGGCGGACAGGCTTCCTCTCACCTAAGAAGCCCAAGGACTTTGAGGCCGTCCTGAGAACTGCTGGTGGCAGTCTTACCATCTGCCACGATTCATCTTGCAGATCCGAAGACTTAGATCTGTAGTCCTTTCTAACTAAAGAATCTTCTTTTTTTTTTTTTTTTTTGTAGGGACTGAAATCTTTTCCCAGCAACCTTTTTTTTTGTTTGCTTGCTTCACAATGATCGTGTGTGTGTGTGTGTGTGTGTGTGTGTGTGTATGTGTGTACATGTGTGTATGCATGTGTATGTGGTGTGTCTGTATCTATGTGTCTTCATGTATCACTTCAGGATCGTGCTATCTCCTCTTTACTTTGTTCTGAAGTTTCCCAGGCTCCACCTTCCAGGGCCAGAAGTACAAACCACTGACTGCCATTTCCACCTGGCATTTTTGGGGGGTCTGGGATCAAAACGCATGGCCTTCTGCTTGCGAGGCCAACTTTAAAAGTCCCTATAATAGCTTGAAGCAGAGACCAATGAGTCATCTCTCCAGCCCCTGCAATAATCTGTATTTTAATCTTTAATGGACGCACGACAGTCTTGTGTATTTGAGTGTACAGTGTGATAACGCAGGACCTATTCAATGTGTAATGATCTAACAGGGCAGCTGACACTTCCATCTCCTTAAATATTCGCTGTTGATTTTTGTAGGATTCCTTGGAGCTCCCCTCTTTCTAGTCCTTAGGAACATACAGAACCTGTATAGGTTAATGTGGGGTTAGAAGTGCCCCAGGGGTGTGAAGAAAGAGACATCTAGGTTCAAAAGTTATTGAAGACTAAGCATGTCTGCAGCACAAATTAGTTGGTGGTGATAAGGAAATAATATCAGCTTTATTGCCATAGCTATAACAAGACAGCCAATCCGCGAGGAAACTGTGATTCGAAGCAGCTGCATGGTAGGAAGTGGAGTCAAGCTGACCTGTTTTCAAATTCCGGTTCTCCCATGTAAAAAACCTCATGATCTCGGGCAGATAACTTCAGCTCTCTCCACCTCAGCATCCTCCTCCAAGAAGTGGGTCAGTACTAACACATTCCTGATAGGACTCATTGCACAGTGAGTAGCAGAGTGACGTGTTCTGCAGGAAGTTGCCCTGCAGGGGAGGAACCGAAACTCTTTGAACTAAGATGGTGTCAACGAGAGGTTCACCTTTTGGACATGGAGCTGCAGGTTTTGGGTCTTGTAATGGACCAGTCTTTCCTGGATATGCCCCCATGTTTGTTCTGTGCCATCATATGTTGGAAGTATGTAACTTGTCTTTTGATTTACAGGAGGCTTTGGACTTTGGACTTTCAGGCTATGTTGGGACTGATGTACTTCACAGGGATTTTTAAGTTGGACTGAGTTTGGTTTGCATCATGAGATGGCCTGTGAGGGCCAAGGGTGGAGTGTCACGGTGTGAGTGCGAGTGTCGTGTGGTGGTGTGAGTGTGTCACAGTGTGAGTGTGAACTGTCCCCACAGGCTCATGTGTTTGCATCTTTAACTGATGTTGTTTGGGAAGGTTGTGGTACTCCTAGGAGGTGGAGCCTTGCTGGAGGCAAGGCAGGTCACAGGGGGCGGGGCCTGGAGGGTGGGTAGCTGCTTCTAGCAGTCAGCTGTTTGCTCTCTCAGCCTTCATGATAATGTCTCCAGAGACCTAAGTCGCCTCAAGTTTTTGCCACCTGCCATGTCTTCTGCTAACAGATTCCCCCCTTAATAGACTATGTCTCCCTTCTGAATCTAAGCTAAAGAAATCTCTTTTCCCCTTATGTGCTTGGGGTTGAATGTTGTTTCACAGTGGCAGAAAGAGCGACTGTGACTGACCGTCCCACAGGCGGCTGAAACCCCCACGTCAGAATGCTAGTTTCCTCCTGACGGGGCTTCCTGTCTGTAATCACAGTGAGACTGTGGACATCCTGGACGGCAGCTCGGTCTGTACTTGGTGACCACGGTGGCGGGCAGGGGGCACCTGTGAACTGCGTCCTTGGCCCCACGATATCTCCCTCTTGCAATCTGCTGTGGCGCCCGAGTCTCCTGTGGCTGGGCTGTGTCTCCCTCGACAGGTGGATTAGAGACTGGCTGTGTGGAAGAGACAGGCAGACGAGAGGGGGCCGAATACTAACAGCACCATGGGCTGCAATCTGCCGGAACGCAGGTCTGTGGACGTCACCGGGCGAGACCAGTGCGGGCTTTCATTCGCCCTCCCACTTGGTACACAATACCCCTTCTGGGACACTAACGTCCCCATGAACCATGCAGAGAACCTCACTGAAGAAACTGACAGAACGCAAAATAAAAACTATGTCTAACCAAAGACAGATGAAAAGTAAGTTGTAGGAACAAAGCCATTCGCATCTTTCCAAAGTAAGATAAAATACAGTTTTTCAGATGAAGGGCGCCAGGGTCCCCTCTTCCTTCATGTGACAGGTGGGGAAGGGAAACAAGGGACCTTGGGCACAAGCAAGCTCATGACAGAACAGACGCCTTCCACAACTTTCTTTCTGCTCCTCCCTCCATGAGAAACTAAAGATTCATTCATTATACCTGAGCCTGCCTGTCGATCGCATACACTGGAGCATCCGCTGCCAGCTTTGGACAGAGAAGCTTCCGTTTACAGTGGGTGGCGGTTGCCATGGAGACCCATAACCGGTCAACGTGCTGAGAACAAGTAGTTGTTGAATGCTTATCCCTGTCCTGGACACCTGAAACTTAACCCTAAGCTGGGCACCTGTACCCCTCTCTCTGAATCTCAGGACACACCATGGAAGAGAGGACGAAAACAATGTAAGCGCTGGAAAGTAGGGAGGAGGGGTGCAGACTCCGGGGGGCACCCGGTCTTCAGGCATGGCATGACCATGTCAGCCCTTAACTCTTGGGAGATGTGTGATTGTCTACACCAGAACTGCACTAGATCAAGGCTCCCCCAACATTCCCTCCTAGAGGTGGCCCCACTCCTCCCTGAAGATTTACAGGCAGTTAGCAGCTATCGAAGAGGAAGACATCACAGGCCTGCTGTTTCTCCTTCAGCATCTAGAGGCAGTGAATGTGCTGGGGACAGAGCTTTTCTTCAGGGGTGTACTCCCTGCTGGACAGGCTCTCGTAAACAGCCCCTCATCATGCTCCCACAATTAGCTCATTTAACTCGGTGTAGTTAGCGAATGAAACTCAATGGTTCACAAAAAAAGTAAGCATGTAAGAATATCTACGGAACATAATGAGCTACACGGTTTTAAACTGATTCCATTCTCTTCCAAATCTAAGCTACATTCAACCCACTCCCCAGTAAAAATAATCTGTTTAATGTTTTCATGTTGCCAGTACCTTCTTTTTCTTAGCGAGTGTTATCTATTTAATATATTTTATGTATGTGTTTTGAGAAAGAGAGAGAAACTACACACATGCATTCCACAGCACATTGTTGGAGGACGAAGACTACTTTTGGAAAATGGTTCTCTCTTCCTACCATGTGGGCTTCTTGGGGTTAAACTCAGGTCCCCAGGTTGGCGAGCAGACACCTTATTTGCTGAGCTATCTTGCTGACACCTTTCAAACATTAATTCACATGTCACGTGCATTTGCACTCACAACCCGCATGTATCTATGTTTCATGTGTCAGGTGTCGTTTCACATGCTCATGTTATATGTGCTCTGTGCAGTTACATACATTCAACTCATGTATGCTGTGTGCAGCTGCATACACGACCCTATTTTACCAACTGACGACCCTATGAGGAAAATACTGCTGCAGTCATCCTCGTTCTAGAGCAGAAAGTGCTGAAAATCTGACTAAGCTCATTGGAGTGCGGGGGAGGGAGGCCTGTCAGGCTAAGCCAACAACCCATGTTCTGACCACCGTGTTTATGTCCTGCGTCTTTCTAACTCCCCTGTTCCTCTACTGTCTCTCCTCTCCCCCGCCCCACCAATGTGATGAAATCCCAACATGTGGTAGATAAGCAAACACTACCACCACTTGGAGCAAATATGGCTTCTTTGATTCAGATGCCTACGCTTGTCTTGCCTTCCAGAACTGTGCAGGAAGACAGAGCGCTGAGTTCTTACTTGAACTGACTGGGATTGAAATCCTAGCTTCATCCCACATAGGAACTTGGCTCATTTTACTGTTCTGAAGACCAGTTTCCTCTGTCAATAAACAGAGCGCGCTCCTCTAAGACTTCCTATCAGTGCCAGGTGGACGAGCCGGCCGCAGAAGAACAGAGAAGACCTTCTGTGCAATGAGCACTTCTGTTCCCCCCCGAGCTCTTGCCACAGCTTGTGCGCCTGCAAGTCGCCGAGGTAAGGGGCAGCTCTGAGCAGCATCGTCTCGTTTCGGCATGAAGTGTCACTCAGAACCATCCAGGCCTCACACGTGAGTCACGGGCAAGTTTTCTTCCACCAGCTGTGTGCATGCGACGCCGGATGGACTGAGATTCTACAGTTTTACATCCAAGGCTTGAAAAGGGCTTGGAAAAACCAAGCATCAGCTGTGGTCCCTTGAAAAGCTCATTAAGAAACAACTTGTGGAACAGCAGACTAATTAAGACAGGGGAGAAATGCATTTTCCGTCTCTGAACAGAGCTGTTTTAAGAGACATGAGTCAGGCGGGATGGCTTGATGTGGCCAGTTTGAACAACAACAAGAGAAGAAATCTGCCATTTCCTTCAAGTGGAAAAAAACTAGCATTTGCTGGGCGCCTGCTGAACGCCGAGCATTGCTTTAAATCGTCCTCCCATGGTCCCGCGTAATGTCTATCATTGCTGTGCTTTCCTTGATGGGAAAAGTGGGGCTCAGGGAAACTTAACTGCATGTTAGGTAACTTAATACCCATCCTGGAGCTTGGGTTTCCATAGGAAATCAGTTACAAACGCCTTCAGCTAATACTTGAGATGGTCATTTCTACTGGCTATTTGGACTGTGGTTAGGACGCAGAGCTTATGCGTGGTGGCCATAGTCTGGCGAGATGCCTGACTCTCTTCTCTAGGAGACCATGAATTCCACAGAAAGAAGGGCGTCACCCACTATATATTCACCAACATATCCCCAGCACCAGAATGAGGGTCGCCTTGTAGTTACACCTTTGGCAAGTATTTGGGGGTGAAGAAATAAACGCCAGGTTAATTAAATGAATAGCAATTCGCCCAACCATTGCTCAGAAATGTAGGGAGAGGGAGTATTTCACCCACAGTGAGAGAGAATTAGTGACGGAGTCGCTACATTACAGTCCCAAAGTCTCCGAGTAGAAACTTCCATTGTCAAGTTGAGCTCATTATCGGTAAAGGATGGGTACAGTTTCTATGGGTTGTCGTCCTCTGAAAACAGAAGTCAGCATCATCATTATATAAACAATAGCTGCAATTACAGCCCGCAGCAGGTCCCAAGGTGCCGACAACCCAGCCGCGGGGCTCCGTGCAGGTCTTTGAGCTGGTGAAAATGAGGAAAGACTTTGTCTTCTTGTGTGATGTTCCTCTGAGAGCAGGAATACCGGGGTGCATCTCCCTCCCCTCCACATCTGGGCAGCAAGGAAAGACCCTTCCAGACCTCGGATTGAGAGGAGGATCTTCGTCCTCTCATGAAGCATCCCCGAAATTTCTCGTCTTCCCAGTTTACCACATGATGAAGGGATGGGTGGGCAACACGGAAGGGAGCAGAACCCATGTGGAATCCATGCAAGAAGTGGAGGCAGTAGCGAGGAGCCTCAGCCACAGCCCACCACATAGTGAGGTCACCTTTGCCCTAGCCAGAGGTGTCTATTCCCCCAACAGACCACCCCTCCTACTCCTTGACATTCCTTCACCAACCCCATTGCCCCACCTCCTAGCAACCCACACTGGTCCTTAGCAACATCTGAGACACGAAAGATAGCATGACTGCCCAGAGGCCTCTCTTTGTGTGTCTCTCTCTGTTTTTCTCTCTGTCTCTCTCTATCTCTCTTTCTCCTTTCCTTCCTCCCTTTTGGCTCCCTCCCACCATTCTTTTTTGTTTAATATTTTATTTTATTTATTTGTATATGTGAGAGAGCGTATTGTGTGTGTGTGTGTGTGTGTGTGTGTGTGTGTGTGTGTGTGTGTGTGTGTGTATCAAAGGGCACTGTGTGTCCCTGTGGAGGACCAAGGGTGACTTTGGGACTCATTCTGGATTGCTTCTGATTCCTTTTTGCTTGGCTCTGGGATTTCCCAGGCTCCACCCACCAGGCTGGAAGTGCAGGCTGCCTCCATTTCCACCTGGCATTTACATGGGATCTGAACTCAGGACCTTCTGCTTTTGAAGCAGAGTCTTAACCCCTGAGCCATCTCTCCAGTCCTTCCTTCCACCATTTTGTCATGGCGGCTCTCTCTCTATCCTCTCTGACCTTCAGCTCTCTCTTACATTCTAATGTTCTCCCTCCTTAAGATTAAACTATGAGGGGCTGGAGAGGTGGCTCAGGGGTTAAGCCTCTGCTTTGCAGGCAGAAGGTCCTGAGTTCAGATCCTAGACCCCATGTATAGACGCTGGGCGGAAGCAGGGGCGGCCTGCGTTTCTGGCCCTGGTAGGGCAGAGCCTGTGAATCTTGGGGCAGAGTAAACAAGGAGGAGGTGGAGGCGTCCATGGTGGTTCCCGAATTCGTCCGTGGTTCTACACACACACACACATACACACACATATATACACACACACACATACGCACACACACAATTGAATACATAATAAATAAAAAAATTTTAAAAAAAGATTAAACTATGATTTCCCCAGCCACCAAGGCCATAGAGCTAATAAACTTGTACTTCTGCATCTCTCCTATGTGTTAGTTTCTCTTCATCGTAGACCTCAGAGAGGCCCCAACACACTGTCACCAGGGTCCTCTCCTGCCTAACTTGTCCCTCCAGCTGCCCCAGTGGAGAGCACCATCCCCAGACTACATACAGCTCATCCTCCTGCTCCGAGGTGGGTCTTCCCACCTCTTATTCCTGCTTTAACCCCCCTAATACTTCATTTCAAGAAGGACCGGGGAGTATCCTCCTCCTTTCAGAAGGGAGCAATCAATGACAAAATTCAAGTGAGTCAAGAAGTCAAGTCTGTGGAGAGGGAGAAAGTAACTATTTGAAATATCATCGGGAGGTCTCCGTAACCTTGGGGGGGGGGGGCAGTCCAGCACCCAGAATATGATAGAAGTTGGTTTTCATTCTGACCCCATCCAAAGATAGCATCACGCAGAACAGGACGGGTCTGAAGCATCCACTGCAGACAGCATGGCTCAGGGCATGCAGCGCGCACTTGTTAAATGCTTGGGGAAAACAAAACACACACACAAGTGAACTGAGATGATGTGCGGATGATTTCAGAGACGAGCATCCCCAGTGGGATCCAAAGCTGCTCCCAGCCAGTGGCGGCGCTTTCTGGACAAAATGGGTCGATCTGAAATTATTGCCATGCTTTTGACTTCTCCCCCCAAAACCCTGAAGCCCAAACAACCGGACACTTAATGGAGAATTGTGTAAAGACACAGTCTCACTCATTAGAAACAACCCGAGACTGTCCGTGCTTGGAGGGACCTTACGGGCGGCCGCTCTGATGGCATTACTACTACAATTTTATGCAAGATTAGGCACGTAATCGTGTGTTAAATAGTGTCGTCCGACTCCTGCTTGCTCACTCAATAAAACTGAGAACGTTGTACGTGTAGCTCAAGGCCACTGGCACCAAACACGCTTCGTCTCTGCTCGCTCCTGGCTCTGCATCGCACTAACTCGTGCAGCTGGGTCATGAAAGGCTCTAGGCAGCAAGGAGCCACAGCACCGGGCTGTGCTGGTAGAAGGCTCCAGAAAGGATCCCATAAGTGAATTCAGAGCATCCGAGCTTACGGCATGGCTTCTCTCCTTGGCTGCCCCTGGAAAGTATCTGGACAGGCTGGAAAAAACAATGCTGGGTACCCATGCCTGAAGTTCCCAACAGGCACGTCCAACCTGAACTCTGTGGGGCGCAGGTGCCCCAGGATTGCCACAAATGTGGCTCAATACAGATTATGAACCTACTAAAACTTATGAGATGTGTGCACATGTGGTGTGTGTGTGTGTGTGTGTGTGTGCCCATGTGGTACGTGTGTATATGCAATGTGTATGTATGCATGTGTGATGTGTGTGTGTATGGGCATGTGTGATGTGTGTGTGGTTGTTCATTTGTAGCAGGACCATATGGTTCTCAAGCACGACTGACATCATCATATCATAATGTCAAAACATTAGACTCACCTGAAAGACCCAACACAAGTGTTTTTCAAAAGTTCCACCAGATGACACCAAGGAGTAGCTGCCATCCAGAGATGCTGCCTGCCCATCCCCAGCTCAGGTGGGACTCAGAACTCAGCACTAGCGAGGGAGTGCTCTTCATGTTTTTCACCTCAGTTCTTCATCTGACTGTCACTGGTTCCCCCACTCCATGCCAGAGAGAAGCAGATGTTCCCCAAAACGTTAAAGTACAAAGAAACTCGATTGGATTTTTTTCACAACAAGAAAAATACTAATCCACTTGTTTAGGTTTAAGGATGCGGAGAGAAGGGCTGGGTCTGTAACTAAGTGGCAGAGTATTCGCCTCCCACACATGCTGTTCTGGGTTCAATCCCCCGTTCCTCCAAAAATAGAGAAGAAAGAAAAGGCAAAAGGAACCAGACGCCATGCGCCTCATCTGCTTGGGGTCCTTCTGCTCACATCACCTCCCTTTACTTTCCAAGCCCCCCTGAAAGGTTGTGCTTCCCATGTTTCCTGCTGAGGAAACCGGAAGTCAGGGCCGTTCAGCTGGCTTAGCCAGTGCACACAGTGGGCGGGGGCTGCAACCAGGAGACTCTGTGTCCCCTGCTGCCACCCCCCACCTTTCCATCACTCCTTCCCAGGACTCCTCATGGATCAGTGACTCCATAAACAGCAGAAACTTTCCATCCAAGTCAGTGAGGGAACAGAGGAACATGGTGGCCAGAAGCCAAAAGGAGAGAGCATTTCAGAAACCTCGAAGAGGATGGGCTACATCCGGTGGGGAGAGAGCTCACCCGGCAGGCACAGCCCTGCGGCTGATCTGCAAGCACGTGATGCCAGCGCTGCAGAGATGGAGTTCAAGGTCAGCCTCAGCTACACACCGAGTTTGAGGTCAGCCTGGGAAGCAAGAGACCCCGTCCAAAAAAAGCTAACGAGGAAAGAGATGCCAGCTGCATACACCGTCAGCACAGATGAACCCGCACCATGTGGCCAAAGCCAGGCCACTTGTCTGATGCTCAGACGGCCAGGGCAGCAGAATTGGTTCCTGCCAGCTGTGCCCTGGACGCGTCAGGCTCAGACCTGCCTGCAGATCTTCACAGCCTGCCACACAGCAAAAATGAGCGAGCGTAAACCTGGGTAACTGTGCTTTGCCTAGCAGTAGCATTTGACCTGGGAGTGGAAATGAGCAAGCGAGTCCAAGGCCAAGAGAGGGCTCCCGGGACCAAGGACATCTGGGATGGATGGCTTTGAAAAGGACAACTGAGTAGCGGCTGAGTGAAGGAGAAAGAAGCAAGAACTCTGGGGCCTGGGACACAGAAAGGATCCATGACCGATGCCTGAGTCGGAGACGAGGAAATTGTTGTATACTGAATCCTGGCTTTCATCAAGGCTGAGAAATACATCTGTGTGTGTGTGTGTGTGTGTGTGTGTGTGTGTCTGTGTGTGTGTGTCTGTGTGTCTGTGTCTGTGTCTGTGTGTCTGTGTCTGTGCATGCAAATGTGTGTAGGTGTATGTGTATATGCAGGTGTGTGTATAAATGTCTGTGAGCATGCAGGTGTGTGAAAATACATGTGTGTGCAGGTGTGTGTGCATGTAGCTATGTGTACATACAGGTGTGTGTAGGTGTGTATGTGCATGCTAGTGTGGGTTTATTCATGTGTGTGCAGGTGTCTGTGCAAACACATGCGTGCATGCTGGTGTGTATGTAGGTGCATGTGTGGGTGCTGGTAGTGTTCGTGTGTGTGTGTGTGTGTGTGTGTGCCAGTGTGTGTGTAGGTGCATGTGTGCATGTTGGTATGTGTGTAGGTGCAGGCGTGCATGCAGGTATGTGTGTAGGTGCATGTGTGCATGTTGGTATGTATGTAGGTACAGGCGTGCATGCAGGTATGTGTGTAGGTGCATGTGTGGGTGCTGGTATGTATGTAGGTGAGTGTGTGCATGCAAAGCTAGAGAAGAGCTTCAGGCCTCCTCAGGTGCCCTCTACCCAGCATTGTTCAGGGCCTCTCGCCAACCTCAGCTTTACCAAGTGCTGAAGATGGCTGGTCTGCGAGCCCCGAAGTCTCGCCATCTGCCAACACTGGGATGATGATGAGTGCACACCACCACATTCAGTTTTCTTTTAATGTGGCTCTCAGGGCTCAAGCGCTGATCCCCGTGCCTGCCCTACAAGTATTTTCCAACTGAGACATCTCCCCAGCCCAGAGCAAGTCTATCAGGGCTCTGACTTGGCATGCGTGCTCTAGCGAAATCCAACAGCAATGCTTGGCCAAAGTCATCCAAATCTACATCCCTTAGCAAGATACTAATACAGGGTCTTCCTGGCCCACGGCCCTGGAGAACCACAGCATAACAGATTCATTACATGCTGGTATATACTGGTACACACTGGTATGCACTGGTACACACTGGGATCCCAAATTGTAAGAGTTCACAAAGACTATTATTATTATTATTATTATTATTATTATTTTATTATCAAGCATCTCACTGGTCACAGCCCTGGTGAAATGCTCTGTCTTCAAAGATGAGGTGAACGCAGTCCATCACTTAGCTCTGGGCAGCTGTCTCCAAGTGGAGACACAACTTTCAAAACAGCACCAGTGGGTGTGTTCTGAATTCTGGATGTTTCTTTGAAGCCACACAACCTTTTTCTACCTGCACAGACTTTTCATATTGTTGTTTTTAAAAACCAGAGACTTCCTTTCCTTTTAATTAACAACAAACTTGGCGGGTTTGAAGTAACTGTTTGTCCTCATGAAAGAAAGCAGAGGAGAGAAACCTTCCTGGCCGTTTGGAATAACCTCGGGAGCCATTATTAAGACTTTCCAAGAGCTTTAGACATTTAATTAGGATGAACGAATCTTTCATCTCACCTTTCAGTATCAACTTAAAACAAGAGAGCCAAGAAGTGTTCTAGAATGGAGACCCAGGGTCTGAAGACCTGAAGAGTCTCCTGAGAACATCAGCATGAAACCCTCCCTGTCAATCATTTCAAAGCAGTTGTGATTTCCATAGCTGGCTCTATTAGGTCGGCCAGCAGCCAATAGCCTGACAGAGCTCCGTAATGTGCTGCTTTCTTGGGTTCAAACTGGCATGCCCTCCCTCCATCCACACTTCCCGCCCTTGGAAGGACCATAGGTCAATGTTGAAATAACATTCCCTAGAGTCCCCTTATTCTCAGGAAGTAACCCATTCAGACTAGGTCAAAATCAACCTTATTTCCTGAAAGCTAACTGATTCTAAGAATGGATTTAATTCCTATTCTATTTCATATCTTAAAGATGTTCTCAAGGAAACATAAGTAACTTGCAAACATCCCTGATCCTGGTCACTGAAAAGCTACAAGAATCAGTTTCTTTTTGAGGGGGTCAGGCTGGGGTTTGGGGTTTTGTTTTGCTTCATTCATAGATTGGTTGGTGGGTGGGTTGGTTTGTGAGACAGGGTCTCATGTAGCCCAGGCTGGCCTTAGTCACTAGCTAAGAGAGGACAGCCTTCAGCTCCTGGACCCCTGTCTCTGTCACCCTGTGATGGGATTCCAGACATGCACCATCCATACCCAGCTTGGCTTTAACTTCTCAGTCATCCATCAGCCTCTCCCCACCAGGAGGTCAGGCAGGGCATAGGCCCCCCTGTATCATCGGCTGTTAACCCTCGGCCACTTCCCACTGGCCCTGTTGCTTCTCTCTCCGCTGCGCATAGATGTGTTGGGGGTCTGATCCCAGATCGCCCGCGCACAGGGACCTAACCTGTGAGTTTGCTGAATGACAGTAGACAGGACTGAGAGAGAAGCTCTGTCTCAGATGCCATCTTTACCATGGGGAGTTTGAAAGCATCACTTTCAAGAGTTCTCTCAGCACTGGAGAGGCTGGTTTGCTGACTTTAGCAAGAACATACAACTAACTGGGAACCAACTGGATGCATAACCAGCCCCTTCTTCTGACACAATCAGCCCTATGCACTGTCGCCTGCAGCGTTAGCAGAGCCCAAGAGCTTGTTGGAAACTCAGAATCAAGGCACCATCCAGGCCCATGAAATCAGAGCCAGCATTGTGGAGCCTCCAAGATCCACCTTGGGAAGTACAGAGTTCCATCCTAGGTCTCTAGAAAGACTGAGAAGGGAAAGCAAACAAATGAGGATTTGAAGCGTGGTTCTCTTCTAGAAAAGTGACAAGGGTCTAGGGACACACCCACTGATGAGTGGAGTGGTTGCCTACTTACACAGGAGTATCGGAGTCTCTGGAAAGCACCCTTTGCAATATGGAAATAGCAGCAATGGCTGCCTTGCAGCCTGTCCATCCGCCCATCCGCGGCATAAGCCCAGTGTAGGCTCGTGCCTTTGGGTCTCATGCTCTGTGGATGCGTGGTGTGTGCAAAGCACCCGGCGTGAGTTAGTAATCACAGTCAGTCACAACTGCTATTATGCCTGTTTGTCATTAATACCACACCACTGTCTGCTGCACATCCCGAAGGGTTTGCTTCTCACGAGCCTTTGTACCAGTGCATCGAATATCCCTACTGGCGTATCAGCTTTACGACAGTCCATGTTCTGTCTAGCACGTCGCTTGTAAGGAGTATACCTAATGGCACTTGTTTTCAGCATTTAGAGATGAAGGATTGTCAACTGATGCCAAGTCAGAACCAAAAGAATGAGCACACCTATCTTATTCTTCCATGAGATTCCAGAAACCTGGCTGCCCAGAATCCCTGAACAAGAGGCACAGCTGGGACGGTCTCTGCAGATTAAATCAAGACCACTGCAATCAATGACAAAGGAAGGGACAGTCACCACACAACACGGTGTAATCTCAGCCATTGAGAAATTGAGGCAGGAGGATTATGAGTTCAAGACCAGCCTGGGCTATCTAAGACCCCCAACTCAAAACTCAGAGATGGGGGACAAAAAGAGAGAACTCCACCACAACCTATCACTTCTGTTCAAGGCCAGCCTGGGCTATCTAACTGAGATCCCCAACTCAAAACTAAGGATTGGGGGAGAAGAGGGAATTCCCCCCAACTTGTCACACCTATAGAATTAAGGAAAGTCTGAAGAGGATAGGCGTTTTGGTGAAATTTTAGTGTCTGCATCTGAACCAAAATTGGAATATGTCCAACTAGACAGTCTGAAATGACTATTTTACAGAGACAGTGCACAAGATTTGAACATCAACTGGGAAACCGTAATTCCCAGGGGCTATTGCAACTGGGGACTTTGGAAAAAGGAATCTGTGAGGGAGGAGTCACAAAAAGACTCCCAGTTGGTTTTAAGTACAGCCAGGAAGGAAACCTAGTCTCCCCCCACCTCCCCGACTGGGCTTCAAAACCCAGGGACCTGACAGCCCATCCTCTGAGAGACACGGGGTGATGGGGTTTCCAAGCTCCTGGCCCCAGGGCAGATTTAACCTCCCTGTGGTCTCTTGCAGATCTTCCAGCCCCTTCTCCAAGACCCGCCCTGTGAGAACAAGACGCCGAGCCTCTAAGATGTTCATATGGACCAGCGGCCGGGGGTCTTCCTCCTACAGACACGACGAGAAGAGGTACGTGCAACCGTGAGCCCCCGACAGGGCGAGCACACTCTCGGGGCTTCAAATCCTCTCTGGAACTGTGAGGAGGAGGGAGGAAATGGGGGGACAAACAGGGAGGGAGGGGAACACAGTCAGCTCCTCTCCAGCCAGCATCTCTGTCAGGTTTAGGGAGCAAATGGGTTAACAAAGTTCTACAAACATCTGTTTTGTGTGCATGTGTGACTCACATGGTATATGTGTGCATATGTCCATGCACTGTTGCACATGGCATGCACCTTGTGTCCATGTGCGTGTGCACGTGCATGTGACCCACGTGCATGTGACCCCTGAGGTTGATGCCAGGCATCTTTCTACACCACTCTCCTCCAGTTTTTTTCTACTTATAAATGTTGCTCACACTCAACTTTAGTTATCGAGTGTGTACATATCTTCATATTTACTTTTTTATTTTATTTTTTACCTAGTTATACAAACCTAATAGGTAGGTACCCTCGTTCTTCCTTCTCTCTTCCCCTCCTCCCTCCTCTCCCCTCTTCTATGCCCCATTCCTCTCTCTCTCTCTCTCTCTCTCACACACACACACACACACACACCCCTCCCTCTCCCCTTTCCCCCTTTCCTTCCTCCCTCTTCTCTCTTGGTGTTTCCTGCCTTCTCTCTCCCACCCCTCTAGAACTTCAGCTTGCATTTGATTATTAAGTTCCTTTTATGTCTTCTACACTCATAAGGGTTCAGGGCTCTGTGGCATACCTTGGGGTCCTTTCTTGGGCTGCCCACTAACATAGGAACTCCGTTTTATCTGTCTAACCCCCTGCCTAAGGATCTTACTGCCTGAAGCCATCTCCCTGAGATCCACACTAGTCTGTGGGGGCTTGTTGACATGTCAGCCATTGTGCGGGTCAGGTGAGGTCCAAGCACATTGCAGAGAGATCCTGGCTGCTGTAGCCCAGACTTGAGTAGAGTATCTTGCATATCGTTGGTTCTTCCCATCTTTAGGTTCTAACATTCTTGCCACCTCCTCTTCTGCAAGGTTCCCTGAGCTTTAGGATGGGAAGAGATTTGGTTGGTCTAGTTCCAGGTGAACACTGTAGAGTCTTTGGTTTTCTAAATTATGGTTGGTTGTTGTTTCTAGTATTGTGGTTCCTGCACTACCTTTGGCTGCATCCTGATTGGTTGTCGAGACTATTTTAAAGAAGCCTTAATATAAGAAGAGGCATAAAGGTAGAGGGAAGAATAGGACTAGGACACAGTAGTGAGTGGGGTCTGTCACCCAGTTGCCAGTTGACTACCATCTAACTGCCAGTCCCTGTCCCCTCCCTGGCTGGGGAGATATGTCCAGCTCTACAAACCTGTCTAATCCCAAGTGAACAGGAAGGAAAGTGATCTGTATCAGATGTCCTGTTACTTACCAGCCGTTCATGACCATGGTCTAACTTCTCTATTGAGTTGTGCTCTTTGGTCCCCTTTCTCTTGAGATCGTCTTTCCTCTTCCCTCCTCTTTATAATCCTTTATGGTTATAATGGGTGTTACAAAGATTTATCTTTAAGTATGTTATTAAGAGGGTTTGGAAGTAGGATCCACTTATAAGGGAGAACATATAGCGTCTAACTTTCTGTGCTTGGGATACTTTGCTCAGTATAATTTCTTCTAATTCCATCCTCACTGGCAAATTTCATTAATTAATTTTTGATGGCTGAGTTATATTCTATTGTATAAATGTACTACATTTTTATTATCCATTTGTCAACTGTTGGGCATTTGGATTAATCCCATGACTTTGCTATTATAAATAGTGCTGCATGAACATGGTTGTACTCGTGTCACTATAGTGAAATGATGCATTTTTGGAATTAGTCCCACTAGTGGTATAGCAGAGTCATATGGCATTTCAATATTTAACTTTGCTAGAAATCACCATACTGATCAACAGAGTGGTTGTACTTGTTTGCATTCCCACCAGCAGTGCATGAGAATTCTCTTCTCCCCACATCCTCTGCTGCATTTGTTGTTTGCATTTTGGATTTTCACCAACCTGACCAGGTGAGATGATATCTCGGGGTGGTTTTGATTTGCATTTCCCTGATGGCTAGGGAGGTGAAACATTTTTTAAGGTATTTGTTCGATATTTCAATTTCTTCCCTGGAAAAGTTTCTTTTGAGTTCTGAGGCCCATTTTCTTTTTTTTAATTTTTTATTATTATTATTATTTTATTCAATTGCGCATGTGTGCGCAAGTGTGTATGTATGTGTGTGTAGAACCACGGGCAAATTGGGGAACCACCATGGACGCCTCCACCTCCTCCTTGTTTACTCTGCCCCGGGATTCACAGGCTCTGCCTTACCGACCAGAAACACAGGCCGCCCCCGTTTCTGCCCAGCATCTATACATGGGGTCTAGGATCCGAACTCAGGACCTTCCGCCTGCAAGGCAGAGGCTTAACCCCTGAGTCACCTCTCCAGCTCCCTCCCCGCCCCCCCGGCCCATTTTCTAATTGGGCTATTTATCTCTTTGCTGTTTAGTTTTTTAAGTTCTTTGTGCACTCTAGATATTAGGCCTCTATCAGATGGGTGGTTAGTGAAGATTTTCTCCCATTCTGTGGATTGCCTTTTTGTCAGTTTACATGCATGGTGACAAGTAAGGATCCAGTTTTAATCTTCTGCACATAGATATCCAATTTTTCCAGCACCAATTGTTGAAGAGATTGTTCTTTTTCCATTGAGATATTTGGGCCCCTTTGTCAAAGATCAAATGGCTATAATTGTGTGGGCTCATATTTGGGTTTTCATTGATTGTTTATTATCCATTGACCTATGTGTCTATTTTGGAGCCACAACAATGCTGTGTGTATTATTATGGATTTGTAGTATAGATTAAGATTTGGTATGGTGATACCTCCAGCAGTGTTTTTGTTACTCAGGATTGTTTTTGCTATCCTGGACCTCTTGTGCTTCTATATGAATTTTGAGATTGTTCGGTCAATTTCTTTAAAGAATTGCTTTGAGATTTTGATTGGTATAGCATTGAATCTGTGTATTGCTTTTGGTAGGATGGTCATTTTTATGATGTTGATTCTACCTATCCAGGAGCATGGGAGGTCTTTCAACCTTTTGGTGTCTTCTGCAATTTCTTTCTTTAAAGTTTTAAAGTTTTCATTGTAAAGGTCTCTCACTTCCTTTGTTAGATTCATACCTAGGTATTCCATTTTTTTAAGGGCTATAGTACACTGGATTGTTTCTCTTAGGACTTTCTCACTTTTTTCATCCTTATATAGGAAGACCACTCATTTTTGAACATTAATTTTGTAATTTGCCACTCTGCTGAACTTACATATTAGTTCCACAAGTTTCCTAGTAGAGTTTTCAGGATTTCTCAGGTACATGATTATGTCGTCTGAAAATAGAGATATCTTTGACTTTTTATTTTCTGATTTGAATACCTTTTATCTCCCTCTCTTGTCTTATGACTCTGGCTAAGACTTTAAGTACAATGCTGAATAGAAGAAGTAAGAGTGGACAACCTTGTCTAGTCCCTGATTGAAGTGGGAATGCTTCAAGATTTTCCCCCATTTAGAGTAATCCTTGCTATAGGCTTGTTGTATATAGCTTTTATTATGTTAATATAAGTTCCTTCCATTCCAACTGTTTCTAGGATTTTGATCATAAAAGGATATTGGATCTTGTCAAAAGCTTTTTCTGCATGTATCCAGAGTATCATGTAGTCTTAGATTTTGGATTTGTTTATATGATGTATTACATTTATTGATTTGCGTATGTTGAAACAACTTTGTGTGACTGGGATAAATCCTACTTGATCGTAGTGAATGATCTTTTTGATATGTTTTTTAATCTATTTTTTTAATCTTTGAATCTGTGTTCATCAAAGAGATTGACTTATAGATTTCTTTTTTGATTGTATCTTTATTAGGTTGGGATTAGTATAATATTTTGCTTCATAGAAAGAATTTGGAAGTGTTCCTTCCTTTGTTATTTTATGAAATAATTTAAGGAATAGTGGCGTTAGTTGTTCTTTAAATATCTGGTAGAATTCTGCACTGAATCTGTCTGGTTCTGGACATTTTTTGGTGGAAAGATTCATGATTACTTCTCTAATTTCCTCAGTTATTACAGGATTATTTAAATAATTTAATTTGTCCTGATTCAATTTAAGTAGATTGTGCTTACTTAGAAATTCATTCATTTCTTTCTGATTATCAAATTTTATGAAGTATAAGTTTTTGAAATATGACTTTTTAATTCTCTGAATTTCTTGGGTATCAGTTGCAATAATTCCATTTTCATCTCTAATTTTGATAATTTGGATTTTTTTTCTCTATTGATATTGGCTAATTTGACTAGGGATGTATCAAGCTTATTGATTTTTTCAAAAAACCAGCTCTTTGTTTTGTTGATTCTTTGTATCATTTTCCTTATCTCAATTTCAGATATTTCTCCCCTGATTTTGCTAAGCTCCTCTCATCTGCTGCATTTGGGATTAGATTGTTCTGGAGTCTCTAAAGCTTTAAGCTGTAATGTTAAGTTATTTACTTATGACATTTCCTATTTTTGATATAGGGATTAAGAGCTATAAACTTACCTCTTATGAAAGATTTCATTGTGTCCTAGAGATTTTTATACATTGTATTTTCATTATTGGAATTTTTCTTCTAGGAATATTTGAATTTCTTTTTTGATTTCTTCTTGGATCCATTTCTCATTTAGCATCGTGGTATCTAAATTACAAGAATTAGTGCATTTTCAGCTATTTTTTTTGTTGTGGATGTCTAGATTTATTCCATAGTGGTCTAATAGTGCACAGGCTATAATTTCAATTTTTCTGTATACGTGGAGATTGATCTCGTGGTCCAATACGTGGTCTATTTTGGAGGAAGTTCCATGGGCTGCTGAGAAGAATAGGTATTCCTTGGTGTTTGGATGGAAGGTTCAGTAGATACCTGTTAGGTCCATTTGGGTAATGGTTTGATTCAGTTGCAATGTATTTCTGTTGAGTTTCTGGCCCCTTGACCTATCTGATATTGAGAGTGGGGTATTGAAATCCCCAACTATTATTGTTTTGGGATTGATTGGTTGCTTTAGACATTGTAGTGTTTGTTTAATGAATGTGGATAAGCCCATATTTGGTGCGTGTATGTTCAGTATTATAAAGTCTTCCTGGTGAATTGTTCCTTTGACTATAATGTCGTATCCTTCTGTATCTCTTTATGATTTTCTTCAGGTTGAAGTAGATTTTGTCAGTTACCATAATTGCTACATCCACTTGCTTCTTTGTTCCATTAACTTGATGTATTTTTGACCAGCCTTTTACTTTGAGAATGAGCCTATCTTTTGTGGTAAGATGTATTTCCTGAAGGCAGCAGATTGATGGGTTGTGATTTCTAATCCATGTTTATAACCTGTGTCTCTTGATTGGTAAGTTAATTCCATTGACATCTAAGATTGTAATTGAGATATGATTGTCGATTCCTGTCACTTTATGTGTTAGTGGTTTTTATGTGTGTATTACTTAGCTTGGGGTTGTGTCAGAAGTATACTTCCCTTCTGTCCTCTTGGATATGTTTGTTCTTTCTTCAAACTGACCCAGGAGCATTGGTGGAAGACACAGCCCTGGGGATTCTACCTGGACCAAAAGGCTCTCCACCCAATTTTATAAGAAGGAATCCCCCACTGAACATGGACCCCACGGAGTCAATCAAATTGACCGGAGACATTCCCTTGTCTCCGCCTCCAGCCTCAGTAACACCTGGTCATTCTTCCACAGGTTACAGGGGTCTGAGCTCAGGTCTTCATGCTTGTCGGCTGGCGCTTTCCCAACAAGGCCTTCTCCTTAGGCCCTCTGCAACCGTTTTTAAATATTTAGTTTCCCTCCATGCAGTTTCTCCCTTTGTGTGTCTTCCTTTCTCATTGGCCTCCTGCTGCTCTTGGCCTGAGAGAAAGTAAGATGTGGCCACGTCTGCCTTCATCAGCACACTGCAATCGAAGTCAATTATTGGCAAGATCTGACAAAAATGAGAACTGATGACCACCTTGGACACACAGGTTTCACAGAGATGTGTATGTATTACTTGGAGAGCTGGCTTTTCTTCTTAAAAAATCTGAATTGCCCCACAGATAAAAAAAAATCCCTAGAAGAAATTCCAAGTGCAAAGCTGTTCTTTATAAGAAGCAGCTATTGCAGTGAAAGTCTGAAGCCACTTTGGCACACACAATAGAAATCCGTAAATAGACAATGGACTGCCAACATCACTTAGTGGTTGGAAGTATGTCCATGTGATTCATCATGAAATTCACCAGAATTGCACTGTGTGTGTGTGTGTGTGTGTGTGTGTGTGTGTGTGTGTGTGTGTGTGTTTGCACATGTGAAAACCTGAAAGGAAAAGTGCGGTTTTGTGACTTCCTGTCTATTGCTGTATGCTTGCTATAATATGCTGTGCTACCTTAGTTACTGAAAAATAATTATGCAATGCTTAAGTGAGGTTGTAGCCAGAAGCAACAGTCTCAGCACTCTACGTGACCCTCAGGGAGTGTGTGTTACTAGCCTCACTTCTGTGCCAAAATCCCTGACAAGAGCGAGCTGAGGAAGAAGGGATCTACTTTGGTTCATGGCAAAACAGCCCATCGTGGGAGGGAAACCTGCTGTCAGCAGTGGGGAGCTGGGCACTGCTCTCACAGAGACATGCTCTAAATGTGAGGCCCCCCTCCCATTTATGCGTTTGCATTCTTAGCAGGGTTGATGTTGGGGAGGGTTGTGGCACCTTTAGGAGGCGGAGCCTTGCTGGAGGAGGGCAGGCCACAGGGGCGGGCCTGCAGGCTTGGTGGCTCTGCCCTGCTTCCTCTTTTGGCAGAGACCTGAACCAACCTCCTGCTTCTGCCTTCAGCCATGTGATTCCTGCCACAGTAGACTCTGTCCCTTCTGGAACTAGAAGACAAATAAATCTCCCTTTCTCCCTTAAGTCGTCTCTGAGTGTCTCACAGCAGCAAAGACAAGAGCAATATGCAAATGCAAAGACCCTGAGGTTCTAAAAAACTTCCCAGTGTCCCACAACTACTAGTGGCGGGATCAGGATCCGAATCCAAGTCCCGGCTCCTCTCCCTGCAGCTGTGACCTCAGCAGGTTTTGTCAAAGCCGAGTCACTTGAACACAAGGGCAAACACATATGACGGAGCCAGAGAGCATGGCGGATGCGCGTGTGCTCAGAGAACAACTGATTAGCTTGCCGCTCGGCACCAAGAAGATGCTATGACTTTAAATGGCTCCCTTATTTTTTTTTTATTTCGGTAATGATAGGACTTAGAATAATGAAACTGGTTCGTGACTCATGGTGCCAATCGATCTGCATGGCCTGGGGTTGTGCAGTCAACAGAGAAAACAGCCCCTGCGTCTCCTGCCCGCCAGCATCCCTGGCTTAATGGAGAACCTTCATCTGTGTCTCTCCTTGACTGCTTGGGTCACGAAGTCTTGGGAGACACAACTCAGCTTTTAAAATCAACTGAGCAGAAAATTCTGTGTTGGTGGAGGTAATCGTGGCGTAGAGGAAAATGATGGCAGCCAGTAATGAATCAAGGTCGTTAAGATCGCCAAGTCAGTTATTTAGAAATAAATTGATGGGTTCCTCTGGCACAAGCTCCTCCCCACCACCAGCCCCCCCGCCCCGCCCCCTGCTGCCGGTTGCTAAGAATTTCTCTGTTCCTTCTCAAGCTGCAAACCCCACAACTGGACCTGCCAGAATGAGCGTCCCTAGAAGCCCTGAAGCAGGGAGGAAAACCAGCCTGCAACACACCCACGAAAGACAATCCCATAGAAAAGACTCTTCTATTGATTTCCTTAGATATTTTCTGCATAGTCACTAAATATTCATTCTGCTTTGCTTCCAGATCTTCTTTTCTAAAATAATGTTTTATTTGTTAGAGAGAGAAAGAGGGAGGAGGTAGAGAGAGAATAAAAGCAGGTACACACATGTCAGAGCACACATGAGGAGGTCAGAGGACAACTTTCCAAAGTCGGTTCTATCACAATGGGTTTCGACCTCAGCCAGATCGGTGCTCAGACGCCCTTCTTTGAGCCATCTCGTCCCAGCTGCCCCCGCTGGGAATCTCGTTCACAGCACACACGCATGCTCATGCACACACACGCGCACACACACATGCACGCACACATGCACGCATACAAACACCCCGAAATTGAGTGTAGGAACCCCAGCATTGCAGACACCCTGACACCTCACAGGACGGGTCGGACGTTCGACCTGCCTGTCCCGGGATGAAGTCTCTCTTTTCAGTCACATGCACTTAACATGCATGTTAGAAGCCGCTCATCAGAGAATGTTCCCCACACTTCCAAGCCAGCTGCGACACCTTTTCTGCTTTCTTCATAAAAACATCACTGGCAAATACTTTGGCTTCTTTTCTACTGAGCCTTAGTGCACACCATTGGTGTGATTATGATAGATTTTCAACTCTAGGACACCTGGGCTTTCTCTGAATGGAGACAATTAATCTCTACTTTGCTTTAAATGGATGTGATTAATCTCTACATTGGCTTATGTTTTCCTTATGAAAAGAAAAGCAACCTGTTTTTTTTTAAGTTAACTCACATGAATTCATATTCCACTCAGGTTTCTGTAGCAGAAGACAGATTAACAAGAGCAAAAAGTTTATTAAAGCATGCAGTGCACAATGCAAGGGAGGGATAACCGTCAAAGCAGTAGCTTGGAAGTCCATCTCACACGGCATTTAACAGAGAGGGGTAGACGTCGTAAGCTTCATCAAACAGGGAGAGAGCAGAGCTGTGGTTAGACCTGCTCTGATATGTCCATCATACCTCCAAGCCGATTCACAGCTCCGCCAAAGGAAGATCTGCCTATTCCTTAGGAGGGGGAACAAAGGCTCAGTCTTGATTTCTTTTCCTATTTTTGTGGTAAAATACCCAAGCAAAAGCAATTCAAGGGGAAAGTGTTCCTTTAAAAAATCACAATTCAGGGCTGGAGAGATGTCTCAGAGTTAAGACTCTGCCCCTCAAGCAGAAGGTCCTGAGTTCAGATCCCAGGTCCCACATAAAAACATAAGGTGAAAATGGCAGCAACCTGCAAGTCCAGCCCTGGTGGGTGGAGCCTAGGAAATCTCAGAGTGAAGCAAAAAGGAAGTAGAAGCAATCCAGGATAATTCCCAAAGTCACCCTTGGTCCTCCACAGGGATACATGTACCCTCTGAAACACACACACACACA
This sequence comes from Typhlomys cinereus, assembly GCA_023101885.1. Lineage (NCBI taxonomy): Eukaryota > Metazoa > Chordata > Mammalia > Rodentia > Platacanthomyidae > Typhlomys > Typhlomys cinereus. The sequence goes on from JALPQD010000445.1 coordinate 1,458,356, forward strand.
CACACACACACACACACACACACAATGAATAAATTTTCAAAAGTTAAAAAAAAATCACATTTCAAGGTGCAGTCCATTGTGTCAGGCAAGCAGAAGCTGCAGGAACCTGGGGTGGCTGGTGACACCACAACCCTGCGGAAGGGCAGAGCTTGAACGCATGACACAGGATTTGCTTTCCCCCTTTCATTCCTTCCAGGACCCCAAGCCCAGGGAATGGCGCCACCTACAGGAAGTGGGTCTTCCCGCCTCAATGAACGTGCACACAATCATCCGCGCACTCAACAATCTTCACTATGCTAAGGAGAAATAGTTCTAATATCTCCTAGTGAAGCCTCACCATTTTGCAGAGAGAAATTGCACATTGTTCATAGAATCTACTCCTACACATTCTCCTATTCTTTAACGTTTAAGTAAATACGCTTTCCATTTTTGCCAGTATATGAACAATTGAGTACTGTTTATCAATCTTGGCTTGAGATACTGCTAAATTCTAGATTCTTTTGTATTTGCTTTATGACTATTTCACTGGTAAATAAGTATATCTTCCTCTCCTTCTTCTTTCTCTCTTCTTCCTTCTCCTCCTCCTCCTCTCTTCCTCCTCCTCATCTTTCTCCTCCTCCTTCTTTTCATTATTAGTAAATACATGCTAGGCGAGACACAACATCTATTCCCCCAGAGGGACTCGACCACAGACCAAAGTAGCAGTCACACCAAAGCTTAACTGCTGAGTTTACTGGGGTTACTCACAAGGGTGAGGATAACCAAAGGGCAGCTGCATCAAGAGAGCCACCCCAGCCTGGATGCACCCACATCCTTGGAGGTTTCTGCTACAAACATGCTGCTTGGAGAGTCTCCTCCAGACTTCTGGGCTTTTCGGTCTCCCCCCTGCTTTCTTTACCTTGGACAGTGCCCACTTCCCAATCCTGCCATTACCAGGAATTTCCTGAGCTTCAGGATGGAATTCTTTTCCCAGGATGGAATGCTTCGTTCTGTACAACATCCTCCTGAGATTAAATGTGGGCAAAGTCCAAGATGGCAATACATTGAGTCTGAGAAATGTCATGCAACAGCATACATTCCTTTATGTTTCTTATTGTGCCAGCAAATAAATCAGCAGGTCAGAATAAAACAAGTGATTCCGAATATTTTTCACTCTTCATATTGTGTATTTCTTCAATATGTCACAACTAAGTACTATTAAGTAGACCGTAAGTAATTCCTCTATTCCCTATTCTATCTTAACGATGTCTCCATTTCTAATTTGGTAGGAGCTTTTACAATGAATGGCTGTTAAATTTTATCAAATATATTTCTGGAATTGCATGATCACATAATTTTATGTAATAATATATATTAATTTTAAAAATCAAGAGATGACCAACGTTCTATTTGTAGAACAAAGCAGTCTCAATCTGGTGCCAGTGGTCCTCACTTTTATACCTTGTTGGGTTTAGTCAGCTCACTTCTGAACTTCACATTTGTTTTTATGAGTGACATTGGTCTATAGTCTGCCACTGTGAACTGTTCCTCAGATACCAGCTGACTAGCATTCTATTCTTTTCCTATGCTCTGGAATGTTCTGTACAATACAGGCAGAGCTCAGCTGTAAGTCATAAGGACTTGGTATTTCTATGCTAGAAATACTTTTAATTATTTAGAATGTTTAGCTATTTCAAATTTTAACAATTTGGAATTGTTTTCTGGCTATTTCTGAGTTAGTTTCAGGAAGTTACATATTTGTACAGTCTTACTGTGTATTTCAGTAAGTGATGTACTTCAAAGTCTCCAAATGTCTCATTATGTTGTTTTGAAAGTCCTCTTTCTAAACCAGCTGCATCTGTGGTCATGATTTTGAATTCCTTATTTATTGGAGCACTCTCCTCCCCTTCCCTTCTCTCTCTCTCTCTCTCTCTCTCTCTCTCTCTCTCTCTCTCTCTCTCTCCAGTCTAGTCAAGATACATTCATTTCTTTATTCTTTTTAAAAAGCCAATCGTTGGATGAATTCACTCTCTAATACACTTGCTTCTATGGCATCCATTACTTTTCATGTTTATTTCCTTCCTTATTCTTCAATGTTCTCATCTCATCATCGCCTCAGCACATGAATCCAATGGATTCACTCTCAAGCTTTTCCCACACAGTGCTCTCTGATACACCCAGGAACAGACACAAATACACACACACACACACACACACACACACACACACACACACACTAATACATGAATTAATGAATTTTTAAAATAAAAGATTAAATGTTAGCAGCCTCAGCCTCACCCAACTCTCCCTTGGGCCTGCCCAAGACAATAGACTATTCCCACTTACCCAAGTTATAGCCCCTGTCGGCCTGAGTGTACTCTGTCCCGACAGGCTCCTGTGTGTGATCATGTGGTCCCAGCTCCAGTGCTGCTGGGAGATTGTGAGATCTTTAGGAGGAGGAGCCTGGATGAAGGAAGTATATCATGGGGACAGAACTTGAGGATGGACAACCAGGGCAGCCTCCTCTCTCTCTCTCTCTCTCTCTCTCTCTCTCTCTCTCTCTCTCTCTCTCTCTCCCTCTGCCTTGCGCTGGCCACTATAAAGTGACCACCCCCTGCTTCAGCCATCATGCCTGCACCAAGCATTCCTTGCTAGAATGGACTTTATCCCTTCTGCACATAACTCTTTCTCCCTAAGTTGTTTGGGTCAGAGTATTTTTATCACAGCAACAGAAGAGTAACTGTAACAGCCCCCAGGCTTCCAAACCACCTTCCAATGGGCCAATGTCTGGTACAGTAATGACAAATATGCCTGAAGCTAGTTTGACAAAAAAAAATCCACTTGGCAATCAATTATTTGGCAAATTTATTAAATTTAACTATGTACCAAAAGTTTTGTATATCCATTGTAATTGTGCATAATTCTATCACAATCTACATTAAATTGGTTAATGAGGACTGTCATGGTTAGGCGCAGGTGTCAACTTGACTGTTGAGGGTTTGGGTTCTGGGTACATTTGTAGAGAATTAGTAGTTCAGTTAAACCCAGAGCAAACCTGAAGGAGATTGTCTAGCTGATGGGGAAGGCCCAGCCCATGGTGGGTGGGATTAAGCCCTGGAATAAATCACAGAGAGCTGGTTGAGAGAGTTGGCATCCTTCTGTTCATTTGACCAGACATGCTGATCTGGCAAGTAAAGATTGCCCATCTCTCAGCCGTTATGTGGTGATGGTGTGGCCAGTTCCCTCAGCCCTGGTGTTGGTGCGTGCTCTCCCATCAAGCTGGACTGAGAACTATAACCAGACTGTTGTAAGAAAGTAAACTCCTTGTTCCCTTAAGCTGAGTAATGGTCATTTATCAGCAACTATGCCAGCGAACCTCAACAAAGACCAATGAGGCCACAGGGGGATCAAAACTGGGGACTTCGGCCTGTCCCGAGTCTCAGGCTTTGCAGTCTTATGCCTCTGTTTCTCTGTTCTGTCTTTCTGTCACATACCAGAGCTGCCTCCAGTCCCTTCTGCTGTCTGGTTCTCCTTGACCCCAGCTGAGCCCTGCTACCATCTCAGCCACTTACCCTTCTCTACTCTGCTCCTGGGCTCCTCCCGAGCCAGCTAGAGATTTAGCAAAACACTGTCGTGGGCCTAAATAAAAAACATCAAAAAAAAAAAAAACTCTGAATCTTCAAAGAGCTGCTAAAAGCCCTTCCCAAGTTAGTTACCATAGCCTTCTTTTTCTTAACCACATAAAAGAAACAGATCTTGGCTAACTGACAAGGTTGGCAGATCCATGATGGTGGCCATCATTCGAAACTGACATGAGATCTCAGAGGTACTGAAGTGTTAGCAAATGATTCCACAAGAACCAGAGGGGAACCAGTGCCGGCCAGCAGCCTACACGAACTGTTAAAATTTCATTACAACTCTTCAGATAAAGTATGTGCACACTTACTCAAGAAATATGTGTTTATGAATATATTTATGAGAATGTGATTAAAAGAGATGGGATCTCACTAGGAAACCAAGCATTTAACAGAAACTCATCTTGAAACAGTACTGAGATAGTCATGGGGAAGCATTAGAAACACACCATGGAAACATTTATGAGAAAAATTTACTCACATCCATTTACAATAGTTAAAATAACACTCCTTAAAATAAATCTTTGTTGGGGCTGGAGAGAGGGGTTAGTGGGTAAGACGCCTGCCTGCTGTAGAAACATGAGAACCTAAGTCTGAATCCCACCCAAGTAACATGAATTCGCGAGGGGCAAGAGAGCAGGCATGGAATCCACGACGGGAGAGAGAAAAGTCAGATAGGAACTCATAGACTCCAGACGTGGAATCCATGAAGAGTAAGGGAGCCAAAGATGGCTGCCCGGGTCGAGTATATTTTATACACTCAGGCAGACTTGGGAAACCTGGCTTTTCCCCATGGGTTAGCCCCAGTTTCTGCAAACCCAATTGGCACTTTTGGTCATCTACATCTCATTGGTCTGTTCATGTCGGGGCCCAACTCAATTGATCCTGTGCCTGACCTCTTGGTAGGTCTTAAGTAAAATAGAAACGATTGGTCACGTTGCCCCATGCACGTGACTCTCGCTGCTGTGTGGGCTCCTCCACGAACACTTGGCTTTTTGTGGCTTCTCATACTTAGCACCCCACTGTGAGCACCCAGCCCTCAGTTCGTGTGATTCCTTTGTCTGAAAAGTCCGCAACTCTCGTGTCTCATGGTCAACTACGACCCAGCTCTGGAGCTTCCTAGAGAAGCGGCTCACACCTCACCCCCTTTCCCTGGTCACTGCGCCTCCTGTCCTGCTCCCTGTTAGGTACTTTTAGAGTAGCCATGCTGGGATGTTCTGGAAGGTCTTGGAAGGTCATCCCCCCACTACCGGAATTACCCTGAAGGAACACACCCTTTGAGCCAACTTCTCCCAACCTTCTCCATTGCAGATACCTAGAGGTCGGGCACAAGATCACCTGGGTTGGGCCCCAATATGAACAGACCAATGTGATATAGAGGACCAAAAGCTCCAATCAGGTTTGTAGAAACTGGAGCTAACCAATAAGGAAAAGCCATCTCCTCCCATCTCCCCCAACCCCGTGCTTGCCTAAGGGTATAAATATACCCAACCCTGGTAGCCCTCTTTGGCACCTGCCCCTCATGGCACTCCACGCCTAGAGTCCATGAGTTCTCCAGGGCTCCTTTGTCCCTCACGGATTTTCATCCATGAGTTTCCTTCTTTCTCTCCTCTACCCGTGTTCTGGTTCTCAGAAAACCTGGACACATAAAGACCCCAAAGGAGGGAGGGACCCCCATCACCTGGAGCAGGGAAAGTTCTCTCCAGTACTTCATCAGACTCTGTGAGCCCCTCCACCGGGAACTCACCACCCACGTTGATATGCGCTCATTTGTCTTCTAACCTGGCAGGGTGGGGTTCCCAGACACCAGAGGGAGCCCACCTGCGCCTTTTGTTCTTCTAAATTATGCATTCATTCTTCATTTATTCATTAACTCCCGGTCTTTACTGAGGCCCTCTGCGTGTGCGGCCCACCCACTCGACCCTCTCACGTTGCTGGGCAGTACCTCTGCTTCTCAGCCACCTGTGGGCTGCTTGGAAACCAGTCAGGTCCCCTCCTTTCCTGATCGGGCGAAGAACACTTGCTAACTGTTTTCAGAATGTGCTCTGCTTCGAAATGACTCATGCGAGAATTTTTTTTTTTTTGAGACTCATTTTTATGCTCCTCTTGTTCTGGGAGCCTAAGTGACTGCTGTCGCCCGCCCATCCCGTCGTGTGCACCAGCGTGAGAGATGTGTGGCAGCCTCGCACGCGGGAACAGGGCGGCCACTGCTCACTTCCCTCGCTGACGTCCGTCGTCGGGAACACGCCACCCACCAGCAGCCCTCAGTTAAATGCATGTTGATAAATGCCATTAGCCGGCTCTGGGGTCCTGGGAGCCCCTGGGCCTCGGCCTGTCTCGCTCGCTTCAGAAGTCTTCCCGCCCACTGGCTTTAGCTGCTAATGGGCACCAATTTGTTTTTCAGGGTCACTCGGGTCAGGTTTAAAGAGCTTTGATCTAAATCCTACAATTTCCTAAGAAAATCTCAATAAAAAAACAAAGAATTGGAAGCTTAGAGAACAGGTGATTGTGAACACACAGAAGGCAAATGGTGGGCGACCAACCCGTCCGCGGGCGCCAGGCTAGCGCCGGGGAACATGGGAACGAGGTGGCTTCTCTGTCTTCCAGCCGTGATCAAGCAAAGGACTAGGGGCTTCCAGGCCTCTGGTAATGCTAATGAAGCCAAAGCCAGCAATGTGAGAGGAGCAGATGGCCAGAATGCTGGGTGAAGGCAGTCCTTAGTTAAGACTCAGCACCCACGCCTTGCCCACACCTAAGGGAAAACTTAGAGAACTTTAAGACAGTGATAAGAAGTTGATCAGCTGATTTCTATTCACTGACATCACGCTTCATATCCCCCCTGAGACCTTGTGGAGAGAGAGGAAATACAAACTCTCATAGGCATCAAAATCTTCGACCACTGGCCCACCATAGTGCAGCCAAGCGGAACAGATGTCTACCAGAAGAGTCACTGCAGCCGTCTGAAACATAAGCCAGACTCAGACCCGAGCATGCACACCCTTGGACAGGCAGACATCTCTCCCTCCACGCAGAGTGGAGGTCTGCTCTGCTTTCCTTTCCAAGAACAAAGAGTGGTAAAAAATCTCAGAGGAAAATCCAAAGTCATTCGTATGCATACATGGCTTTGCTTGAAGCTAAAAATAAAATGAGTTGAGAGCGTCCTTCGTTTTCAGAATGGCTTTGTCCTTTTGTTTTATATCCAGGATCTTGTGTTCAGGACTCAAAGATTGAATCAGAACACACGTAGAGGATTAGGGCAGAGTTTATTAGAGAAAAGAAAGAACAGAATTCACGGATATGAAGTCCATAAGGGGCAAGAGGGCCGAAAGGAACTCATGGACACCAAACACGGAATCCAAAGGAGCCAAAGATGCCTGGCAGGTTAGGGATATTTATAGAGTTAGGCAGACCCGGAAAAAATGGCTTTTCCTTATTGGTTAGTAACTGTTTCTGCAAACCTGATCGGGGGTTTTAGTTCCCTACATCTCATTGATCTGTTCTTATCAGGAATCACGGTCAGCTGTTTTTAGCTTATCCAAAGTGGAGAGCTCATCTCCATATCCTTTCATGAACAGAGGGTTGGGGGGTCACTGGTGACTTTATCTCTGTGGAAGATTAGAACCAGTTCCTCCAGATTAGTAGAGTGTACTCCTTCAGGATAATCCCAGAAATGGGGGATGACCCTCAAAGTCCTTCGAAGACCTTCAAGCATTGTTCTGTTCTGAAACTTCTGGACTCTATTCCCCAGGCATAAAAGACCTGTAATACTTCCAGCCCCACCACCTTGCAGCCCAAAGTCTCCCCATCAAAATAGAAACTAAGGGCTATGCCATAGTTAGACACAGGTGTCAACTTGATAGTTGAGGGTTCAAGCTCTGGGCACATTTATAGAGAATTGGTAGTTGAGTTAAGCCCAGAGTGAACCTGCAGAAGATTGTCTAGTGGATGGGGAAGGTCCAGTCCATGATGGATGGGACTAGTCCCAGGTGACTAAAATGGAGGGAACTGTTTGAGAAAGGAGGCATCCTTGTGTGCACTTAGCCAGACATGCTGGTTTGACAAGTGAGAATTGTCCCTCTCTCAGCTTCTATGTGAATACGGTACAAATAAACCCCTTGTTCCCTTAAACTGTTTGATGATGATTTTATCAGCAGGATGCAGGTGAGCAGCAACAGGCTGCAAAGGAACCTCGATTGACAAACGACCTGCCATGCAAACATGAGGCCACGTGAAAAGCCAGGCACGGGGCACACAACTGAAACCTAACATTGGCGAGGGAGAGGTGGGCGGATCGCCGGGGTTCACCAGATAACTAATGTTACCTAAACAGGAAGTCTAGAACCATGACAGACGTTGTCTGAACGGGGGCTGGTCGGATGGCTCAGCACGTAAGACGCCTGCTGAAAATCTTGGAGACCTGAGTTTGATCCCTGGAAATCCACGTGGTGAAAAGAGAAAACTGACCCCCTCTGACATCCACCCATGTGCCACAGCATGCTTCGAATACCCGTCCCTCTCCACCTCTCTTTCTCTCAAATAGATAAAAATTTTAAAGCATCTAGTGGAGAGTGATTGACAGCTGAGGTTCGTTCAGGGGTACACACGCGCACAGTGTACACACACACACAGAGTGGAGAGAGACCCGGAGAAAGCTGGAGCCGTGTCTCGGGGGGCAGCCTGACTGTGAGAATTCTTGAAATTGCTCCCCTTGAATCTCCCCAGAGCAGCCAGCACCCCAGAATGCTCTCATTTTTTCCACCACCTCCTCATTTGGGGCCCATACCTCTTTCCCAAGCTCCACACAGAGTTGCTCTCCCCGACACTGTCCTGCCCTTCAGAAGTTTCTGGAGCACGGTGGGCTCTCGTCACCTCTCATGCGCATGCCTCTCTCAGTGCAGCATTTGGTAAAGGCTGATTGCACATCAGTGGCTCACGGGACCGGCATCTCATGAAGCCTCTAGTAGCAGCTTATTGTACGTGGGTGTCTCTCTTGACTGATGCCTGTCACCTGTTAAGATACTGAGGTCCATTGGAACATGACCTGCAGTTCGAGGAACCTAAAGGTCACAGCCTGGTGATCTCACCACCGACCACACATCTAGAAAGCTGAGAAACCTAAGTTTGAACTCAGGAGACAATTGGACAGATTTGCTTTTACCTTCCATGGCCGCTCCCAAGCACAAATCAAAAGTAGTAATGACTGTCCAAACTTAGGCAATCTGGCCTTGATTCAACCAACACTTCTCTAGCTCACCTGGGTCTTTACACATATGGGCAAAGGACCTGTTCAAGAACACATCTTAAGAGGAGGGCATATAGTCTGGCAGATAAAAAGTAACCATTTTACAAATGGGTGATAGACCCCTCCCTTAGTATGGTTTCCCACTTTTATTACATCTACCTTTGAATGTGCTTTTATCACAAGATTCTAACAGCTTTTTGTCTCTGGCCAGGGGGTAACATACAATGCCCACCAGGATGGAGTGAAGGGCATTGCAGGAGCAGCAAAACTGCAAAAGAAAATCAACAAACCACAATCCAGAACTTCAGAGACTCTATATCAACCACCTAGAACTAGGCCAGCTTAATCTCTCCCCATCATGAAGCTCAGGGAAATTTGTGGAAGAGGGGGCGGTAAGAGTGTAAGAGCAAAAGGATGGGAGGAGCAATGATATATAAGATACTCTATACTAGTTAGGGCTGAAGCAATCATAATTGGACTTTGCATGCCCTGCGCATTGTCCAACCCACTGTGGACCTCACAAAGTCTAGCATCTGCTAGAGGCACCAAGAGCCTTGGAGGTAAAGGATTGGCAGCCACAGCAGTGTTCCTATACCTAAGGGGAACACGGGAAAGGGTTCAGGGAAAGGCCACTGGGTCCTTGTACGTCATCGGAGAGGAGGGCCCAGAGGAAAATCAGACATGCACAAGAAAGGACTCTCTGGGAATTGGGGCGGGAGGCACTGGGGGATGGGAAGGGAGAGGGGTGGGGAGGGGGTGCAGGGGGTACGGGGGGAGGAGGAGGGAGGGAGGGAACTGGTGTACCTAATAAGTTTGTATGAGCTGAATCACTCAGGTATAAGATCATGTCATCTGCAAATAGAGATAGCTTGACTTCTTCCTTGCCAATTTGAATCCCTCTTATGTCCCTTTCTTGTCTTATGGCTTCGGCTAAGACTTCAAGTACAATATTGAATAGAAGTGGTGAGAGTGGACAGCCTTGTCTTGTTCCTGATCGAAGTGGGAATGCTTCCAATTGTTCCCCATTGAGCATAATCCTTGCTGTGGGCTTGTTGTATACAGCTTTTATTATATTGATAAAGGTTCCTTCCATTCCTACTGTCTCTAGCGTTTTGATCATAAAAGGCTGTTGGATCTTGTCAAAAGCTTTTTCTGCATCTATCGAGAGTATCATGTGGTCTTGGACTTTGGACTGGTTTACATGATGAATTACATTTATTGATTTGCGTATGTTGAACCAACCTTGTGTGCCGGGGATGAAGCCTACTTGGTCCCCATGAATGATCTTTTTAATATGTTTTGAATCCGATTTGCTAAGACTTTGTTGAGAATCTTTGCGTCTGTGTTCATCAGGGAGATCGGCCTATAGTTTTCTTTTTTAAGTGAATCTTTATTAGGTTTTGGGATTAAAACGATATTAGCTTCATAGAAGGAATTTGGTAGTGTTCCTTCCTTTGCTATTTGATGGAACAGTTTAAGGAGTATTGGTGTTATTAACTCCTTAAATGTCTTGTAGAACTCTGTGCTGAATCCATCTGGTCCAGGACATTTTTTGGTGGGAAGATTCGAGATTACTTCCTCAATTTCCTTATATGTTATAGGACTATTTAAATAATTCACAACTTCCTGATTCAATTTAGGTAAGTTGTGTTTACTTAGAAATTCATCCATCTCTTTTGTGTTGTCAAACTTCACAGAGTATAAGTTTTTGAAATATGATGTTATAATTCTCTGGATTTCTTGGGTATCCGTAGTGATAACTCCATGTTCATTTCTAATTTTGTTAAGGAAAACACTGGCCCAATTAAAAAATGGGCCCTGGAACTTCAAAGAAACTTTACCAGGGATGAAATTAAAATGTCTAACAATTATCTTAAAAAATGCTCCACTTCCTTCGCCATCAGGGAAATGCAAATCAAAACTTCCCTGAGATATCATCTCACCCCGGTCAGGATGGCAAAAATCCACAATACAAACAACGACAAATGCTGGAGAGGATGTGGAGAGAGGGGAACTCTCCTACATTGTTGGTGGGAATGCAGGCTCATACAGCCACTCTGGCGAGCCGTCTGGAGATTCTTAAAGAAATTAAAGATTGAAATGCCATATGACCCTGCTATCCCACTTTTGGGAATAACCCCCCAAGCAGCAAAGGTTCGCCTCGATAGCACAAGCTCGACCATGTTCATAGCAGCACTGTTTACAATAGCAAAGTCATGGAATCAACCTAAATGTCCAACAGTTGACGAGTGGATAAGGAAACTGTGGTACATCTATACAATGGAGTACTACTCAGCCATCAAAAACGATGAATTACTGGAATTTGCTGGGAAATGGATGTCATTAGAAAGAATTATATTAAGTGAAGTATCCCAAACCCAGAAAATTAAGCGCCGTATGTACTCCCTAATAGGTGGCTCCTAGTACCAAACTCACCCAGCCCACATTGGGACACTCAAAAGTAAACCTATGTAACACAGTAATTGCAAGGATTATGAACAAGAGAGATGGGTTAGGAGGGCCACACCAGAAACAAAGAGAGAGGAGACCATGTTACAGCAGAGAAAATAGGCCTCCATGAAGGTCTGCAAGTAAGTAATGAGAAATCTGGTTAAGTTCACAGACGTTCTTTCCTGATCTCACCAGAAGGGGAGGGCATATAGTCTAGCAGATAAAAAGTAATCATTTTGCAAATGGGTGATGGACCCCTCTCTCAGTGAGGTTTCCTACTCTTATTACATCTACCCTTGAATGTGCTATTACAACAAGACTCCAGTTTAACAGCTTTTTGTCTCTGGCCAGGGGTGACATACAGTGCCCAGCAGAATGGAGTGAAGGGAATTGCAGGAGCAGCAAAACTGCAAAAGAAAATCAACAAACCACAATCCAGAACTTCAGAGACTCTATATCAATCACATAGAACTAGGACAGCCTAATCTCTCCCCATCCTGGAGCTCAGGGACATTTGCGGAAGAGGGGGCGGTAAGATTGTAAGAGCAAAAGGATGGGAGGAGCAACGATTTGCAAGATTCTCAACAATAGTTGGGGCCAAAGCAATCATAATGGAACTTTGCATGCCCTGCGCAATGTCCAGCGCACTGTTGCCCTCATAAAGTCTAGCATCTGATAAGGGCACCGAGACCCCTGGAGCAAGGGATTGACAGCCATAGTAGTGATCTTATGCTTAAGGGGAACAAGAGAAAGGGCTTACGGAAATGCCACTGGGTCCTTATATGTCATCGGAGAGGAGGACACAGTGGAGAGTTAGGCACACACAATAAAGGACTATCTGGGAATTGGGGGGGGCACTGGGGGAAGGGGAGGGGGAAGAGGGGGGAGGGAGGGAACTGGTAAAAAATTTTTAAAATGTATAATTAAATTTTTAATTAAAAAAAAAATAATAAGTTTGTATGAGCTGAAATAAAAAAAAAAATAGAAGTTAAAAAAAAAAAAAAGAACACATCTTGCCATAACGTCCACTGCTCAAATCAACAGAACACTAAGTACTCATGGGAAGCTGGGGGTGCTCAGCCCTGCCAAGGACATAGGGGAACTAAGCTGGTAGATCCTGGTGAATGTTGTCATTTCTCTGAATTAATGTGCAAGTAGATCCCGAAATTACAGATCAATGATGACCAACCTAATGAGTGGTGAAGTCAACCAACCTGAGCCTTCTGAGGGCAAAAGGAATTGTCTACACTTGGACAGAGGAAATCAGCTTATGTTTGGTATGGTTCTCAATACAAAGAATAAATGAGGGGTCATTTCTGCTCAGGGTTCATGGGCGTGCATATGACTGGGATGTGTGTTGCTAGCCAGCCTTGGCATGCGCCCTAGGGCAGGAGGAGATGCTCCCCACCTTCTAGGCATGGCTGACTTCCGGAGCCTCAGGCAGGCCTGTGTTGCTTTGTCTTCAGGAACATCTACCAGAAAATCAAGGACCATGACTTGCTGGACAAGAGGAAAACAGTGACGGCTCTGAAGGCCGGGGAGGACCGCGCCATCCTCCTGGGGCTGGCCATGATGGTGTGCTCCGTCATGATGTACTTCCTGCTGGGCATCACGCTGCTGCGCGCCTACATGCAGAGGTAACGCTGCCGGGACCCTGCGGCCCGTGCTTGCTCCCCCTCGCTCCTTCAACCTGAAGCTCAGCCCGCGTCTCTTCTGTCCTCGCACCTGTCACAAGCGTGAGGCCAGCCTAGGCCACTTAGAAACGGCCCCATCCCAAAACCAAAAGATAAAATTAAATAAAGCAAAGTGTGCGCCATGCTCACCAGTGATTCGGTAAGGGAAAATACCCCGAAGGTCACGTTAGAGATTTTACTGTTTACAAGCGGCCTCGCTGGAGAGCACTCGGGCCAGCTTGTCTGTGTCGTAGTGTGCCGTCGGCTGCTTGAAGCCACAAAAACTGCACAGACGTGTGTGTCATAGATTTGGGGAAGACCCCTGCAGTTGAGCAGCTAAGCAGCGGTCTTCTGTGGTCCTGTCCTCCCTTCTGTGCTCCTCCTCCTCTCCATGGTGCTCCTCCTCCTCCCCACGGTGCTCCTCCTCCCCATGGTGCTCCTCCTCCTCCCCATGGTGCTCCTCCTCCTCCCTATGGTGCTCCTCCTTCCCTCTATGCTCCTCCTCCTCCGCACCTCCATGCTCCTGCTCCCCTCTGTGCTCCTCCTCCTCCCCTCCGTGCTCCTCCTCCCGTAGCTCCCAGCTGACCGTGCTCCCCATGCTCCTCCCTCTTCACAGTGTGTGGACCGAGGAGGCTCAGTGCACGCTGCTCAACCTGTCCATCACTGACACCTTCAACTGCTCGTTCAGCTGCGGCCCCGACTGCTGGAGGGTCTCGCAGTACCCCTGCCTACAGGTCTACGTGAACCTGACATCCTCCGGGGAGAGGCTCCTCCTGTACCACACCGAAGAGACCATGAAGACCAATTATAAGGTAGGAGTGCAGCGCACCCCCAGAATCCATGCCTGACTCCTCCCTAGCGAGGACACACATCCGCCTTTGCAGGCACCTCAAAGGAACCAAACCAGGAAGCAGGTCCCCCCTCTTCCATTCCAGGCTCTTAGCCTGGGGGGAAATGTTTCTTTTCTGCACAGGCTGTGGCTGGTCGACCCCTGGAGGTGCTCACGTGGCTCTGACTTCCGTTTGGAAGGAAGGTCATGCACAAGTAGGTGAAGACTTTCTGAGCAAGCGCAGACTTGAGATCCATCCGGGGGAAACTGGGTTTTGTCTTTCTGGTTCTGTCACTTGGTTCTGTGACCTTGAGAAGCCTCTGGTTCTGGGATGCATGTTCTCCAAAAGGACAACAGTGGTCACTGGCATTTTGATAAGGATTAGAACAGAGCGCCTTGCTATATGGACTTACAGTGTGTGTGTGTGTGTGTGTGTGTGTGTGTGTGTGTGTGTGTGAAAGAGAGAGAGATGAGCTGCAACCTATGTGTGTGGGGGTGAGGAAGACTTTCTCATATATAATGCTGAACAGAAGCGACACTGATATATTCAACTCATATGGGAATGCTTAGAATTAATGCCATGCATACAGTTTGCCCTTTGCCGGGCACGGTGGTGCAAGCCTGCGATCCTTGCATGTGAGGCTGACACAAGAGGATTGCTGTGAGTTCCAGTCCTGCCTTAAACAGTAATCATACTGTACACTTGCAAGGTGTGGGAAGACCTAGGCTAGCCAGTGATGCTTCATCCGAGCCAGCCCATGCCGATCCATCTTAAGTATTTGAGGTTCAAGGTTTATAGCAGTCATTTGAATATCCAAAATACTCTCCAGTAAGTCAAAACAACCTGACACTACTCCCCAGGAGCACATCTGGCTCTTATTTCTGGGTCATCCCCCTTGACTCCAGTCCTGGTAGCATTACATCAGTGCATCAGTGACACAGTTTGTGCCTTGGTGTTTGTACACGGCCCTCCAGGGAATCTGCTTTTGACATTCTGACACACGGGAAGAAACCCACCATGCTAGGCTCAGGGGTTAAGCCTTTGTGGAACAAGCAAAAGGATCTGAGTTTGAATCCCCAGAGCCCACGTAAAAATGCTGGGCGGAACATACACAAGCTGACCTGTCATGATAAACTCCTGTAAACCCTTCAAATCTCCAAGAACCAGAAGCTGAAGGGGGCATGAGGAGTGGGAATCTTTCCAGTCCCTCATTTTGATGTCCCAGCACACTGTATCTGTGCAATTCACTCAGGCTGTGAACACGAAATGGGGCGCAGCTGTAAATCCCAGCTGCAAACTTAGGATCAGGATCCTGCTGGCTCACAGCATGGACCCGGTCACCCCTTGATTTATCTCCATCTGTGTCTTGTCTTAGAGTGTAAATTGTAAGTCTATGAAGAAACACACAAAATGAAAAAGTACATCGTTCAAGTATGAATTATCCAGTTTGATCCATGTAGCCACAGCAAGAAAAATAAAAAGTAAAATTTCCCCTTATTACCACTACCCCCAAAATACTCCTCCAATCCTCCCAGGACCAGCACCAACACGGCTACTGTTCCGCACACCTGGCCGTCACCCAAGCGCTTGCTCTTTGGACTGTCTTTCACTTGGCCTGATTTCATATGCATCGTCTTTACTTGACCTGATTGCACCCCATTGTGCAAGTGGAATCATACAGAACCTTCCATTCTTGGAGCAACACAGCTGTTGGGGATCACGCTATCTGGGCGTCTTCATTCCTGAACCCCGCATCAATCTATCTATGGAATCAGCTTATTTTTCTCTCCCCACGACGGATATTTGGAGAGCATGGGGCTATCATAAACAGGCCTGTCTGCCACGGAGAATCATGTCTATGACCCTCGTGCTCCTGCCAGGGAAAGATCTGGAAGTGGACCGTCAGAGTCATTGGCTTATGACTGAGCCTCCCAGCAGCCCTGTGAGTGGGAGCGTGCTCATCACTCCGAACCCTCGCCAATGCTGTGTGTCACCTGTATTTTTCGAAGCTGTGACGTTGTGCCTCCTGGTTTCGATCAAAGTTGATCTTCTGAACATCGTCTGTCACAAGAGACACACCCAAGTCCCTCGCTCACTTTTCTATTGGATAGTAGTCCTGCTAGGGGTCATTGAAGCCTAAACAAATGAGGTGATACGTACCTGTAGTCCCAGCTGCTCCCAAGGCAAAGTAGGAGGAAGACTCAGGGCCAGGAGTTCAAGACCAGCCAGGGCAGAGCAGCGGGGCTCTGACCCAAACTTTCACAAGCAACACACACTGTCCTCTACAAAGTTCACGCCTGACAAGCACACCATCAACATGCGAGGAAATGTCTCAAAAGGGCTGGAGCGATATCTCAGGGGTTAAGTTTCTGCCTTACAAGCAGAAGGTCTTGAATTCGGATCCCAGGTTCCACGTTAAAAACTCCAGGAGGAAATGGTGGCAGCCTGAAACTTCTGCCCCTAGAAGGCAGAGCCTGGGAAAATCCAGAGCAAAGCAATAAGGAGGTAATACAATTCAGGATGATTGGACTTCCGCAGGCACATACAGTGCCTGTGATACATACAAACACACACACAGACACAAAAAATTAAAAATTAAAAGAAATAATCTTTTCAAAAAATGTCTCATAAGATTCAAGCAAGCTTATGACGTTATGTTGGACATATTCATGACTATCCTAGGTTCGTGTAGCCAGAAGCGGCCCAAGACCGAAGGCTGAGCAGGTCAGGGACGCTGTAGAAGGCTGCAGGCACACCCCCACCCCCCCTTTCACCCCCTACCTCTCAACCCCCCCCCCGTACTGCCTTTGTTCTGCCTCCTTTTTCTAGTTCCTCATCTTGCATGTGATCTTGACACCTGCGTGCTGGACGCCGCATGTATTGGCACTCAGCGACTCTCTTGGAACGTCTGACACACCCTCTTGGAACGAGAGTCCTTGTTCCAAATGAAGAGCTGCCTTCTTCCTTAAAGAACTCCTGAGAAATGGATAGTTTCTTTCCCATGACCATAAGAAAAAGAGGCAGTAAGACCACCAACCATGCCACCCCCTGACCGCCACTGACCTCTGGCAGTAAGACCAACCAGCCTCCCCACCCCCACTGATTCCCACTGGTCCCTACTGCCTCCATCTTTGGTTTTATGACCCCACTTCATGCCCACCTAGTGAAGCAAGCTTACCAAAACCAACAACTGGTTTCCCAGAACCGCCTGTCTGGCGTGAGAGCAAACCTAACTGTTGGTGCAAAAGATTCCAGAAGAGGCCAAGAGAGGCAAAACCTCATGATCCACGAGTCAGACAAAAATGCCTCTCTGGGTCTGCCTTGATGATGTGGGAGAAAAGATGGTGAGAAGTTGCGGGTGTCTGTGTCTGTGGCTGGGAGGGGAAGGACCCCGTCCACATATCTCTGCTTCCCAGCACTAAAAGAAGTTTCTGTCCTTCAAGGATCTTAGGCTGGGGGAGGGGAGGCAGGCATATTAACAAAACAGGATTAAGAAGAGAGATTAAGATCATTTAAAAAGTTCATACATCTCTGGGTCAAGGCACAAAAGAAAGAGTCTGCTACAAGCACAGTAACAGTGCTTGTGTGTTTTGATCAGTCCCTAAATATATCATGCTTAGAAAGTAACTAATACACACCCTCCTTTCTGTTATCTATATGATAGTTGCAACTTCACAATCCCATCCCTTCCACTCAACAAGAAGATGACTTGTGGCATGTTTATGTACCACATATTCTGTTGCTATGATACGATCTAAACGCTCTAGAGACACACGGGGAGGTTTATTCCAATTTATGACTTCATGATACACCTCATTGTGGTAGAAATCAAGCCAGGAGCCAAGGGGGTTGGCCACACTATGTGCACAGTAGAAGCAGAGAGACAGTGCCAAAGATGCCAACCCGCTCTTTCCATTCTATCTACCTGCCAAGGCATGGTCCCACCTACCACGGCTGAGTCTTCCAGCCTCAGGTATGCAATTAGGACACTCTCCTACAGACTGGCTTCTTAACTGCACAATTCCTCATAGTTGTGCCTAAAGGCTTAGCTCCGAGGTGTCGCACTGACGGCTGAAGCTGATGGAGCTATTTCACTATAGGATTTTTTCCAGCTGAGTGCAGAGCATAAAGTATATTCTATGCACTGACCACATCTTACGTGCATGGAAAGCAGCCAGCGGCAAATAGAGGAGCTGCACGTCATCCAGGTCTCCCTGCATGAGGCACCTGTGGGTACCATGGCCCCAGAGGACCAGGTCTGAACACACATGGAGTGAACCTCACATAGCCAGCCGGACTTCCACACACTCCTCCCACATGACAACTTGCCTAGATGGTCTCAGGGGTACTTTACATCTTGTCTTACTTGGAAGGTGCCTATCTTCGTGACCCCATCATCACCGTAGCACTAACAAATGAATCCTTAAAAAAATTAAGGTGAATCAGTTCACTGGTGCACAAGAACAGAAAAAGAAAAAAGTCTGTGTTTAATGGAAAGCCATTTCAATAACTCAGTTCTGTTAACCCCCAGATCTACCGCCATAAACATCTAAGCACGAAAATAAGCCAAGACCAGAAGCACTTACATCTCCTTCTGAACTTAGCCATCTGTGCTTGTCTTGCTTTGCTCTTTTTAAAATGCTTTGCTTCTGACCACGTGGTCAAAGACCCAATCTATGCAGCTTGGAAGATGGAGAGAAAGGTCGTCACCATGACAGCCTGAAAGTCCCAGGGAGCACCGGATGGTCAGAAACTTGCTCCCTTCAGCCTCAGACCTGTTGCAACACTGAAGTACAGCTCACCCCGAGATGCCCTGGGCCAGGCTAGGTCCAGCACCACTGGGTCCACGTGGGAGTCAGTCACGGTACTCACAGCAGGCCACTGTAAAGTGCCACCCCAGCCCTCACTACGCCATCATATGCATCTGATTCACAATGTTACAGCAAGCTTGTCCTCATCCCAAACTAGCCAGGAAACTGCTGCCCAGTCAAGCAACGGCTCCACCTCAGCAAACAACGTGCCTACTGATGATGTGGGAAGTCAGGAAGGGTGAGGGGAGGGACAGTCCACCTGACACTTGCCCCTAGCTCCAACTCCCCCCTTTCTTCTTTCCGTGAAATCTCTAGATCTTAAACCTCGTTCAGGTCCCAAGGCTGTCATATCAGTGTGCCTCAAAATACACACAGCCCACCCCATGTGAGAGTCTAGACAGAAAGGGCAAGGGGGTGCAAGACGCCGTGACTGCACAATACATCGGGTGGGAAGCGGCTCCTCTTCCTGGTATCTCTGCACTTCCCAAGATTCGCCAGAGGTGGAGCTGTTTTCCCCACGACTGTGCCAAGATGCCCAGAATTTCCTTGAATCACAGGATGTCAAGCCAAAAGCAGATGCATACATTGCTTTGGATATGGGTGCATGGATTCGTTCTTTGTTGCATCTCCGTGGCAAAGCCACTCAAGGAAGGAAGCATTTCTTTTGGCTCACGGTTGAGATACATTCTGCCGGAGTGCAAGGCATGCATTAGTGGGTCACATGGGATCCGTAGCCAGGGGAGAGACAGGGATGCTGGGCTCAGCCTGCCTGCTCTTTCTTATCAGTCCAGGACACCAGCCCGTGGGATGGTGCTGTCTACCCTTCAGGTATGTCCTCCCTTCTCAGTTAAACCTTTCTGCAAACACCATCATGGCGTCTGCGTGGGGGTGGTCATCCTGAATGCAGTCAAGTTGGTAATGAAGATCAGCTACCGCAATGTGCTATGGTCAATTTTGATACTCTATGAGCAAACCCACATGTTTGTTCATAAGGATAATTAACAACACCCCCCACACACACTTCAGTTACAACAACCAGAATCCAGGGGAAGCTGTTCATCCTTGCGATCTGGAATGGTTGAATCAAAACAACACGTGCATGTTTATGTTTTCATCAACAGGTAAATAATAAATAGCTGAGTGATTCAGAAGGCTTTTGGTAAGAAACCTCAAAATCTTATTTTCAGCAAGGTGTGATGCCTTAGAATGCTAGGATTGCTGGTTTGCATACATAAAAATCTACCAGGCCATCCCACAGATAGAACTGCACGGGCTGCCCCCTCTTGTTCCTCCATGGTGACAGCCTGTCTTTTCTTCACAGTGCTCCTACATACCTAAATGTGGAAGAAACTTTGAGGAATCCATGTCCCTGGTGAGCATCGTCATGGACAACTTCAGGAAACACCAACACTTCATCTGTTATTCTGACCCGGAAGGAAACCAGAAGAGCGTCATCCTCACCAGGCTGTACAGCTACAATGTACTTTTCCACTCTCTCTTCTGGCCCACGTGCATGATGGCTGGGGGCGTGGCCATCGTTGCCTTGGTGAAGCTCACTCAGTACCTCTCCTTGCTGTGCGAGAGGATCCAACGGATCAACCGATGAAGGGGTGGATTGTAAAGATAGCTTTCCTTAGAGCTCAAATACTGTTTTTCTTTCATTCTTCACCAAAGAACCTTAAGTTTGTAACGTGCAGTCTGTCCTAAGTTCTTTAATATATTATTCTATGTAGAGCAATAACACAAAAGCTGTCCTGTATGCCAACCTGGCATCTTTATTACCAGGAGAAGAGATTGCTCCGGTTGTGCTGTTGGCCATTCTCAATGTTTTGTCGCTGGAACTATTTCGTCCTTCTCTCCTTCCACCAGACTGGAGTGCAGATTCATTGCAAACCTTCTCAAAAGCACATAGGCTCGATCAATTTGATGAGGTCTGTGTTCTGGGTTTTCAGAACTCTTAAAGAAAAGATTTTTTTTCCTCCTTTGTTGTTTACTGAAGCTACAGCCAAAAATAAATAAATAAATAAGGTTTTCTTTCCTTGCTCTACGCTGAGCCCGGCAGCAAGTCAAGGACATGCATCCTAACCGCAGCGTGCATAGCAACTTCCTGGTGTCTTTACCATATCACTGTAACGAGGACAGAAACCCAGCCAGCTACTTTTCTTTCCTTGATTTTTATTCATGACGTTAGATTTTTTTTAAACTGGTTTTCAGAGAAAGCTGTTTAAACGTCCTACAATCTCTTCATATGTTTTAAATAGACCCGGCTACTGTGTAGGGAGGAGAGGTTAGGGAAACATTCACTCTCATGAGCTAAGTGTCCAGAGCACACACCGTTCTCAATCTGGCGAAGACTATGCTGCAAAGATGTCTACGGGAAAGTCTTTATTCCATTTCAAACAAACTGCTAGATGTGAACTGTTAAGGTACTACTTGCTGATAAAGACCGGTGGGCTAGTTTCAATAGGTGAATCTATTGGGAAATTGACATGAAATATTGCTCTTTGAGAGTGTGTTGAGCTTAATGACTATACCCACTCCTTCTGACAAGTGTTGTCTGTTGGGATTTTAAAACTATGTATGCAGAACACCTGTCTCCTCTACATATTTTATTTTTCTATTTATAATTCCCTTTTTGTTGTTCTATTTTATATGCAGAATGGACTTTTTTCCTAACACATTTGAACTGACTAACAGATTTAAAGGAAGCCTTTCTTCACATTGCTGTTTACTTAGTATATTTGGGGGGAATCGAGGGGTCGGTTTTAAATGGAAACATGCCATCTTTTATTTAATACCAATATCAAAAACAGAAGACAGACATCTATCTTTCTCATCTATATTTAAGTACCTTTTGTAATGTAGTTATCACTGTTTTTTAGGTAACTGAAAAATTTTACAAATCACTTGTGGAGCAATGGAGTGGAAACTATTCTGTGAAACTGTAATTCCTAGTTTGACTTTTCAGAAGCAAATAAACCCTGTGGCATAAGCAGGATTTTGAATGCGTATTTTTTTAATTTTTTTAAATTCATTTAATTACATGATTTGAATACTTCTTGCTTTGAGAACTGGCGAACCCATGGTAATCCAAACACTTAGATTTTCCTGTCTTTGAAGGTATTTAAGAGATTCATAAAGAAAATGTCTTTTTTAACAGCTAATCCATATACATGGTATTGTGAACACTTGGGAAACATAACAGAAGTCCTCTTCTACCCAAAAACTATATTGTGTTTGTTTTCCTTTCATTAAACATTCCCAACTGAGGGCTGGGGCTCCCTGCAGATTCTGCAGATTCAGTCCTCAGTAATTCCCAGCTAATGAATTAGATAAGAACATAGAATATATATATATATACTACACACACACATACACTCAAACTTATACCATCAAAAGGATGTAAACTATTATCTTCTCAAATATTAGCTAGAACTTTCTTGAATGCCAACATAGCAAGATGACAACATGAAAAACCTAGGGTCATTGATAATGCTCTACATGCCTTGTGCGTGTTAATTAACTTAATCCTCGAAACAACCCTGTTGGGGGACCAGCACTAGCCCTTCAGTCCTGCTCGAGGGAGTGGGGGGGCTGTCTATGTTCTCACAAGTTAAACCCCTTACCCAGGGAGGAGACAGAGAGACCCCATTTTGGCCTCCCACTCTGGGCACCACACCCACCCACCACACTGGGTCTTTCAGATTAACCCTGCAGGATTCTGAGATTCAGGAGGGATGATAGAAAGACAAAGATAGAATTGAACTGCAAGACTGTGTTTAAGCCCTGTGGCTAGGTGACCCACACCTCTCTTAGCCCCTTGACTTCTCTAGATAGTGAAACAAGCAAGATGTCCAGGGTCTCTTTTAATGTCCACAGTCGTGCTAGGTGCAAGGAAAGAAGAATCGACCCATCCTCAGGCCTTCCGGACACAGAGAGAATCTGTGGTGTCACCCTAGGGATTCAAAAGAGCGCCTTGCCTCTCTTCAGGACCCAAGGCCTCATTTACATCGCCAAGGCAGGCCTGAGCCCTCACATTATTCAACAAGAATGAGTTCCACAACTGTTGAAATGTCCCCGAGTCCAAATCACTTCCATTACCCAATTGGCACATCCCATCTAAAACTTTATTGATTTCGGATTGCCTGAGTTACAATTGTATTAAAACCCCGAGATGATAAATGGAGCAGCGACTGCTTGCACATGGCTGTAATAAAAAGATACGGGTTTATGGAAGGCGATGGGCAAAACATCAGCTGACGGTCATGTTAGGCAATCGTAAAATATTCTTATGTGGGTCACGTGATGTGCAGAGTTCCAGCACGCTGCCTTCCTCCCGTTGCTATGATGACGCGGAGTGCTTACACACAGCTCTACAAACCAGTATTATTTTCTTAATGTCAAGCAACATGCAACCTATCTCATTCCTGAGGTAAAACATCTTATTTGCAATACTTTAATCGTTCCTTCCACACTAAGGAGAGACCTGTAGGGATGGAAAGTGAGAGAGGAAAGGACTTCAGATTTCCAGCCGTAATTTTAAACACAAATGTAGTTCAGCTGCTCCTCTCCCCACCGAAATGAATGTGGCCCAGGTAATCCCCCTGCTCAGAGAGACCGAAATAACTAAAAGAGACACGGGGGACCCGGTTCCGATCTCCTGGCCAGCTCCTCACTCTCTGCCCTGGGAAAGAAGCCAGTCGGAACATCCTGCCAGAACCCCTGGGCCCCTCGTAGGCATCTGACTTGACTCGGTGCTGTACGGTCAACCTGAAGTTGTCAGCCCGATTGAGAGCATAAACCAATAAAATAAGTATCAGCACCCACCTGTCTGCATTTGCAGCCAAGACAGCAGTAACAGAGTAGCCACACCGCCTTCCATCTAAGAACGATTTGGTCATGTGCCCATGTGGGCAGAGATAAGATCTACAGCGCCCGTGCAAAGCCAAAGGCGTGTGCGTGTGCGTGTGTGTGTGTGTGTGTGTGTGTGTGTGTGTGTGTGTGTGTGTGTCTGAGGTGCCCAGCACTGGACCACAGCAGATGCTCACTGAAGAGCAATTGTAACTATTGCTCATAAACGTGCAGCCCTAATAGTAAGATATTAAGTCTCCTGCAACTACTGTAGTTTTAAAAATCATTTCATCTTAAACACACACCAAAATATGAATCCTTTTCCTTGCATCTTTGTGAGGGTTAGCTGCAGACTAGGACGGTCACTGTGTATTCACTCTCTGAGAAAGAAACAGAGAGATAGACATGCTCGTCCTGGTACTTCCCTGGGTGACATGAGAGGACACACCCCTAGCTTAGCAGGGCACAGTGGCGCACAGCCAGGTACAGCCAGGCACAATATGGCATAGCAGGGCACAGATAGGCAACCATCAGGCATAGCCAGGCAGTGCCAAACACAGCAGGGCACAGCTGGGCAGTCACAGGGCACAGCAGGGCCAACACCCTCTGCTCCTGATGCACAAGCCCGGCCCCAGGGGCAGCTCCACCACCTGCATGGAGGGAGCCCTCCGGTCCCGAGAGCCGGCTCCATGAGGCTCCCTTGGGCTTACAGAGAGCGTCACTGTAGTGATCCGGCGCACAGCACTCTTCTGCGACATGACACACACTCGTAACCTGTAGACAGAGATAACATGACAAACACATGTGGCATGTGGACAGAGGTAACATGACAGACACCTGTAACATGTAGACAGATGCATCGTGACAGACACATGTGATATGTAAAAAGATGCGATGGGAGAGATGCAACATGACAGACACATGTAACATGAGGAGAGATGCGTCATGACGACACATGTAACATGAGGAGAGATGTCAAGCCTTTCTACTGAGAACCCCCCCCGTGACCATTTCTGTCAATGCAGCATACTGTAGGAGGGCCAGGGGCAGTGATGGGGACTGGGTGTGGTCAAGGGGCAACATCTTCACCTCAGCTCACTCCTCTTTGCAGCTGAGCAAGGACTGCCCCACCCCAGGCTCCGGTTTTCTCCCTTACAAAATGGGACCAAGAGGGTCTCATCTCAGAGCTCCCGTGATTGCTGTGAAAAGCTGATGTCATGACGCATTCGAAAGCAGCTTGCACAGCGGCCTAGGGCTCTGCATCCGCGCCAAGTACAACTGTAGGTCCCACGTGTGTAGAACCTGTCACACCTCCTCCATGATCTCTATGTATCCTCTGACATCTCTGCCCAGTGGACTTCAAGTGTGTCCACCGAGTCGGTCCTCTTCCTGCACCAGCTCTATGCCCAGGGCAGAGCCCCCGGCAGAGACGGCTTGAGAAGTCCAGAGCTTTCTATCCATCACAGTATGGAGGCTGTGTAAGGGCAGACCCCAAGCACAGCAGAGGGAGACAGGACAAGGCACAGCCCCAGGGCATGCCCCAGCAGCCTCCCACAGTTGCACGGCCCCCAATTTTCTGCTCAGCTTTGAATATGAATGGATGGCACACTGATCCAACCAGAGCCCTGGGGGTGTTATCAGCTTGGGTGGCATCAGGTGACTTCACTGGGCTCCTATACATGTCTCCAATCAATCGAGTTGGAAATCCAGATTGGCTGCCACATACCCCCATCCTCCCTGCCATCCTCTCAGCTCCAAGTCCCAGCGCTTTGGCGGGTCTTGTCCTCCATGCATGCACACAGTCACGCCCACTTGCACCCAGCCATGCCCACTGCCCTGCTGCAGGATTGGGGGGAGCCTAGGGAGTTAGCCCGTCCTGCCTACACTGCCTCTTTGGTTCCCTTAAGCTCAGACTGGAAGGTGTGACTGAAGGAAGCAGTTGGGGGCAGGTGGCCACAGCGGCCCCCACCACCTCCGTGAAAGCCCCCAGGTCTCAGCCCCTGTGTTTTTGAAGGTGGGATCAGCTCCATCTCCCTCCATTGCCATTTGCCGGCATTGCTGCGGACGACGCCCTGGCCTCCAGGTCCCTAAGCCTCGTTCACAGCAAATGAATCCAGCGAAGAGCTGCGGTTGCAGGGATCCTCTGGCCTCACCCAGATCCCCAGCGTCCTTATTCCCAGCCCCAGAACGAAGGGGTGGCATGGGATGGGGCCTGTCTGACTTAACCTCAAATCACACAATAGCAAAACATTTATTTCTCCTTCCCACAACCTCCTCTCCCAGAGCGCTTCTGCTCTATGATCCACAGATCTGTCTCAGAGGAAAACAGCCACCAATTCTTTAGACCAGAAGTCACAAGGACCACCCACCACTGCCATGGCTCTGAGCCAATGGGCAAAGAGGGCGCTGTCCTGTGGCCTGGTAAAGCGAATCCTAATGCCGCTACTGCCGCACTAAGGCTCAGTAGTACTGCCCTGCCCTTTGACAAAAATCAACGAAAGCAAAACACCACAGCTCCTTTCAGACAGGAATCCCAAGGCCCAGAGCCTTCGTGAATAAGCATCCAGGGCCCCATCAGCAACAGGCCGTGGCAGGCCAAGGCCTTGCAGAGGGCAAAGAGAAGGGAAATGGGTTGCGGAGAAGGGAGAGCAACGTGAGCTGTGGTTGGGAGCAGGGCCCACCCGGGCCACTACCTCAGAAGGTGACCAAGGGGGAACAGTTCAAAACTGCTGCAGTTTCTTAGCATTTTGTCCATAAATTCATGACCAAACAGCCTACAGCCAACCCGGGAGCTTCATTCCCGTTTACAGTTGTCTGGTTACAGTCTCAATCCCGCTTGGCAGGAGGGCCCACACAATATCCACAGGCCTGCTGTGAGAGGGGCAGGCTCACAGACAGGGTATCTGGCTCAGTAGGTGGAAGAATTCCAAAGTTTCTTAACCATCTCCCTCCATTTTATTCACTTGCCCAGGGAATAGGCCCACTCACCATGGGCTGGGTCAGCCCCTCAATTAGACATTCTCCTGCAGGCTTGCTCAGGACTTAACCCGGCTACTAACTCTTCACAAATGTACCCAGAGCTAAAGCCTTCAGTTGGCAAGTTGACACCAGTAGCTACTACCACAAGGGCCAGCCTCAACTACACAGCATGTCAGACCCAACCTGGGCTTCATGTGATGAATGAAAGAGATAAAGAAAGTCAGTGGTCATCTATCCCACTTTTGTGTTGTCGTTGGCCAAATAATTAGTCTCTTGAAACACACAGTTTTCAAAATATGTCTCCTCAGATAGTGTCCAGGCCTTGATCAGCTTGGGAAGGAAAACAATGTAATTTTAAAATTCAAAAAAATTGAATTTTCAAAAGTATTCAAAGGAATCTATCAGTGCCAAACTCTCCAGCCATAAATGTACAAAGAAACTCATAAAACAACCATTTATGGGCTGGAGAGATGATTCGGCAATTAAATATTTACTTATTTATTTATTATTTTAAGTGCCCGTGTGCACATGTGTGTCAGAGGGCATTATATGTCCCTGTGGGGGACCAATGGTGACTTCAAGAATTATCCTGGATTGCTTCTACCTCCTTCTTGTGCTCTGGGATTTCCCAAGCTCTGCCCACCAGAGTCGGAAGTGCAAGCCGCCTCCATTTTCATCTGGTGCCTTTACATGGGGCCTGGGATCTGAACTCAGGACCTTCTGCTTCTGTGGCAGAGTCTTAACCCCTGAGCCATCTCTCCAGCCTTACGACTCAGCAATTAAAAAGCTTATCATGTAAATGTGAGGACCAGAGTCCAGATTCCCAGAGCCCACATAAATGTCAGGTGGGCAGGGTGCCCCACTTCTAATTGCAGCCTTGGAGGTGGAACAGGGATCCCCGACAAGCCAGCTAACAAGACTAGCTGTATCAGTGAGCTCTGGGTTTAAATGAGAATGTCTGCCTCAAAAGAATAAGGATGGGGAGGTGCAAGACGGCTCAGCAGGTGAGGGACTGCTCACAAATTGGTGGCCTGTGTGTGTGATCCTTCAGAAGCCCACATGGTAGAAAGAGAAAACTGACTTCCAAAAGTTGCCCTCTGACCTCCAGCCATGCACCATGGCATGCATGTATGCATCTTCTCCTACCCTTCCACACATATACAATAATTAAAAAAAAAAAGATAAAGCGAACAAGCAATTGAGGAAGATTTCCAATATCAACCTCAGGCCTACATACCCAGACACCCACATACCCACACTCACACATAAACACACCTGACTATATGCTTGCACACACCTGAACACACACATGCACACACCTCACCACACACATGCACATACCTGACCACACACATGCATACGGCTCATCAATACACACGTCTGACCACACACATATACTCATGCACATACCTTATCACATGCATGTACATACCTCATCACACACATGCACACACCTGACACATACATGCACATACCTTATCGTACACATGCATAGATCTGATCACATGCAGGCATCTACACACATTTGGTCACACATACCACATACAAATGGAAAAAAGAATATTTAAAGTCTTAATTTTCTAGCTACCTGTTACATAAAATAGTGCTGAACTTCCCATGTGATTCAGGCTGGTCCCCAACTTGCTATGTAGCCAGGGATGATCCTGAACATCTGCTCCCCCACTTTCATCTCTGAGTATCAAGATCACAGGCGTGGACCACCACACTATGTTTCACGTGGTCTTGGGATGAACCCAGGATTTCATGCATGCTAGGCAAGCACTCTATAGCCTCAGGCACATCTCACCCCCTGACATTTTATTTGAAATGGACAAAATGAGACTGCATTTATGGGACTTGCAATCCAACAGGAAATCCATTACTACATAAGGAGTAGGTTCCAGAATGTCACCTAAAACCACATAACTGGATGGTGAGACACTGACCAGGACCTAATTCTATGGTGCACAGGAGCAGGAGTTGTTTGAAAACAGTGTGAGTCTCCCTGTCAGTCCCATCCCCAGCTGGGGTGCCAGGCAGGCCCTGGTCCTGGCGGGAGCTACCTCACATTCACTAGGACTGTAGGACCCTGGCTCTGGTAGGAGCTACCTCACACTCAGTAGGACTGCAGGACCCTGGGTCTGGCAGGAACTACATCTCACTCAATAAGACCAGAGGACCCTGGGCCTGACAAGATCTACCTCGCACTCAGTAGGACCACAGGACCCTGGACTTGGCAGGGGCTACCTCGCACTCAGTAGGACCGCAGGAAGTGAGAGGTCAACACGCCAATGACGCGAAGAGACCCATCACTGGTGCCCAGCGCTCCTACTTCCTTTGCCACAGCCTTTATTGTAAACAGAAATGTTATTACCAAGGAGTGACAGGGTGGAAAATAAGGAGCCTAGTGAAGCAGTTTCTGCTACTTCCACAAAAAAAATAACTCTATGACAGTCTAATGATTAATGAACACAGAAAAGTTGTCATTTTCCAAAAACAAAAGTACTTGGAGTTTGGGTTCATCAAAGTGCTTTGGAAACACAAATTCCACAGAAAATCTTAATGTCAAGTCACTGGACTTGCTAGCTAAGGTCAGATATTAATACAAGCTCTTTGCTAAAAATAAAACGCCCGAGCATGTTTCCATTCAGAGCCCAACAAAAAGTAGGAAAGATATTCTGGAATGAGACGTGATACCAAGAATCAGTAGAAGAAGATACTAAAGATATTAATAGATAAAATCATACAAAAATGCTGAAAGATCCAAAATTATCCATATGACTGAAATAAAGTTCATAGACAAGGGAAGAACACATAAGTTGGTAATTCACATAGTAAACAAATGGGTTTAAAGCCTAGTAAGTAAAGAGCTCCTAAAAGCAACAACAAAAGGCACGTCAACCAAGAATCAGCAAAGACACAGAGAGCTGATGGCAGAGTGGGCCAGGCATTTTCACTTGAAGTGAGTCTCCGGACCTATGTATGAAGACACAGTCAGTCAAAGTAGCCCTCTGGGCAAGCCCGTAGGAGACCACCTTACTTACATGGCTGATGTGGGAAGACCAGACCCATAACGAGTGGGATCATTCCTGGAAGCTAGGGAGCATTATTGGTTCTCGCCCCTCTGCTGTGTGTGTGTGTGTGTGTGTGTGTGTGTGTGGTGTGTGTGGTGTGTGTGTGTGTGATACAAGCAGTTTCCTCTGCTCAGGCTGGTATAACTTCGGCAACCATGAACGTCACTTGAAATCCTAGCTAGGATCAAACTCCAGCTCCACTAGATTGTTTGGGTCATGTGTCATGGTGGCAACAGAAATAGGAAGCTAAGAGAGGAGATTAACAAGGTCATTAGAGAGTAACTACTATCACACACAGGGGCAGGATGAGAGTCCCAGGGACAAGAAGCAAAGCTGGGTTGGAAGAGATCAAGGCACTGACTTTAAAACCAGAGGAAAAGGCTGGTATACGGCTGCAGGAGAGGCTGGCACGTGGCTGAGGAAGAGGCTGGCATGCAGTGAGGAAGAGGCTGGCATGCAGTGAGGAAGAGGCTGGCATGCAGTGAGGAAGAGGCTGGCATGCAGCTCAGTGGTGGAGTGCTTCCCTCTAGATTTGAGTTTAAACCCCAACACCACACAAAAGCAGCTCAGAATGATGAAGACAGTTCTTCCCTCCAGACTCCAGAAGCGACCCTCAGAGGAATCTGACCTGGTCAAATTACATGAACTGAGGCAGGAAGACCCACCTCTCCCCACCAGAATCTGGAACTGCATAATGGAGGGAGGGAGCTAAACAGCTGCGTGCAGGCTTCGCTCCCAGCATCCTGACAGTGGCTGATTCATGCTCCTGCCGCCCTGCCTTCCCTACCACAATGTATTTCACCCTTGAACAGAGAGCCAGAATGAATCCTGCCTTCCTAAAGTTGCTTTGACCAGGGAATCTTTATCATAACGGGAAAAGTAACTAAGACAGACTATGTAAGTCAATGAGCCTAGCTGTGTTCTAATAAAACTTTATTGACAAAAGCAAGCAACCAGCTGGATTTGCACTGATTTTTCAATCTCTATTCTGTAGAATGTAATATATATATATATGTTGATATATATAAAAATGTTGATATACAAAAAAGTTGAAATATAAATATTGATATATGTGTGTGGTATGTGTGTGTGTATACACATATATGTATATGTTGACTTTTGGGTTGAAGAGATGGCTCAGGGGTAAAGCTTCTGCTTTGAAAGCAGAAGTTCCTGAGTTCAGATCCCAGGTCCCACATAAAAACTCCAGGCAGAAATGACGGAGGTATGTACTTCAGGCTCTGCAAGGTTGAGTCTGGGAAAACCCAGAGCAAAGCCAAGAGGAGATAGAAGCAATCCAGGATGACTCCCAAGGTCACCCTTTGGCCTCCACAAGGACACACAGTGCCCTCTCTCTCACACACACACGCGCGCGCACACACACACACATGCGCACACACGCACACACGTGTGTGTGTGCGCATGTGTGCGTGCAGAGTGCAAAAATTAAAATAAGAAATATTGGTTCTACAATCAGCTTATGCTTTTGGACAACTTTGGGTTTTTTAATCCTATTTCATTTCTATAAAAATTGATTGTGGGGCTGGAGAGGTGGCTCAGGGGTTAAGCCTCTGCCTTGCAGGTGGAAGGTCCTGAGTTCGGATCCCAGATCCCACCTATAGATGCCAGATGGAAGCGGGGGCGTCTGTGCTTCTGGTCCTGGTAGGGCGGAGCCTGTGAATCCCAGGGCAGAAGGAGCTGGAGGTGTCCATGGTGGTTTGCGAATTCGTCCGTGGTTCTACACATACACAGACACACATACACACACACACACACACACACACAGACGCGCGCGCACATACACACACACATGCACACAGTTGAATAAATAATAATAATAATAATAAAATTTTTTAAAAATTGTATGATACAAATCAATGACTTTAAATGATGAGGGCTTTACTATTATTAATAGGTAAATAAGCAATAACTAAACTAATAAATAAGCAAATCTATGCTGCTTTAGGATACTAAATTTGTGGTGGTTTTCATAGATACAGTAGGAAATTCATATACCTACACATCTGGTTTATCTTGAGGAGTAAAGCAATGTTTTAATTGTGGCAGAGCTTATTATTAGGAAAGGCTATTTTAGAAGGACTCTGAGAAGTCATTTATGTGAGCACACACTATTTCTGTAAGCTGAAAATGCTGATATTCAATCAGCCCGATTTTCAGAAAGTCTTAACTGTAGGGTTCGTTTCTGTGCACGCATCCTCCAGATGTGCAGATTTCCTTGTCACGTGCCCCCATACGAGCTGCTGCAGTTAAAAAATCATCTTGCTTGATTTGCTGACTCTGACCTTGAAGTCTGTGTTGAAGGCGGACATTTGGCCAAGAAAATGAAATGACCTCTGGGCCTCCTTCGGTTTTATCAGAAGGGGACAGGCTCAAAGCTTATTTCTCCTCAAGAGACAGTTTGCCAAGTTTCTTTGAAAGCTTGCCGGTTTCCCCCCAGGAATCCGCTGTGTCTCCAAGTCCATTCACATCACGGAACACAGAGAGACGTGGCCAGCGCCTGCTGTGACAACCTTTGCCTGCACCTGCCAACCTTCCACATCTCTGCAGATGGCGCCTCAGCTCCAGCAGCATCTGGCTCGATTCCCACCTGGCATCTGCTCTGCACCATGTGTCCTCAGGACTCTGGCTCCAAACCCTGTCCTGGACCTTGTCACTGCTCCCCACCTGAGAACGTGCACCCACACATCCTCACTCACATGTACACAAAATACACATAAACACACATAGACACACACACACACACACACGTGAACACAGACCTACACCCCTGTCGCCTTTTGCACTTTCCCTCTGACCTGGGATCCTGGTCAGTGTCAACCACTGAGCATTGGCCACATGGTCGGCATCAATTCAGGCTGTCAGTCGCTCAAGAGCACAGCCTCTGTCCTGCGCTTGCCTCTGTGACCGTCCACAGAGGCCCTGCAGCCATCTGACCCCTGATGTCTCACGCCGCACTTCCTGTCGAGAGCAAGTTTACCTCTGGATTCTCCTCTAAGGAGCGGGTCATCTGAGCTCCCTCTTCCTTGTTCTCCACTCACAGGCCAGGCAGGGCCAGGGTGCCCAGCCACCACCCTTGCTCTCCTCACCCCTGCGCTGGCTGTTCTTTCTGCCTTCACGCATCAGGGTAGCCTTCACATGCAGCACCTTGGCTCGTGCGCAGACTTTCCCAAGTTCTCTGTTCTTCCCCCAAAACATAGCAGTCATTAAATCAAACTGCAGCCGCCACGCTGCCCCCTGAGTCTCTCTTAACACCATTATCGTGTGCCCTGTGCGCGGAAGCACCGAGTGCTTGGCACAGCTTCAGTCAGTATCCTGAGGCTAGTCCCTCCACGAGTGGGCCTGTAGGAACAGAGACCCCTTGGGAGATCTACGTAATGGGTCAGAACCACAGAGCTCCATGGCATGTGGTGGAACATGCATTAGACCCAGGCTAGCTAGCTGCAGTGCCACACTAATGGCCAAGCCACACTACTGCTACCCCAACTGCTGCCACCTTCCCCCCCTGCTCATGGTTTGAACCTGCCCCCCATGTTATGATCCTGCTTTCCCCCTCTGGTGGTCTGACCCTACCCCCCCCCATGTTATGATCCTGCTCTCCCCCCTCCCATGATCTGGCCCTGCTGCTGCCCCCACCCTGCAGTCTGACCGTGCTCTGTTCTCTGCTGCAGCATCTTCCTGGATCAGCATCAAGCTCAACTCAACAGTGGTGGGTTCTCCCGCGGGCTCGTCACAGTGGCCACTTACCTCACCTGGGCCCAGAGATGTGGAAGGCACATGCGACTTCTGTCCACTTGGCCTGTTCTGAAAGGTTCTGTCCTAAAGAAGGCGGCTTGTAACGGGGAGGGGGGATTAATGTGTGAAAAGACCCACTTCGATCAGGTGTGAAACACTAAACCTGTTCCTGCCGTGTTTACTCCTTACTTTTTGCCCCAGCCCAGTGGTGAGAACAACCAGCTCTCTTCCGAAGACTTGCTTCCATCAGTTCAGAAGCAAGATGCGAAGCTTCCCCTCCATCCTGAATGTTCGTTCCTCAGACACACATGCTCGCTCTCCCAGGCGGGCTTCACGTCCCGGGACCACCTGACGAAAGTCATCTGGCCAGATGTTCTGCGACAGCCAGGAAGGTGCTGGGGATGGCAGCAGGAAGTGGAGCTGTAGAAAGGCCCACTCATTGGTGACTGCTCACAAACCTGGGGACCCGAGTTCAATCCTCACAGCCCACATGGTGGGAGAGAGAAACAGCTGCTTCTGAAAGTTGTCTTCACCCTTCACACACGTGCTATAGTGTTATGGTTGAATTTCGATGTCTTGACAGTTGCAGATTGTTTGAGGGCAGCTGTGGAATGGCCCCTGAACAAGCCTGCAGGTACTTGACTGATTGCTGTGGAGCCCATAGTGGGTGGTGCTTTCCAGTGATGGACCGGAAGGAGGAGGGACTTGCTCTTCCCTCATCTTGTGTTGACTTGCTGTGCAGTCCACTCTGCGTGCACGTTGTTCGCCTTTAGAGCATCGTGGCCTTCTTGTTGCTGCTGCTGCCCCGTCCTTGGCTGACTTGGAGCTTCACCTTTTCCATCACGTTGTTGCTGTTCCTGCTGCCTTTGGAGCCTGGTCTCTGGGCCTTGCTGCTGTTCCCTGTTCAACGCAGACGTCGGAGCCCAGCTGTTCTTCACAGACCTCGGAGCCCAGCGTCTTCAACCCTCCAGAGGAGCAAAGGCTTGAGACCTTCTTGGAATCTTTTGGCTCTGTGGAACATTCCAGCCAGGAAAGAGGCTGCTGTGGGCCGCTACCTTAAAGGACACTATTTTAATGCAAGTTATTTTTTAATGAACTTATTTATATATACTACATTCTATAGATTGTTTCTTCAGAGAACCCTAATACATATGGTAATCTCTCTCTCTCTTTCTCTCTCTCTGTCTGTATCTGTCTATCCATTCTCTATCTCTGTGTCTCCTCTCTGCCTCTGTGTCTTTTTGTCTGTCTGTCTGTCTCTGTCTCTCTCTATGTCTATCTCTCTCTCTCTCTTCTGTCACTCTCTTCTGTTTCTTTTTCTGTCTTTGTGTCTATCTGTCTATCTCTATATCTGTCTCTCTTCCTCTCTGTGTCTGTCTGTCCATCTATCTCTGCCTCTCTTCTGTCTCTTTTTGTCTCTCTCTCTCAAATAAATAAAATATCTTTAAATTCAGCCCTTGTGTTCTGAGCAGCAGCTTCAGACACCTGGAAGGATTCCCTCAGATGCAGTGCTGGGTAGGACCAGGCAGAGAGAGAGAGCGGTCGATGTCCCATGTGCACATATCTGAGCTTTACCGCCCCCCCAACCTGGCCACGTGTCCACTGTCTCCATAAAATGTATCTTTCAGCTCCTGGCCGCCAACCCTGTTCTTTTCATCAGGCCTGTGGGTGGAGGACTCAGAAAATTCTCTTGCATATGAGGGGACAGAAACTCTTTGTTCCCCCAGAAGGACTTGGTTTTCTGGAAACAGTGTTGTCAGGAGTAAGAACACATCCCAAACAAAAGCACGTGACCAGCTAGGCCTGGTGACCCGCTAGGCCTGGTGACCCGCTAGGCCTGGTGACCCGTGCCTAGAACCCAGCTCCTGGGAGGCTGAGGGAGGAGGACGCTGGCGTGTGAGGCAGCCTTGGCCACACAGCAAGGGGCAGCTCAGTGCACAGTATTTGCTTATGTGGGCAAAGCCTTAGTACTGAAGGAAAAAAACCAGAGTGACTTTCAAAAACTGCTGGGGCGCAGAAGCCCAGCATTGGGAGACCAGCGGCGGCTCGGAGAGCCACTCAGGCAGACCCCGACATGCTGGACCTTAGAGAAGGCTTGTTCTCGGATTCCGAGAAACTCATCAGTTCCACAAGACACAGCTGAGGGGAACGTGGAACAATTGACCCACCTGCTTCCGGGACGAGCATGTAACTTCCTCCAAACAAAGAAGGATAATTCCTTGGAATGAGCCACAGGATCCGGTCCACGCCCAGGGAGACCCTCCCTGGGTGTTCTCCGCTGCAGTCAGCGGCATCCATGGGGGGGGTACAGTTAGCAGACCCTTGAGCTCACTGCTGTGTGCTTAGGATTTAAGCACTGGGAAGATCTAATGTCTATAGTTAGAAGACTGGGGCAGGCGGATCACACTTGGAAAACCTGTGAGGCGGTCAGCCTGTGACCCTTGCTTTTTAAGGTGACCTGTGTCGTGGGGTGAGTGTGAGCTATCTGCCACAGGCTCATGTGTTTGCATCTTTAACTGATGTTAATGTCTGGGCGGCTGTGGCATGTTTAGGGGGTGGAAACTTGATGGAGGAAGGCAAGTCACAGGGGGCAGGCCTTGAGGTTGGGTAGCCCCCGGCTATTAGCAATCTGATCTTTCAGTCTGCTTCTCTCTCTCTCTCTCTCTGCCTCCATGATGAGGGATGTGACTTAAGCCACTTCCAGCTTCCGCCTCCAGCCATGCTTCTGCTGTGGCATGGCTATTTTGTGGACTATGTCTCTCTTCTGGAACCAAAACCAGTAAGTATCTCCTTTTCTCATCTTATGTTGCTTGAGCACTGTCTCACAGCAGCGGAGAGAGTAGCTGGACACTCTGCCCTTCACAAACACGCTTAGCAAGTGAGCTTACGGGGAGGATGTCCCATTCCACGTAACAAACTCACTGCTTTGATGTATGCTGAGTCTGTGCTTTTAAAACGCATCTCTCTCCTAGTGCAAAACACTGGAAGAATTTCTACTGGACACCTACTGCAGTGTAGGAATGTCTGGTCCTGTGGGACCCACGCCCACCACCCCTCCACTCTGTACCTCACTTCCCTAGTAACTGCCCGCCAGACCTTAGCAACGCCAAGCCTATGAGGGTGAGCCTTGCCTCACCCAGTAACTCTGGGCACCCCTCAGCAACATCCAGGACTGTAAAGAATTGTAGTGCACCCATTCTTGTTCCTCCTCCTCCACTTCCTCCTCTTCCTCCTCCTCTTCCTATTCTTCCTCCTGCTCCCCCGCCCTGGCCTTCCACCATGGCAGCATATGGCGGCTCTCCCTGTTTCTCTGACCTGAAGCTGTCTCCTCTGCTCTGACAATGCCCACCTTAAGGCTATGGCTTTCCTCTGCCTCCCTTGGACCGAGCATCCCAGAATTTCTTCCCTCTTCTCTCATTTTCAATAAAGTCCCTGCTTGTACCTCTCAATGTGTCCTGGTTTCAATCTTCAGTTCTGGAACACAAGGTCCCCAAAGAAATACGGCTTCAAAACAGACAACTGTGCTCCACGCAGCCATTACGGCCAAGGTGATAAAACTTAACCCGAGACATCGGCGACTTCATTAGCTAGAGAGAACCCACACTCCCCAGGGAAAAGTCTTAAAGGCTTGTTGTGAAGTCTCGGTAAATTTATACACTTAATGAAATTCTCATCAATTTTTTAAAAGAATCTGAAGAAAGAGTAACATCTTAATTCTTCTATAAGCATAATGCTACAAACTTCAAAAAACACTTTAGGAAGGCTTGGTGGGTAAAGGTGCTTGCCACCAAACTGGAAGATCTGAGTTCAATCCCAGCAAGCCACATAAAGAGGAATATGCATGCCAAAAATACATGAATTTAAAAATAAATAAATAGCTGAAGAGTTTCTTCAAGGGGCTGAAGAGACAGCCCAGGGGTTAAAGCCTTTGTCTCGTAAGTAAAAAGAACTGAGTTTGGATCCCCAGATTCATGTAAAAACTCTGGGTGGAAATGGCAGCAACCATACTTGCAGCCATAGAAGGCAGAGCCTAGGAAACCCCAGAGCAAAGCAATAAGAAAGTGGAGCAATTCAGGATGATTCCTGATGTCACTCTTGGGCTTCCACAGGCACAGCATGCAATGTCCTTTTGTATACACACACACACACACACACACACACACACACACCTTTTCAAGAGGCATTTAGAAAGCAAAGTAACATAGGAAATCACAAAACCCCGCAGCAAAGGTATAGCAGGTACTCAGCACAGGACTCAGTACAGGCACTTAGCACAGGCACTCAGCCTAGGTACTCAGCACAAGTACTCAGCATAGGTACTCAGGTACTCAGCACAAGTACTCAGCACAGGAGCAATGCCCAAGCAGAGCACAGAAAGTCAGGAAAGCACCACCTTCCTACCCTCGTCCTGTAGTCTATGTGAAGCCATCTCCCCTGTCCTTCTCACCCCTTAAGGCCAGAGCAAGGCTTTGACGGTCACCTGCACTACTTCCTTTGTCCACAGACCCCCAACAGGACCAGGGGGACGCCCGCACACAGATGGCTCCAGCCTTGCCTGGTGCTTACTCCCGCCTTTGCTAAACGCTGCATTGCTGTTGGATGGTCACACTGGCAGCACAGTCTCGGGCATGCACTGGAGTGCAGCCTCCGAACATGCTGGCATGTGGGCAGAGAGCTGGGCAGGTTGGAACACAAAACACCGAAGAACAAGAGAAAGGCTGTGATTACCTCACAGGAAAAAGATCCTCAGTACAGATCCCTAGATCTTAAAATGCCGGGTAGATATAGCAGTCACCTGTAATCCCTCCCTTGGGAGGCAGAGCCTAGGAAACTCCAGAGCAAAGCAATAAGGTAGAGCAATAGAGGGTGATCCCCAAACTCACCTTTGGGCCGTGGCAGTTGCTGATGAAATCACCGTCAAGTGGCTTAAGGAAACAATGGGTTTATTCTCTTACAGTTGTCCAGTTCTTGGTCCATCTTGGCAGGAGAACACGCACCATCACCAAAGGGCCATGGAAACTGGCTGCACCATGTCCACGTAGCAGCTGAGAGAGGGACGATCCTCACTTGCCAGACCAGCCCGTCTGGCCAAGTGTGCACAAAGACGCCAACTTCCTCAACCAGCTCTATGATTCTATTCACTGTCCAGGGCCTGGTCCCACCCATCATGGGCTGGGTCTGCCCCCATCCACTAGACAATCTCCTGCAGGCTTAACTCAACTACTAATTGTCTACAAATGTGCCCAGAGCTCGAACCCTCAGCCATCAAGCTGACACCTGTGCCTAACTATGACAGGTGTCCACAAGCACATACTCAAGTGCCCTCTTGTAGACATGTGCACGCATGCGCACGCACACACATACACAGTTCTTGGCGGCCCATCGTCATAAGTCCCGTCACCCTTCTGACTGCTACAACCTCAGGAAGATTCGCTGCTCCAGTTATCATGGCCGTGGAGCTGTTGAAATGTGAGATTTAAAAGTCCTTCAATGAGGAAGTGAATTTCTACAAAGTAAGAAAACAGATGGGACAATACCACATAAATCACTTTCTATTGTAGCACGTTCACATCTGTTTTCCAAACTGAAACAGCATTACAGAAAGATACAACTACAGTAATTATCTCGAAGAGGCAACAGCATGTGACGCAGTCTGGGGAGAAAACTGAAGGAGGCTCTGGTGTCATCTATTTTTGTCACCACCTCTCTTACGTCTGCAACCTCAGAGTGGCTTTTGCTCTTTGATAAGTGAGGTAGTCACCTTGAAAGTAAAGACTTCCACTGGAGGGACGGCTCAGCGGGAACACAGTCATGAGACCCTGAGTTCGATCCCCAGAGCTCACTGAGAAGGCTGAGCTGATGTCCCATGTTTGTGATCCTGGGAGACGGAGACAGAGGCCGGTCCTCAGCCAGCCTCGCTGAACGGCTGAGTTCCTGACCAGCAGAGGATACTGTGTCTAGACCAAGGTGGATGGAGTCCTGAGGAACCACATCCAAGGCGGACCTGGGCTACACTTGTGAATGTGCACCGACACACGGACACACACACGCACGCACACATACACACATGCACACACAGGCACACACACGCACACACGGGCACACGTACACACAGGCACACACACACACACACACACACACACACACACACACAGAGTAAAGCTTCCTTTTTAAATCCAGTCTCCTAGAGTCAACTTCTTTGTGCCAGAATTAGAAATCTACATTTCAACTGCCTTTCTTCTAGAATTGCCTTTTGCTTTATTGGTACTAACAAGAATCGAGAAGACTATGACTTAAAAATCAGGACTGGGTCGTGTAGCTCAGAGTCTGGCAAGCCCGAGGGCCTGGGGCACGGAAACACAAGAGCGAGCTTGCGCATCCAGAACCGAGTTCACTAGACTGTCAATCATCAACTTGTCCTTTGTCCCACGTTGCGGGCATTCAGTCCTCGCTCACCTGGATGAGAAGTTGATGGACGCTCACAGGGGACAAGACCCAGGGCCACACCCAGCAAATCCAATCTGCTCTGGGGCTGACCCACCTCCTGCTTTCTCTCTGCTACAATAATGAGCTGCCACTCAAGGCTTGTCACTAAGCTTCTGAAGTCACCCGTCCATCACGACCTGCGGCTCTTGTGACAGAGAGCCCGGGAAGCTGAGGAACAATCCATCATAACCTGCTGGCTGGGGAAGGAGACTTCATTCCAGGTCAGAAAGAGCTGCAGGCTGAGCCCTGTCCATTTCGGGGTGCTCCCACATTGCACCCCATACCTTTAGAAAGCTTCCCCTGTCTGCGATTCCGTTTCTTTCCCAGAGGAATAGGGCGAAAAACCTAACTTTAACCCATGTGTTCTGTAGCGAGAGCTGGACACGGACAATGCCAGGCGCGAAGCTGACCCGACCCCCAGCTAGCAGCAGAAGCCGCCGTCGCCCATGGACACAAGTGAGCGGCCACCATGCGCCATCGTTCTGGAAGCCGACAGAGTGGCTATGTCCCTGAGCATGACCCCGGACAGACAGGCTCAGCATTCACGAAAGACTCTGGCTGAGAAGTTCTGGAGCCCAGGGGGCTTGCGGGAACCCTTCCCCAGCACAGTCTCCAAAAAGATGAGTTAAAATGACGTCACTGGATTGGCCCAGGAGCCACGTGGCCTCATGTGATGACTAACCCTGCTGTCAGCCCCATGGGCTCTGCCTCCTGTTTTTTCTGCACACACACACACACCCGCCCTCCTCTTTGGCACTGCAAACCGGCTTCCTCAGTCTTCCAGCGTGGATAGAAGACCACTCTCTCCAGGGACCTCCACACCTTCAGCACCAGATTATGACTGCTAAGGTGTCCAGCCTGAGGGCTGAGCAGCTACTGCATTCTCAGTCTCTCTTGTGTGCACGCGGTGGATTCTTAGCCTCTCTCGTGTGCACATGGCAGAGTCTCAGCCTCTGCCATGTGCACACAGCCATCGCTGGACGACTCAGCCCATCATGGAAGCCACTCTAGCCACTGCTCTTTCATAGTATGTGCACAGTCTGCTAGTCAGCCAGTTCTCTTCCTTACACGCCCTATACAGGAAACTGAGACACAGAAGGAAAATCGTCTGAAGACAGAGAGAAACCATCCACCACCCACAAGCCAAGCAGAGGGACCGAAACCCAACTCTGGGGCCAGCAAGAGAGTTGAGTAACACACCTGCTCACAAGCAGGGAGACTAAGTTCATCTCCAGGGCTCACGTGGTAGAAAGAGGGAACTGACTTCCAAAAGACCTCCACACGTATACCATGGCATGCATAGGTCCCCCCCTCAATATTTTTTAAAAAGGAAAGAAGCCAACCGTGCCAGCACCTTGGTCCCTACCTGACACTCAGGAAAAGCTAACTTCTGTTGTGTAAACTCCCCAATCTGAGGTGTTTGGTCGTGGACATCCCACCTTCTCACACAGGTCTATCTCTGGAAAATGAGCCCAGGCAGGACACAGCCTGCTCACGAGGGATTTTGATTCCACACTGGGGTTCAGGACTCCTCTGGAATCCTGGGAGTATTTGAAACCAAGAAGCAGGGTCCTGCTTTGCGTGGTCAAGTGAGTGTTGTGAGCTGTATTAAGGCACAGATGCTTCCGCGGCTGGCTGCTGGCTCCAGTGGCTTCTCATGGACTAGCAATCCCCAGAGAGGCAGAACCGCTATGGTGACAGTTAACTTCTGACACTGGCCACAAGTCAGCAGACAGCCCTGTCCTAGCATGAATAAAAGCCTGCCCTTGCTGCTCCTGGGTCACAAGAGATTGTCTCCTGTTCTCTGAATCAAATTCCTTAAGTGCCTAAGTGGCTCCAGGGTAAAAGGAGCCAGCCAGGGGACAAGGGGGTGCACATTCTCTGGTGTGTGTCACCCTCTGCCATTTACTGCATTATGCCAATGCGCTTCTGAGTAAATAGCAGGTTGTGGGATGCGCTGAGACAATTAGCCTTCTTAGAGTGACTTTAAAAACACTGAGACAGGCAGCACTGAGCCACACAGCTATGAGGTAACAAGAGCTAAAATGAAAAGACCAGAAGACTCACGTGCATGGGAACCTTGCCACATGAGGGGTCAATCTGCTTATCCCAACTCCTTTGTTTGCCCAGAATGCTTTCATCCTTGATTGCCACCTGCAAAGGTGACCAACACACTTCCAGACCTCAGGTCTCGCCAAAGAACTGTTCTCCTTCAACGCCAGGGAGAATTTGCCTGTTGGGAAGAGCAGAGCACTCGCTCTTGGCTTCCTATAAGGAGCACTGTCTAGTTAGGTGCTCAGTGTTCTGGAGGGTGAGAGCCCCTCACCTGAAGAGCACCCTAGCTTTGACGCTTAAAAGTGGAATACCTTGAAAAAAGCAGAATATCCTTGGGTTTAAGCAATGATACTGTCTTGACTTCTGCAACTAGCAAAGCCTAGAGAGGGGTGGGTGCTGATGAAGATGTCAGCTCCGTCAGCATATCTAGTACCACTCCAGGGCGAGAGAGGGCAGATGCAGGGGAGAATTAGGAGAGAGTCTGGTCCTTCTAGATTCTCTCCCCTGTGTCTGTGCAATAAAGGATCGTTCCTGCCCATCGACTCACTCAGTGGTCTCTCAGAGAGAACCAGGGAGGATGAAGAGGGTTGATCTTGCAGGCCTGGGTCAGCAGGCTGCTTGATGGCAGAGTCTACTCTCTCCCTGACCCCTGAGACAGGCTGGACTCATCTCTCAAATTTAAATCTGTGGTTCTGCTTAACACAAAACCACCACACAGCGCCCTCTCCTGGCCACATGGTGCCCTCTCCCTGAATGTCAGCCCTAGGTAGAAATAACAGGCCTGATTCTACTGATTTTTTTTTAATCCTCTTGCATTTTGTGCTTGTGTAAATTAACAAAATTATTTTTATAAGCATAACTAATTTTTACTTTTAATTTCTGGCTCCATATTTAATAGTCATTTGTGTACCTATTACATGTATTACACGTCAGCCTCCCTTTTTAGAACCACTGAGTTTATATTTTTAAAAGAATTTATTTCCGTTGGTTCTTTCTTTTTTACATAAAATTAGATAGGTTTTGGTGCAGCAAATTCAGATCGCTTTGGTTGAAAATATTCCACCCTGTTTTTCTGACACTGAAGACGCAATGGGTCGGGTGATCTTGCATGAATTAAAAACACCAGCCCATGAGTTGTTCCAGATGGCCTGAAAGCTACAGAATTGACATTATCAACATCTTTCCAGTAAGAAACTTTAAGCCCTGAATCAATCTAATAAATCAAAAGCCAGTTTGGGTCAAATCATATTATCTCTGTCTATGATCTAGCAGAAAGCCCCAGGGGAGCAGAGGGGCTGCGCTGCCACTCAGACGCGTTTGAAGTTATTCAAGTGACTTCAATGAGGCAGCCGATCTTAGAGGAAGAAAATGAAAACTGGCCCTGAACTTTGCACTGATACGAAAGAGTCGCTTCAGAAGACATGAAGACGCTGGCTGAGAATGAAGTTTGATCGGGGCTGTGGGAAGCGGTAACTCGCCCACAAAGCAATGAGATAGAATAGAATAGAAAATACTTGGGAGGCAAAGAAAAACACAACAATGAAATTGCCTCCAGTGCTTTTCTCCTCCTTCGGCCACGGCAGGTTGGAGATGATTCTACTCTTCCCCCCTCCGCCCCCCCGCGCCTGAAGCCGCAGCTGGGCAGCTTTTCCATTTCAGCGTTCTTGAGCCATTTCTGCAGGAAGGTCAAAGGCAAACATTTGTTGATCAGGCCCCTCCTTCTCTGAGCGTCCTGATCGGATCTGCCCACATTGCAGCTGTTCCCACGGCTGCCCCAACTCCAAAGCCACATGCAGAAATCACCCTCCCCCAAGTCTCTGAATGGCTCCCCTAGAGCCCCCCACCACCCACTTGATGAGTACAAGGTAACACCTGTGGCTGGAGCGCCATCCACTCGCTATTCGGTTCACAGGATG
The DNA here is from genome assembly GCA_023101885.1 of Typhlomys cinereus. Classification (NCBI taxonomy): domain Eukaryota; kingdom Metazoa; phylum Chordata; class Mammalia; order Rodentia; family Platacanthomyidae; genus Typhlomys; species Typhlomys cinereus. Next base: position 1,502,091 of record JALPQD010000445.1, read on the forward strand.
GCCTCTGCCGAGGGAAAACAGTAACAGAATAGAGGCCAACTCTGCACTCAGGACCAACAGAGACCTACCTCCATAAACAGGTCTTAGTTGCGAAATACACTCAAAAAATAAAATATAAAAACTGGGCAGGGCAACCTGAGACAGTGAAAGCCTTCAAGAGCTGAGGCTTCCGGTAGATGGCAGGCTACAAACTGCCTCCATGAGACTGAAGAGCGGCGGGATGGGGTCTTAGCCACATTTTAGTTGTTGACAAGGAATATACAACCCGATCGCTCCACAGGAGAAGGGGTTTTGCCCAACTCACAGTTGTCTAGGTTACAGTCAATTAAGAAAGGGACCCGAAAGAAGTGTCCACAGCATGTCCACAGAAGCGGCCAAGAGGTAGACACGCTTTCTAAGTTGCCTGTCACTGAAGCCAACCAATTCTCTCTTCCTCATATCCATCCGCCCGGGGATGGTCCTGCCCACTGCGGGCTGGGTCCTCCCACATCAGTGAGCTCACCTCCCACTGTCCTGCTCAGAGAGGTGCATTAGCTAAATAATTCTTCGCAGATGTGCCTAGAGGGGAAGCTTGTCAGATAGATACTGACAGCTGCCGCATCTGGTAAAGGAAAAGAGTAAAGAGAACAGAAGACATTCGGAGAGGGTTCACAAAATTAAACATTGTTTTTCTGCCCCATAAAGAAAACAATCAGCAGACAGCAGAGAGATCTTAAGGAATTAAAAAACTCTTTGACAAGAAGGCAGTTAGATTAAAAATATATAAGGGGTGTGTGTGTGTGTGTGTGTGTGTGTGTGTGAGAGAGAGAGAGAGAGAGAGAGAGAGAGAGAAAGCACAGTGTGTGCCTGTGGAGGTCCAAGGGTGATTTCAGGAATCACCCTGGATTGTGCTACCTTCTCTTTTCTTTGCTCTGGAGTTTCCCAGGCTTTGCCTTCCAGGACCATAAGTGTAAGCCATCACTATTTCTGCCTGGCTTTTTTACATGGGATCCAGGGTCCAAACTTAACCCCTGAGCCATCTCTCCAGCCCCAAGACCAGGAATATATAAAGAAATGCAAAAAGTAAATACCAGGAAAATCATGGGGTAACGAACTGACTATACAGCTCCTAACAGAAAGGGTACAACTGGCCAACAAACATTTGAAGAGTGTTCCATGTCCTGTTGCCATCAAAGAAATGGAAAATAAGTCTATTTTGAGATTCCACTCAACCCTGTCATTGGCTGTCATTGAACATGACCTCATGTGTTGACCGGAGGATTGGAAAAGAAGACCCCCCCCTCATTGAGTGCAGGGGGAGGGTAAGTGGGCGCAACACTGTGGGATTCAGTGTGGAGGTCTCTCCAGAACTAAAGCTGCAGCCACCGCATGATCCGTCTACATGGCCCAACGCTAAGTCAGCATACTACAGACCTCACAGCCGTGTCTGCTGCAGCCCATCAGCAGACAGATGGGTAAAGATGTGATATATACACAACAGAGTTTTATTCAGCTATAGAGAAAAATAGAATCGTGATGTTTGGATATTTTTAGGAAAATTGATGAGCTATAGATGTGTGTGTTAAGTGAAATATGTAAAACTCAAACAAAAACATGTTTTTTTCCTCACATGCAGATTCTAAATTCAAATTTATAAATGCACGTGTGAATAGATGATGATAAAGGATAGAAGAAAGAAAGGAAGGAAGAAAGGAAGGAAGGAATAAAGCTAGATGATAGATAATAGGTGGGTAAATATATGATAAACCAATAGATATATAGCTAGATGATGATAGACAGAAGACAGACAGACAGACAGACAGACAGACAGACAGACAGACAGACAGATAGATAGATAGATAGATAGATAGATATAGATAGATAGATAGATAGATAGATGGATAGAGGGATGGATGGATGACAGAGATAGTTAATGGATAGGTAGATGATGGAAAGATAGAAAATAGGAGATGATAGGTAGTTAGGTAGATAGATCTATAGATACATAAGATAATGAATAGGTAGATGGTAGATAGATGATAGACAGACAGACAGACAGACAGATAGATAGATAGATAGCAGAGATAGATAATGGATAAGATGATGGGTAGATAGATGATATATAGGTAGATAGTAGGTAGGTAGATAAACAGTTAAGTAGATAGACAGATGATAAATTATTGATTTATAGATGATAGATGACGGACGAGCAGGAGATGATGGGTAGGTGCAGGTGACGAGCAGCATTAACATGGACAGAGGAGGATCTTAGGACAGGACAGCAAGCAAAGAGGACATGGGTGTGAAGGCGGTGGCGGCAGCAGCAGCAGGAGGATCATCTGGGAGAGCTGAGAACCAGCAAGACAGATGAAGGACAGTGGTGGAGGACAAATAAGAACAAAGCAAAATGATGTTTACCTAAGAAAATATCATTATAAATCCACTACTCTGCATGTCAATTCTAAGCACAGAATCTCACAGCTAGGGAAACAGTTGGGTTGGCAAGGTGCTGGCCTGGAAGGCACAGTTTGACCCCCAGCCATGGGCGCAGTGCCGGAGCATGTGACCTGAGCGCTGGGGACACAGACGCGAGTGGATCCTTGGGCTCGCTGTACACCAGGAAAGCATGGGTGGTGAGCCCCAGGTCGCTCAGAGTCCCTGGCTTAGAGAAAAGGAAAGGGGGATGATGCAGGGGTCTAAGTCTGACCTCTGCGTGCCACATATGCACTAGATAAATTAAACAAAAAAATTTAAAAGGAAGAAATCTAAGGTTTCCCAGAAATAGCAGTCAACAAAATATAAAGCCATTATACTTTAACTCAAAAGAACAGCTGGGGAGGGGCTGAGAGAAGGGAGGAGAGCAGGGAACAGGAACCTTTGTGACCAGGAAGGAGACAAGTATTATCTTATCGGGCATGCGAAGTAGGAACTTGGCTCTGGGGCTGAAGACATGGCTCAGGACGTAAAGCACTTGCCACGCAGAACCCCCAGAACTTACATAAAGCTGGGTGCAGTAGTGCATGTCAGCAATCCCAGGGCTTCCATGATAAGATGGGGGACAGAGACAGGGGAATCCCCCCACGCCACGCACATACCCCAGGAACTTGCAGGTGTTGGCTTGGTATAGCAAGCACAGTGCCAAAGAGAAAGGATTCTGCATCAAATAAGGTGGGCCGCCAGTACTGGTGCCTTTGTTCTGAGCGCCACACACACAGGCACGCATGCACATACACACATGCACACATTCACATGCACACCCATGCACGCACACACACACACACATGCATGCACACCCACACATGCACATGTACACACGCACATGCATGCACGCACACACAGAGTAATTAATTGACTACTAATTGCCTATTAAACTCAACATGTGTCAGAAGGAACGAGTTTCCAGCAAGCTTTTCCACTAGTTGCCATGTGACTTTGGGCAATATGTTCAACCTTTCCTATCTTGGGCATATTCATCTTTAGAATGGGAATTACAATGCACTATAAAATTAAAACATGGAGAAAACCATCAGTTCTGTAGTTACCAGCATAGAAGAAACATCCACAATCCTTCCATGACTCGGTCTTAACTTCTGCCAAGCTCCGTGTGTGCCAGAGGCCAGGTTGGCTTTGCTTCTTGTTCTGTCTGTCTGTCCGGCTCCAGCCGTCCATCAAAGGCATGTGTCCCCCAGGAGCTAGTTCATTCCCAACCCCATCTCTCCTTTCTTTATGGGAGGTGGTAAACACTTCAAAAAAGAAAAAGGCAAAAATCATGGCAGAAAATACAGACATCTACATAAAATAAGCATTTTCTTAGAGGAGTTTTAAGGATAACTTTCAATATCCTATTTATTATTTAGAGAGAGAGAGAGAAAAAAAAGCAGGCGTCATATCCTGGCGCATGGCTGGAGGTCAGAAGTCAGCTCTCTCTTTCTTGTACTAAGGGGGCCTCCGAGTGAGGAAGTCTGGTCCCCAGGTTCATGAGCAGACACTTCACTGAGACGCCTGAGCTGTCTCATAGCGAGCGGCTGTGCACGTAAGATGCTCTGACTCTTGGATGTTAGAGGCTGTGAAGGGGAGATGCTAGACACCTGTCTTGTGCGGATTTTTTTAGGAGTAAATTGCCGATGCAAATGAAGGATCACAGGCTAAGGATCAGGGCCGAGAGGCAGATCTAGTAATGAGCATGAAGCTCTGATGCAGGAAGATAAACTTGATCGACTGCCGTTCCCCTATCCAAATTTTCAGTTAACATTTCAATAGGAGAACAGCAATTGCAAGACTCGCTCATACATTCACCTGTCCACTAGAAGTTTCCAGAAGCCCACAGCTCAAAGGCAGCTGCTCAGAGGAGAGCCCAGCCTACAAATAAGAATGGGAAAGCTACTAGTTTCTTCTAGCTTCAGGCAGATGCAGCCCCTTTATGCCTTACCAGTATGGCGGGCACTCAGAATGGCTCTTTGAGTGGCTGCCTATTTCACATGGGTCTCAGAGAGACCGAACCTTCCACCTGCAGCGCCCAGACTGAACTGGCCATGCTGAGGTTCACTGCCATTTAAGAAGAAAGAACTAAGCAATGAGAGATTACAGATCAGACGCCACCTGTGAGGTTGGTATAGCTCAGGATGATGCTGGGTCAGTCACCCGTGGGGTTGGCACGGCTCAGGGTGACACCGGAAGGCAAGGGAAGAGTTAAATCCTTCTGCTCAAACGTTCATTTTTAAAACAGATACGAGAAGGAAATTTGACAGGCCACAATTACAAAGTAGGTGAACAGAGATTATTTGGTATTTCACAGATCACATGAGTCACTATCTAAGACCAGATGTGCCAGCTCTGCCTAAAATGCTTATTATACAAGAGCCCATGCACACATGCACACACATGCACACACATGCAATACACATGTGCATGCATATGCATGCATGCATGTGTACAGACACACATATATACACTCATAAACCCATGTGCCCACACATACATATAGGTGCACACACATACACTCATGTATGTGTACACGTACATACAATGTACATGTATACACACAGATGCACACAGAGACACATATGTGCACAAACAGAAACATACACATGCACACAGACACACGTGCACAGACACACATATAGTCACTCATACACGCATATACACATGTATATAGACATGCACATACACTCACATGCATGTGCACACATGCATACACACACACTTGTGTGCACACACAGAGACACACGCAGATATACATACACACACAATGAACAGCCAGCTGCTGTCCTCCTAGTGAACCCATACTCTGCAGTCTCTGTCACAGCAACACTCAGAATCTTCTGGTTCCTCAGTGATGACGTAGCTGTTGCATCATCAAGGACAAATCAGGAAAGAGGAACAGGTCATCCAGTGCCACCTTGAGCCGCTGTCATCCTCTCAGAAGGGGTTTCTGCGTCCACCTTAACTCAGAAGACACTAAGGACTGTCTGAGTAAGCGGTGCTGTGCGAGTGCAGGACGAGCGGTCCTTCGGCTGGTGGGCGGGTGCTGGACCAGCATCTGTAGATCACTTCCAGGTTCCCTGCTGGTCTTTCCACAGCCCTCTACAGACAGCGCTTCAGAGAACGCTGGCTTCTCGCTCACGCTATGACTGCGTGATCTTGCTTGACATGAGACACGTGACAGTGAAATGTAGATGGATGAAGACGGATGACAGAGGAGTAGATAGATGATAGATATATGCATACACAGATGATAGGCAGATAGATAAGAAATAGGTGAAAGGCAGAATGATAGAAGATATGAAGATTCATGACACTTGATAAGACTGATAGATGATAGATGATAAGATGTAGGTCAAGATAAATAGATGATAGACAAATAAATACAAAGATAGACAATAGATGATAGGACATAGGTGAAGATAGATAGGTAGATAGATAGATAGATAGATAGATAGATAGATAGATAGATAGATAGATAGATAGATAGAAAGAAATGGATGGTCATACATAGGTAATAGATGACAAATAATAGATCAATCATCCATAGATGAGAGATGATAAGTAGACAATGATATATAGACTTATGACATAGAGATAAAGATTATAGATAAATTTACAACCCATTTATAGATTTATAATATATATATAGAAATGCATAATATGCAAATGCTACATGTATCTCTGTGTATTTGGGGGACTATATGGCTTGAACTAAGTCCTACCTTCTTTGACATTGTTCTACCTTAGAAAATAATTTCTTGAGAATAAACGAATCACATAAAGGTGGCCACAATCCTGATGACTTTGCATGACCCCTGAATATTGAGTGATGAAATATGACTTTGAACATGATCTGAATGACTCTTAAGGCTCGCATCATGTCTGGTATCCAAACTCCCTGTGGGCACATGATCACAGAACTCTAGAGTCCACCTTACCTTTTTGGGAGGGAAGTCCAAGGGGGCCATTCCCAACAATCAGCATCCTTACCTCACTCTAGCTTCTTTTCCTGTTGCTATGATACGATACTCTGACCACCATGACCTGCAGGAGAAAGGGTTTGTTTCAGCACACAGGTCCTGTTAGAGTAAATAATAAGCCAGAATAAACTTCTCCTCTGGCATGTAGCTTTGTGAGGTATTTGATCACAACCAGGAGAAAATGACTGATACTGTCTGTGTGTCTTCAAGGCATCCTTACCTGTCCAGAGCCAGCAGTAGACCTCAAGAATATTCATTCCCACTTACTATCAAATAATACTCTGGATCTCAAGGGTGTACACATTTGTATATGCTGCATCCAACCTCTGCTTTTGATCATAGCTAGCACCCCACCTACTGCCTCTAATATTTCAATTTTGACCCAATGCACGAAAATCATTGTGTGGTCAAATGCACTTCTAAAGTGGTTCCTTTTAGACATTTAGAACAGCCATTAGCTTTGGTTTAAAAAAAAAAAAGGAGGAGAAGATGAGGGAAGAGGAGAGGAGGGAGGAGAGAGGAAAGAGGAGAGAGAGGAGGAAGAAGAAGAGGAGGAAGGAGGAGGAAGAGATGATGATGATAACAATTTGCCATGGCAGCAACAGCAGCATCTCCCAACTCCATATGCCAACCCCAATGTCCATCAGTGGACACGAGGGACAAAGGTTGGTGCCCTGTTCCTTCCACTGCTCCCAACTCGATTTCTCCTCTAAACTGTACATTGAGCACGTAACATTTCTCTCCACTTGACAGACTTTGAAATAGCCAAAGAAATCTCTCTAATTCCTCTAGAACCTTCCAGAAACACACAAGTTCACTGTTCTTTTCTGAAGGAATGGTGATGTAGTTGTCAAAAGAGGGAAATTGAGCAGTAACCTTAGTAGAAGCACCAAAGATCTTTAGTTCTTTGGATCTTTCTGGAATATCCAGAGAGATTCAGGCGTGATATCACAGCAAAGAGGGGTCTTCAATCTCAGGTGGATGCTCCCCAAAACACTGATGCCCCCCCCCAGCAAACCACAGAGGAGGGTGTAGTGTCACATGGCAGTCAGAAGGAACCAACTGCTTGGGAGGAGCCATGTCTGAAGGAACCACCAGCCATCTTCCCTTCTCCAACGGGACGGGGGACTCACAGAGATGGAGAACTCACAGAGATGGAGATGGAGGACTCACAGAGACAGAGATGGAGGACTCACAGAGATGGAGATGGAGGACTCACAGAGACAGAGATGGAGGACTCACAGAGATGGAGGACTCACAAGATGATGGAGCTACAGGACAGACGGAGGACTCACAGAGGTGGAGGACTCACAAAGATGGAGGACTCACAGAGATGGAGATGGAGGACTCACAGAGACAGAGATGGAGGACTCACAGAGATGGAGGACTCACAGAGATGGAGGACTCACAGAGACAGACGGAGGACTCACAGAGGTGGAGGACTCACAGAGATGTAGAATGGGACTGAGCCAATTTGTGCTGAGCTGAACCTTCTAAAGATCGTTTGAGGAAGAGGGATGTTCAGAAGAGCCAACTGTTCAACTCTAAAACCTTTTCATTCAGTGTTAAGAAGGAGCTCAGAATTGAACTGTGAGTACAGTGCTTTTCCCAACTAAACAGAAGAGTATTGGGCAAAGGTGGAGGAGTCTCCACCAAGGTTTTAGACCCTGGACAATGTGGGAAAAGCACTTTCTAAAAACCACAAATCTTTGCTACTTTGTGAGCAGATGCAGAATAAAGGAAAATAGGAGACTTATAAATAACCTAGTTCAAGGCGGAAAGAGATAGCTAAATGTTAAACTCCCAAGCAAAGGGCTCTGAGTTCAGATTCTCAGATCCCAAGTAAAAATGCCAGGTCAGGGCTGGAGAGATGACTCAGATGTTAAGACTCTGCCTTGAAAGCAGAAGGTCCTGAGTTCGGATCCCAGGTCTCATGTAAAAAATGCCAGGCAGAAATGGTGGCAGGTAGAAACAATCCAAGATGATTCCTGAAGTCAACCTTGTTCTCACACACACACACACACACACACACACACACACACACACACACACACACACAAAATGAATAAATAAAGCAGAAAACGATACCAGGTGGCTGTGGTGACCCACCTGTAATTCTAGCTGCGGAAAGCAGCGGAGCCTGGGGCTCTACAGAGAAAGCTGGCTGGCCAGACTAGAACTAAAGACATGCTCTAGGTTTAATCAGAGACCCCGGCTCACAACAGTAAACTGGAAGATTAAGACGAATCCTGGTATCACCTTTGGGCCTCCACAGACTCACACACACTCCAGTACACTTGTGTACGTACACTCCCACACACATATATCCACCGCATGCAAAACATATGTACATGCACACACATGCAGGCACCCCGCACACTCATTTATGAAAAAACAATATGAGCTAGTTTAGAAGGGAGCATGACTCAGAATTCCAGCTGCCCATATGCCTTGCACATCTGCACAGTTGTGTGAAGACTTTTCCTGGGGAGACGCCACCCCAGACAGGGTGTCAGGACAGAACGAAGTAATGATGGAGACTGTGCCAAGGTCCAGCAGGACGAGCTGGGGCACTGGGGTTACTTACGGGAGCAAGGATGAGTCACAGCCATGCCAGCTTGCTTTGGGATCTCCCCGGCTCCGCTTTCCACAGCTAGAATTTCAGGTGGGACACTACACCCACCTGACATCTTTACATGTATCACCAGAAAGCTCGCCCCAACATGGCTGCCAGCTTCCCTGACTGCATAAATGGCATCCTTCAGCTCAACTGCCCCAGCCTACATCCCCTAGTGCCCCTCCCAGACCACAAGGCCCCAAGGACACGTGTGAGGAAGACACACATAACCAGTGCAGATGACGTACTGAAGTCCAGAAGGGACTCCGAGGAAGGCCAGAGCCCCCGGTGAGGATCCAATGACCCTCCACACCCCTCTGCTCTGAGAGTGTCAGGGGACAACAGTGAGATCTTGGGGGTCCCAGCCCAAGATGGCGGCTGCTTGTTCTGAGGAAAACATCGCACAACAGCAGCATTTACGCAAAGCTCTTGCCGGGTTAGAGCTAGAGGCAACAGAGTCCCGGACACGTCCATCAGGGTACATGAGAGAATCGAGTTTTTTAAATAAATATACACCTGAAAGAAGGACCTTTTCATCAGGGAACATGAAGATTTACAGGTGAACTGATGGTGAAAACAGCAGCCAGAGTTCGTTTAGACTTTACTCTGCAGTAAAACAAATAAAATTAAATATTCAATCAGAGACCACAGCAAATCCAACCAATGCGAGCAGAAAAATGCCAAGATGGCTTTTTACACTTAATCCTTCACCCTGGGTCTCTGGCCCAGGAAGATTGCTAATGACGTAACAAGGGGAGCTGTAGGAGGACCGGACCAGACAGGCCTGTTTTGTCTGTATGGGCCGCTTGCTCGAATGCAACTTCCCAAGTTAGAACCTGCTGCCATGCCTGGTGCTGACGTCAAACCGCCTGGCTGAGAGGACCAACCCGGGCAGGACAACACAGCAAAAGCTCACGCTGGAATTTCTGTGATGTTGGGTGGGATATATAAGCAGCCCGATATTTACAATAAATGAATCTGCAAGACTGAAAGCCTGCTTTGCCACTCACCAGACTCTTGAAGTCTGTGACATTGACTCCGCGCCTCCTTATCCCCACCCCCAAGGGTCTCCGTGGGTCCCCACGGGCCCCGAGACTGCAACAGGGAGTGAGGACTCACTAATGGGGTGACTCAGAGCTCGCACCTGCTTAAAGCTGCGGAGCCTTTTCAGAGGCACCCCTACCCACCAACATCTGCTGGAAAGTTCTCAAACTGGCAGACGCCTTGGGGGACAGGCAGGAAGCCACGGATGAGATTCACGCCGCAAGCTGTCACTCAGGGAGGACGGGCTTTTCCATATTGCACTTTGGAAGTGAAGCAATGAAATAACCACCACCAAACAACAAAGCCAAGGGAAACAAGTCAAAAAGCCCCCACAGGAAGAAAAAGGCAAAGGGGGCATCGTCAGTATCACTAGCCCACTACCTGATGTCTCAGGGGACGCCTCGCAACAGATCCATGCAATTGCCTGGGGTCTCAGGATCATCCTGATCAAAGACCCATCACGGGCTCCGACCCCTTCTTTACCCCCCTGCCACCCTCCACAGCTCCACTCTACTTCTGGGGTCATGTCTCGCACCTGAGCCTTGGTGCCCCGTGGTTTCCACCTCCCTCTCCTTCCATGGCTTTTCTTTCTACGCATCCACTAGGGAGGTTACTTACAGGTCTGGGTTCAGGTGTCTCATTACTATGGATATTTTCTTGGCCCTTCTGGGCTCCCTTAGGCTCGGGGAGGGGGAAGGGACTTCATTTTAAACAATCAACTTTTTAAAAATCAATCAGGGCTGAAAAGATGGCTGAGGAGTTAGGACTTTGCCTTGCACACAGAAGATCCTGAGTTCAGATCCCAGGTCCCATGTTAAAAAAATGTCAGGTGGAAATGGTGGCAGCCTGTAGTTAGCCATAGTGGACCTAGCCTGGGAAATCCCAGAGAGAAGAAAGGAGGAGGCAGAAGCAATCAAGGATGACTCCTAAAGTCACTCTTGATCTTCCACAGGGGCACACAGTGCACACACACACACACACACACACACACACACATGTTGGGAACCATGTTGCAGAGCAAATAGGCCTCCATCAAGGACTGCAAGTAAGTAATGAGACATCTGGTTAAGTTCACAGACTTTCCTTCCTGATCATTTACAACTGAGGGGGTGTGATCTTACCAGAAGGGGAGGGCATATAGTCTGCCAGATAAAAAGTAACCATTTTGCAAATGGGTGATTGACCCCTCCCTCACTGAGGTTTCCTACTTTTATTACATCTACCTTTGAATATACTCTTATAACAAGACTCTAGTTTAACAGCTTTTTATCTCTGGCCAGGGGGTGACATACAGTACCCATCAGAATAGAGTGAAGGGCATTTCAGGAGCAGCAAAACCGCAAAAGAAAATCAACAAACCACAATCCAGAACTTCAGAGACTCTATATCAACCACCTAGAACAAGGCCAGCCTAATCTCTCCCCATCCTGAAGCTCAGGGAAATTCACGGAAAAGGGGGCAGCAAGATTATAAGAGCACAAGGATAGGAGAAGCAATGATATGCATGATACTCCACACTAGTTAGGGCCGAAGCAATCATAATTGGACTTTACATGCCCTGTGCAATGTCCAACACACTATTGACCTCACAAAGTCTAGCATTTGCTAAAGGCACCAAGATCCTTGGAGGCAAGGAATTGACAGCCACAGTAGTGTTCCTATGCTTAAGGGGAACACAGGAAAGGGTTCAGGGAAATGCCACTGGGTCCTTGCACCTCATCAGAGAGGAGGACCCAGAGGAGAGTTTGGCATGCACATTAAAGGATTCTCCGGGGATGGGGGGGAGGCACTGGGGGATGGAGAGAGAGGGACAAGGGGAGAGGGTGCAGGGGGTTGGGGGGAGGAGGAGGGAGGGAGGGAACCAGTGTACCTATTAAGTTTGTATGAGCGGAAATAATAATAAAAATAAAATAAAATAAAATATTTTAAAAAGTATCTTTCAATAAAAAATAATTAAAAAATCAATCATAGTGGGTTAAAACTATCACCCTGCCATCCGGCAAGCATAACACTCAGCCTTTGATGTAATCCTCTCGAGAACCCAGGAGGCAGGTGCTGTTATCATTGCCATACTGTTCCCATTGCTCAGGTGAGAAAACTGAGTCACAAAGAGGCTCCCAGCAGCCAACATCTGACAGAACTGACCCAGCCCTGGGGCATTTGCTACCTCTAAGGACCACATCACCCACCTTGCATCGGGTTGTTTCAGATACAGCCAGAGAAACCGGCTGAGAACTTTGGGGTCAAGCTGGAAAGGAGTCCAAGGGGTGCCTTGAGGAGAAGGACACTGAATTAAGGTAGCTTCTCACGGACATCAGGGGGAGCCCCAAATCAGGGACAGAGGTCTACCTGAGAGCTGAGGAGAGGCAGCCACACAGAACAGGGAGTGAGACCTCCCACAAGCCCCCCACATCAAAAGGCCAGTACTGACTGCTCTGAAATAGAAGATAAGAAAGGCAGAGGTGAGCTGACGGAAAGGTAGAGAAGCCGCCCCACATCCACACAGCAGGGCTTAGGGAATCACTTTCTATGAAGAAGTATTTTTAAAAAAACCTAGTCCATGTGTGCATCAGACTTCCGACTAGAGAAGCGGACGCCCCCGATGGAGTGTTTCTCTCCCTTTATCCTGGGACCCCATCTGCCTCGATAGGTCCCAGCCTGGGTGGACATATTTGTCTGTCAGCAGTAGAGCCCACCCTACGAGTACCCACGCAGCAGCTACCTTCGCGTAGAAAGCCTGGGCTACTTGTCCGATGTGTTTGTCAATCACTTGTCATTTGCTGGTAATGATTGTTGCATTGCCTGCATAATGTCAATAAATTCATGACCAAATGTCTTAGGGAACACGGGGCTTTATTTTGGAGCTTACAATTGTCTGCCATAGTTCTTCGTCCAGCTTGACCAGAGAGCTCACACCAACACCAGGAGCCAAGGGAACTGGCCACGCCACATCCACAGGACGCCGAGAGAGGGTCGATCCTTACTTGCCAGACTGCATAACCAGCCGGGCATATCCAAAGCATGCCAGCTTCCCTGGCCAGCTCCCGCCGCCTCATTCACCTGCCCAGGGCCTAGTCCTTCCCACCGTGCTGGGTCTCCCCTTTCATTAGACAATCTCCCGCAGGCTTGCTCTGGGCTTAACTCCACTACTAATTCTCTACAGCTGTGCCCAGAGCACCAGCCCTCAGTAGTCAGGTTGACTGTGATACAGGTGACACTGGTCTCGTCCCTCTGCAGGGGCGGCTTGCGTTCTTCTCACTTGAGGGGGATGGAGCAATGTTCAAACCCTGCTCCAATGCTCGTCCTACATCAGCTTAGTTGACCATAAGCTCTTTGAACCAGCTCCACTAACGGGTCATCACATGCGCTTCCACAGCCAAGGTCACTAATGAGCAAAATTCTAATTTTTCTGGAGAACTTGTTATAGGCCTTTTCCTAATTAGTCTACTTAGCACCACATGAGGGGCTGGAGAGAAGGCTCAGTATAGCACTTGTGCCCAAGCATGAAGTCCTTGAGTGTGAATCTCTAGCCCTCACATCAAAAGTCAGGCGTTCCTGCAACCCAGCACTGGGGAGAAAGTAGAGACAGGAGATTCCCTAGGGCTCACTAGCCAGTTAGTGTAACCAATCAGTGAGCTCCAGGTTTAGTGGCAAGCTTGGTCTCAAAAAACTAGGTGGAAAACAAAAGAGAAAGACACCCTTTGAACTCTATGAGTAGACCCGCACACATGTAACTGATAGCAAAAATAAAAGGACCAGAGATATAGTTCAGTTGTAAAGTATTTGCCAGGCCTAGATTTAGTCCCCAGTGCCAGGGGGAAATAAAAGGACCCCTTTTGTTGCCATTTTGCAAGTGACAACAGCAATTGTTGTTGCACTTGGCCAGATTCACACACTAAGAAGCAGAATCAAGAATAGACAGTGGGTCTGACCTTAGACCACAGTGCCCACTGAACAGCCCATACGCCAACCTGTATTTCCTGGTCTACTGCTGTTAGGACCAGCACGTAGCCACAGGCCTCAAGCAGAACACGCTGCAAGCAAGTGACAGTGACACGGGTGTCTTCAGAGGCTGCGGAGAGGACACCTGGAGGCCATGAATCAAAACCATGTGGTCTTGAAACAGAGAGAGCCGGACCACTGAGGCCCACATGGAGGAGAGGGAGGCGCTGCACGGAATCATGCTCTGTAACGGGAAGCAAACCTCTGATCCGTGGAGCCCCACTCCAGAGGTTTTGTGGGCTTGCAGCTTCGGCTACAGGCTCAGATCTTGTCTCGTCCCTGCCATAGATGCCCCAGAACCCACTTTCTCAACCCTAGAACTCCACCGTCACAGTCAGAGCATACCCAGGGTGAGGCAGAGAGAAAGGGGACCACCATGAGGAGCTCGTGGCCTCCACAGCAACACACACTCAAGTGTGTTCTGGTCCACATGCGCTCACAAACATGTACACACACGTACATGTAATATACTCCAGATATGTATTATGGAGTAAGATTCTGTTTAAACTGTGTGTGTTTCTATGATGATTATTTTGCATACGTGAGGAAGAGAAGCTTGGAAAAAATCTGCAACAAAATATTAACAGTACTAAGCTCACTCACTTTCCTTCCTGGTCACTTGCAACTGAGGGGGTTTGATCTTACCAGTACAGGGAGGTCATAAAGACTGGCAGACAGATGGTAACCATCCTGCAAATGGGAAACCGACCCTCCCCCACCGCAGTCTCCTACTCTTATTCCCTCTACCTTTGAATCTACTCTTATAGTAAGATTCTACTTTAACAGTCTTTTATCTCTGGCTAGGAGGAGATATCCAATACCCATCAGGATGGAGCCAAGGGCGGTGCAGGAACAGCAAAACTGGAAAAAAAAATAGTTCAGAACATCAGAGACCCTACATTAACCACCTGGAACCAGGCCAGCCTAATCTCTCCCCATCCTAAAGTTCAGGGAATTTGTGGAAGAGGGGGCAGTAAGATTGTAAGAGCCTAAAGATAGGGAGGAGCAACGATATGCAAGATACTCCACACAAGTTAGGGCCAAAGTAACCATAATAGGACTTGCGCAATGACCAACGTAGCATTGACCCCCAAAGTCTAGCATGGATCACAGGCACTAGGATCCTTAGAAGCAAGAGTTTAACAGCCACAATAGTGTTCCTATACTAAAGGGGAACACAAGAAAGGGCTCTAGGCAATGCTACTGAGTCCTTACACCTCATTAGAGTGAAGGACCCAGAGGGAAGTCCACATTCACACTAAAGGATGCTCCAGGAATGGGGAGGGGAGCAATTGGGAGAAAGAGAGGAAAGGGGGAAAGGAAGGAGAAAGGGGGGAAGAGAACAAGGGGGTCCACGGAGGAGTAGAGGGAGGGAGGGGACGGAGCACCTATTAAGTTTGTATAAGTGGAAAAAATTAATTAATTAATAAAAAAATATTAGCAGTACTTCTGTCCCCTTAGTGGGTTTCAGGATGTGCCTCCTTCTTATAGGCAGAAGTTTAAGATAGTCTCATGTGACCCAAGTTGATCTTAAACACGCTGTGTAGCTGAGAGTGACCTTGCACTTCAGGTCTTCCTCCCTCCGCCTCTAGTCCTAGCAGGCACGTGTGTGTCTGCACACACTTCCTTCTCAGGCAACCTGCAGTCATGGGAGCAACAAGACTTTTCTATTTATTTATTGTGTGTGTGTGTGTGTGTGTGTGTGTGTGTGTGTGTGTGTGTGTGTCAGAAGACACTGTGTGTTCCTGTAGAGAACCAAGGGTGACTTCGGGAATCATTCTGAATTGCTTCTACCTTCTTTTTGCTTCTCTCTGGCATTTTCCAGGCTCTGCTTATATGGGCCAAAAATGCAGGCCACCATCATTTCCAGCTGGCATTTTCTTCTTGCCTTGCGACCAGGGATCCAAGCTCAGGACCTTATTCTTTTGAGGCAAAGTCTTAACCCCTGAGCCATCTCTCCAGCTCAATAGGACTTTTATATTGGGGAAAATGTTTCAGCTCCATCTTCCCTCCCTCCCTCCAACCCAGCTTCACCTCAATAAACACAGAGTTAAAGCTGGCTGGCTGGTTTCCTGAGATCAATTTCACCTTAGTTTCCACACTCAGACAGATACCTGATCGTTAACCTCGCAGTAATGAAAGTCATGATGTGCATTTGAAGGTACATTAGAGGCTGATTTATTCTTGGACCAGCGCTTGCATCCGAATCCAACACCCACGTGTCTGGGCGCTCCCACCCAGAGAACTTTGCAGTTATTTAAACCCTGGCTTCTGAAGCCGAGGCCCAGGGTGATACAGGTTTCTGTCCCTGCTCAGATCTGCGGTTTATGTGGGCAGCTGTGGTGTTTTCATTAAGTTGGCTGGCTGTCAAATAAAGGAAAATAAAAGAGGCTCAAAACCGTGTCTGTCGGTGCCCCAATGCTGTCTCAGACGAGATATTGTAAGATAAGTTTTCATTATTTTAAAACTCTCTCGCCTGTTAAGTAGACATTTTGTCAAAAAGGGATTTAATAAAAGGCAGAGTCAAAATAAAGCCAAGTCTCTTTCAAAAACTGACACAAAGAGCAAAGTTAATAACTAAGAGCTAAAAAAAAAACAGGAATATGATTATTAGGAGCATCTATTGGTTGGTGCCAGCAGGGTTCCCCACAGGGAATATTTTGGGGCGAGTTGGTCCCTTCACCATATTAGCTGTTCAAGCATCTTCAACAAATGGTGCTGGCAAAACTGGATCTCCACATGCAGAAGATTAAAGCTGGACCCGTACTTGTCACCATGTACAAGACTTAATTCCAAATGGATCAAGGACCTTGATATCAGGCCAGAGACTTTAAAAACCATAGTTGAAAGGATAGGGAACTCCCTCGAGCTGATTGGGCTAGGCCAACATTTCCTAAACAGACATCCAATGGCACAGTCACTGCTACCAACTCTCAACAGTTGGGACCTTGTGAAATTAAAGAGCTTCTGTTCAGATAAAGAGATTGCAACACAAGCTCAAAGACAACCCATAGAATGGGAGAAAATCTTCACTAACCACATATCTGATAGAGCTCTACTGTCCAGAGTGCACAAAGAACTTAGAAAACTAAACTCCAAGGAAAACAATGGCCCAATTAAAAAATGGGCCCTGGAACTTAAAAGAAACTTTACCAGGGATGACATTAAAATGTCTAACAAATATCTTAAAAAATGCTCCACTTCCTTAGCCATCAGGGAAATGCAAATCAAAACTTCCCTGAGATATCATCTCACCCCGGTCAGGATGGTAAAAATCCACAATACAAACAACACCAAATGCTGGAGAGGATGTGGAGAGAGAGAAACTCTCTTACATTGCTGGTGGGAATGCAGGCTCATACAGCCACTCTGGCAAGCCGTCTGGAGATTCTTAAAGAAATTAAAGATTGAAATGCCATATGACCCTGCTATCCCACTTTTGGGAATAACCCCCCATGCAGCAGAGGTTCGCCTCGATAGCACAAGCACGACCATGTTCATAGCAGCACTGTTTACAATAGCAAAGTCATGGAATCAACCCAAATGTCCAACAGTTGATGAGTGGATAAGGAAAAGTGGTACATCTATACAATGGAGTACTACTCAGCCATCAAAAATGATGAATTAATGGAATTTGCTGGGAAATGGATGTCATTAGAAACAATTATATTAAGTGAAGTATCCCAAACCCAGAAAATTAAGTGCCGTATGTACTCCCTAATAGGTGGCTCCTAGTACCAAACTCACCCAGCCCACATTGAGACACTCAAAGGTAAACCTATGTAATACAGTAATTGCAAGGATTATGAACTGGAGGGATGGGGTTGGAGGGCCACACCAGACACAAGGAGAGAGGGGACCATGTTACAGCAGAGAAAATAGGCCTCCACCAAGGAATGCAAGTAAGTAATGTGACACCTGGTTAAGTTCACAGACGTTCGTTCCTGATCATGTACAACTGAGGAGGTATGATCTCACCAGATGGGGAGGGCATATAGTCTGGCAGATAAAAAGTAATCATTTTGCAAATTGGTGATTGACCCCTCCCTCACTGAGGTTTCCTACTTTTATTACATCTACCCTTGAATGTGCTATTATAACAAGACTCCAGTTTAACAGCCTTTTATCTCTGACCAGGGGGAGACATACAGTGCCCATCAGGATGGAGTGAAGGGCATAGCAGGAGCAGCAAAACTGCAAAAGAAAATCAACAAACCACAATCCAGAACTTCAGAGACTTTATATCAACCACATAGAACTAGGCCAGCCTAATCTCTCCCCATCCTGAAGCTCAGGGACATTTGCGGAAGAGGGGGCGGTAAGATTGTAAGAGCAAAAGGATGGGAGGAGCAATGATTTGTAAGATTCTGCACACTAGTTAGGGCCGAAGCAATCATAATAGGACTTTGCATGCCCTGCGCAATGTCAACACACTATTGACCTCACATCAGCTAAAGGCACCAAGATCCTTGGAGGGGAGGGATTGACAGCCACAGTAGTGTTCCTATGCTTAAGGGGAACACGAGAAAGGGTTCAGGGAAATGCCACTGGGTCCTTGTACGTCATCGGAGAGGAGGACCCAGAGGAGAGTTAGGCATACACAATTAAGGACTCTGAGAATTGGGGGGAAGTACTGGGGGATGGGGAGGGAGAGGAAGGGGAGCAGGGTGTTCGGGGGAGGAGGAGGGAGGGAGGGAACTGGTCTACCTATTAAGTTTGTATGAGCAGAAATAATAAAAAATGTATTAAAAAACATATTAGCTGTTCAGTGAATCAAAGAATAACTTGACATTTGTACTATTTCAAAGAGCGCATCTTACTATTGGCCCGGGTGAACCCCACCCTCCACGTGGTTCACACCTTCATTTATCCCTCAAATGATAGTTTGGTATGGTTGGGTATCCACTCTGGAAAGTTCTGCCCAAAATGGTGGATCATAGATTCTGGAGCATGCTCCACCAAGACTTATATGGAAGCAAAGCTGGGGAATCCATCGTAAGAGTTTATGATCAGCCTAGACATGGTGTGTACCATTCCTGGCCATTCGCCTTTGGCAAGATGTCAGTCACATGTTTCCATCTGCTACAAAGGAGATTGGGAAACACAGCTTCCCATGTACCCAGGAAGTTGGATAGATTTGTGAGCAAGCCAGATCTTGGTACTTTTCAATTATGATTTTGACATCCAAGCTCTTGCTTTCCTAGAGACCACAGCTAGTGGGGTATCTCTTAGCTTTGAGTCTCCAGCCTGTTAGGACCAGGATTGCTCTCTCACTGTTCTAAGGTAACACACACACCTGGAAGCGGGTTCTGCGGTTGCTTGCACGCAGCTAGGCATGTGTATCCACACCTTGTGATGACTAGTGTTTTCAGCCTATGCGTGGCCCTAGGTGTTTACCCACAGCCACCTCCTGAAGATTCGGCCACCATCCATCTGTTATGTTAGAACACAGGTGTCAATTGACAGTAGACAGAAGCTTGGAAGTCTGCGCAGATCTGTAACGAATTGGTAGTTAAGTCCAGAGCAAGCCTGCAGGAGATTGTCTAGCTGATGGGGAAGGCCCAGCCCATGGTGGGCGGGACTCATCTCCAGGCAGGTGAATAAGATGGAGGAAACTGGTTGAGAAAGTTGGCACCCTTGTGTACACTTGGCCAGACATGCAGGTCCAGCAAGTAAAGACCATCCCTCTCTCAGCTGTCCTGTGGATTTGGTGTGGTCAGTTCTCTCAGCCCTCGGTGTTGGTGTGAGCTCTCCTGCCAACCTGGATAAGGAACTGTAACTGAACTAGTGTAAGGGAAAATAGAACTCCTTGTTTCCCCGTAAGTCATGGTTGTGAGTTTATCAACAACACGGAGAGTCAGTGCAACATCCACATGCCCATCCATTTAGCTCAGTTAGCTCATCCTACAACGAGCCTCCATCAGCGCAGAACACACAGCAAGCCTTCCTTGCTGAGGTGACATTATATCACTGCATCGCTTCCTTGCTTCTTCACTGGTCACAAAGCGCTAAAGCAGGGGAGAAACATCGGGGGCTCATGTACTCAAGGCGGCCTTGAACTCACTGCATAGCAAGAATGACCTTGACCTTGTATCCTTCTGCCTCCACCTGCAGAATTGTGGAAGCAGCCACCTCTGTGTACAGCTTTATACACTGCTAAGGATGGAGCCCGTAGCTTCGGGCAAGCCGGGGTATTAGCAACACAGTGTGTTTCTAAATCAGTGGACTGTTACCTAAATAAAACCATCCATGCAACCTCCACACAAAGATCAAACGACATCAGAACCTCGAAGGCGACTGCTGCCAAGGTCACAGGTCACTCACAGGCCCGTGGAGATGCTCATCTCCTCCCCTCTCAACACTATTCCGTGTTCTCTAAGGGCGCGTCAGAAGATGAACTCACTTGAGATTCTCACAGCAAGCCAAAGTGCATTTGCTTTATAGTGACTCACCCTTACCGTCTGAGAAGAAAAAAGCAAAAGAAGGGCGACAGGAGAGAAAAAGAATCTGACAGTCACGGCAGGTACCAAAGTTGAACATGGCCCTGGAGATTTATCAGCAATGTTCAGCAAATACTCCGTTTTTCCCACAGTAATTCTCCATCCCAAGAAATGGAATGCATACTAAATGTCATACAAAGATATAGATAGATAGATAGATAGATAGATAGATAGATAGATAGATAGATAGATAGATAGATAGATATCAATATATATAGACATACAGAGAGACCATCAAAATGGAGAATTAATATGACTAATCAGAAAGGATCATTCAAATAGCTTTAACTAGAAGCACAAATCTCTCTTCCTAAAAGGAATCTATATCTCTTTAAGCAAACAAAAGAACATTTTACATATTAAAAGGGATAAAAATCCATTCAATTATTTCCAACAACATTGAGGTCTATGGATTCGGTGAAAAGCTCCATGTGCCAAAATCAATAGTAGCATGTGTTGCTGTTTATGCTGCTTGTAATTCTGAATTAACTTCTACTCCCCTGGGCCACCATTTTCTTGTCACCTTGGATTAGCTGTTACCTGAATAGAGTCTGAAGCAAAGCGGCACAACGTTTCCTTACAGCACAGTGACCTTTCCTTACAGCACACTTGACCGCTAGACACAGAAGTGACAAGATGTCGGAGTCCAGCGAATAGCCGCGTGAAGGAGCGGGGGCAATGTCATCCAAGTAGTCATTTCGGGCTCGAAGAAGGGCGCCACTTTGCATATCATTTACATGTCACTGCCAAGATCAGAAGGGAGAGGTAAAGAAAACAGATCTAGAGCTGACGTGAACTTGACCACAGTCCAAAGACTAGAGTGAATTCCAAGGTTAAAGGCCCAGAGGGCCACATCCAGAAGTCAGATGAGGTGCTGCCCACCTGTCAGCTCAAGGACAGCCAGACTACAGAACAGGACCTGGCTCAAAAGAGCGAGGGAACTCTGGTTCTGTTTCTTTCACACAACGCCGGGTCACGCCACCTGGTAAGCAGCCGACAGAGGGGGACTTGGCGCCTCCCATCAGTTACACGAGGTTTGACCCAAATTGGGCACTGTGAGCTAAGTATAAGCTAAAGAAATTCTAACAGTGTGTTTTTTAGCCTAAAACACAAATACAATCCATTGTTTAAGTCTTGTGTAACTGACTCAACGATTAAGTCTGTATGCCACTGATCCAGGATGCTTGCCGGAGCATGAATCAGGTCAGGCAAATCAGATGAAACACAGTGGGTCACACAATGAAAAGACTTGAAAATAGAAGGGAGTCTGGCAGGGGAGATGAAGAGTTATAAGGGGAAATGGGAACGGGGATTAAGAAGTGAAAATATCTTAAATTTACTATATTCGTGCATGCAACACTAAAGTATATATGATTAGGTCTATGAGGTCTGTCAGTTACTGTCGAAGTGAGGAGTGGTATCTCCACTTGTGGACACCAAGGTCTAACATCAGCCTGCCACGGACACTCGGCACAATTCCCTGCCGTCTCCTGGGGCTGGTGTCCGCTATGGTTGGTCCCTCTGATCCTTTGACCACACAGCACTCCCTAGCGAGAAACTCTTTCCCTCCCCGTGTAGGGGCCAGTGTGGGATAAGCGTCCCAGTAACTAGTCATGGTATAAGGACCCTCCTCCCCCAAAAGAACATGCTCTGAGGCAAGATGGTTCACAGTCAAGCATCTTTGATGTGACTCAAATTAGTGACAATGGCCAAAAATACACATTCAGAGAAACTAGACTTCTAAAGATACACATTTGGAAAAACACTGGCTGCTAAAATTATACATTCAGAAAAAAAAGACTGCTAAAAATACACATTCAGAGAGTCTGAAGGAGAGTGCTTCACAAAGAGAAGCAAGACAGATGGGTGATAGATGATAGGTAAGGAGGTAGGTAGATAAGTAGGTAGATGATAGATAGATGACAGACACATAGATACATAGATGATAGATAATAGAGAGATGATAGATAATACATAGATGATAGATACATAGATGATAGGTAGATAGATGATAGAGGTGATAGATAATACATAGATGATAGATAAATAGATGATAGATACATATATACATAAATGATAGATCATAGATGATAGATGCATGCATACATACAAACATGTATGCATACATACAAACATACATGCATACAAACATACATGCATACATACATATGTATATACATACATAACACTCCTTTTCCTACTTACCATGGTTGTTTCATATACTATCTCATTTCTAACACTTTTTAATATTTTGCTTATTTATTGTATTGATGATTAGCATGTATGTATGATGCAAAAGAGGATCTCAGGTCACAGGACAGCTTTTGTGGAATTCGTTCTCTGCCTCCACCTTTCTTTGGGTTCCAGGGATTAAACTTTGGTCATCAGCCTTGTGCAGCCAGTGCTTCTGCCCTCTGAGCCCTGTCATGGGTCCACGGCTTCATTTTTAAAAGGCTTGTACTAATTTTTGTTTGTTCCCTGAGCCCTCTCCCAGTCCTGCTCTAAGACCCCCCTCCCCCACTGTTGCGGTGTGACTTTGCGAGAGTCACACCATGGCCTAAAAAGGACCCGGGGGATTCCTCAGTGCCCAAAGACCCTTTTTTCTGCAAGTAGCTACACTGAGACAGCAGGGAACGAGATCACGGAGTGACCGGCTTGCTCCAACAGACGACATTTGTCCAAAGCGGTTGCATATGAGACAGCACCATGTGCGAGCGCTCGCTCATCTTCTCCAGGGTTTTCTTTTCTTTTAAATATTTTCTTTCATTCTTCTCATACCACAACGACTGACAGAGATTTATTTGATTTTTTTTTTATGTGGAATCTGGGATCTGAACTCGGGTCCTGCTGCTTGTAAGGAAAAGGCTTAACCCCTCCCCCAACTTGCAGCCCCTGTCCCTAACACAACTGTGTGGAGACCATCCTTGCAGGACACAGCGATGTCCCTACACCTAAACTCTCGCAAAGTCACACCACAACAGTGGGAGAGGGGGGTCTCAGAGCAGGACTGGGAGAGGGCTCAGGGAACAAGCACATTGTTTGAGGGCATGAGTTCAAATCCCCAGAACCTACATGTGAGGCAGGTCACACACGCCTGTCACTGCAGCACTTGGGGAGGGGGGCATCAGAAACAGGAGGACCCTGGGGTTTGACAGCCACCAGCCTAGGTCTGGGTTCAGTAGGAGACTCAGCACAGCAGAGAATGGCAACAGGACATAGGACACCCAGCCTGTGCCCTCCTCCATCCCATCCCACGCGGCCATTCGGACAAATGTCGTCTGCAGTAGCACGCTGGTCACGCCCTGATCTCACTCCCTGCTCTTTCTGTGGAGTTACCTGCAGAAAAAAGGGCCTCAGGGCACTGAGGAATCCCCAGTTTCTTTTGAGGCACATGGTTTTCAAACAAACAAAAATTAACGGGATGGAGGGAAGGAGGGGACCAGGGTACCTATTAAGATTGTATGATTGGGAAAAAATAAATAAAGATAAAAAAAATTAGTACAAACTCTGATGACCAGAGTTCAATTCCTGGAACCCACACATATGCACACTCACTACACACATACGCACATTCAACACACACAGCTACAACAACACAAAAATGTACACTCACTCATTTTCTCTCTCTCTGTCTCTGCATCTCTTCCTCTCTCTCTCTTTCTCTCCCTTTACTCCCTTCCCTCCTCCCCAACAGAGCAATTGCTGAATTTTTTCAAAGCCACCCTTCTGCAGGACAAAGCCCTCCAAACACTGGAATTCAGTGTCCGCTCGGAAGAGCGCCGCTTGCCAGCTGTTATTATTCAGATGGGCCGTCACTGCTGGAGAATTATAAATCTAAGATGAAATAAAAACCCACAAGGCTACTTTCTTATGTATGAAAAGGGATCCAATCAGCTCCTCACTGGAGAGGAAGAAATACCACCAGCACATCAAAGCAGAAAATGAAAGAGGAGCGGAAAGTTGGGACGAGATGAAGGTGGGGGGTGGGGTGCAGAGCGTAATGAGGAATCAGATCAGCTGGGCCTGAGCCACGCCCACGCAGAGCCCGTCCCCACAGATGCTCTCTCTGCGCAGCTTGATTTGAACTCGCGCAGGGCTGCTGTCAGAGCGCATCAGTGTCCACTGACACACTAGTACTGCTCTTCTGCCTCTGCCACGTTTCACTGCGTCAGGACTAGTTACTGTAGTGCTCAATCTTCAGATTGAAACGTCACAAGCAGGGCTGGGAAGGGGCCCAGCCGGTAAACAGCTCGCTGCAGGAAAGGGGGCTTCAGTTTGAGTCCCTGGTACCCTCAGAAAAAAGGCAAGCAGCACTGCAGAGACCGGCAGATCCTTGAGGCTCAGCAGCCAGGTTGGACTGGTTGAATCAGTGGGCTTCAGGTTCAGAGAGACTCTGTCTCAAAAAGTACAGGTGGAGAGAGATTGAGAGAGACACCCCATGTCAGCCTCTGGCCCCACATGCACGCGCACCTACATCCACATGTACACACACACACACACACACAGAGATCTAAGTGTAGCCATGTCTTCTACTATATGATTCCCACCCTAATGGATATGTCCCCTCAGAAACTATAAGCCAAATAAATACCTCCTTTCCCCTCTAAGCTGGTCATGTGAAAGGACTGTTTCACAGCAGCAGAAAGGATAACTGGGCTGGAGAGATGGCTCAGAGGTTAAGACTCTGCCTCCCAAGCAGAAGGACCTGAGTTCAGATCCCAGATCCCATGGGAAAACATGAGATGGAAATGTCAGGGCCTGGGACCCCCAGAGCAAAGTAATGAGGAGGCAGAGCAATTCAGGATGATTCCATTGTAACCCTGAACCTCCACAGACATACACAGTGCCCCCCACTTCTCTCTCTCTCTCTCTCTCTCTCTCTCTCACACACACACACACACACACACACACAAACACACACACACTTGGGCACATGCAAAAAACAACTTTTTTAATATTTAAAATTTTTTCTACTAATTTAAAAAAATTTTAAAGCATTTTTTGAAAAAAAAAGGGGGGGGTTAACTGCAGCGGCAAGTACCTTCCACCCTTCTGGAAGGACAGCAACATCCGAGATCCATGCTGGCACGTCCCACTCCCCTGAGAACAGTGCTCACTCCCCTGAGAACAATCAGAGCATGGTTAAATAGCCCTGCATTCCTGCTCCAACCAATAACTAAACAGACAAGCAGTCAGGAGCTGGGGAGACGGCAGGGGTTAAAGCCTTCACCTCGCAAGCAAAAGGACCTACCTGAGTTTGGATCCCAGATCTCACTTAAAAATGCCGGGCACATAGAGCAGTGGCCTGCAATTCCAGCCCTGGAAGGCAGAGCCTGGGAAACTCCAGGTGAAAGCAAAGGAAGGTAGAGCAATCCAGGATGATTCCAGATGTCACCCTTGGGCCTTCTCAGGCATACACACTCACTCAAGTGCCTGCTTGTGTACACACAAAAAATAAGTAATAATAATAAAGAGAAGAGTAGTGTTTCCATCACTGTACACTAACTTGAACATTTGGGATAGACCTGGGGTCCATTATCTATTTCTATGTAGAGCTGTAAGACACAGATTTTAGAAATCTGCAGCCTACATAGTAAAATAGACTCTTAACTTCCAGCCTTAAAGTAGCGAGTTCTAACTTCCAGAAATCTCTCTACACTTTTGGAATCCCCGTCTGACTTTTAGAAACCCCTCTTCTGACTACTTCGCTGCATTCCTCGGTGCTCACACCAGACAGACATGACGCTGCTCTGGAACTAACTGACGGCTCAGCATGAGCAAGGCTCCCGTCTCCACGGTGACCAGGAGCAGCAGCATCTGAGCCACCGCGCTGCCAAAGGAGCAAACCCTGAACTCCAGTCTCGGAGCCACACTGGACTTAAGCTCACTCCAGGGCCTTGGCCTGCGTCCTCCTCCCTCAGTCTCTCATCTCGTGTGTAAACTCGGGACACTGGACGGGATCCCAGCTGGTGCTGAGAAGTGTGAGTATTCACGCGACCCTGTCTTCCGGGTTTCCATCAAAAGGAGCAGATGACGGGTTTGTGGTCCAGACATCTAAAGTCACTGGTGTGCATCTTACCATGAGCAGATGGGACGACTGTGTCAAGCCAAACCTGCAAGTGTCACCTTCAGTAAGATTTTCAAGGCTGTGTGGAAAGAACATTCAAGAACTTTTTAAATTGGAAAGCTACAGTGGAGGAAATTAATGTTGTGATTGCGAAGGCTAATCCGTGACTTGGGCTGTGATCCTGAACACATGATGCCCTTGCGCCGAGTGAATGGATGCATCAAGTGGTCCCCTGAGTTTAAGCTGTCAAAGGAATAAGAGATTGGCTCTCTTTATACTTTCTTGATGGTGCAATTATTATTTATACCTATTCAACATTATGTAATTGTTGCAACTGAGAATTCAGGACTAGGAACTGTAAGACAGAGGCCAAGTCCCTGAAGCTGCTTGAAGTTAAAGAATCCCAAGTCTGGAGAGAAGTCTAGCCTAACCCCCGATTTCAAAGGTTGCCATACTCACACACATGCCTACAAGCGTACAAGCACATGCACGCCCATATACACACTTGCACATGCACACAGACACGTGCAGACACATGCACACTCGAAGACCTAGCTGACTCTCCTCGTGTCCCACAGCAAGGGGCAGTAAGGACTTGCAGCTCTGTTGATTCTCTGTACACAGCACAAGAGAACGTCTGTATGTGCAGAAGAACTGTCTTCTCAAAAATTCCCCTGCTCTGAATTCCTCAGTTGCTTGGAATTGAAAACCAAATCTAAATGACTCTTTGTTCTACAGAAGACTGTGTGAAGTGAAGACTTCGGGTCAGTTACCTATTGCCATTTACTTGCTAGTGGTAGACTTTAGGAAGTTGTAGCCTGATGTCTGCCTGCAGAGTAAAATAGATCCCCAGCTTCAGCCTAAAGATGCACATTCTTCATCCCACAGAATTCTTAGACACAAGTATCAGAGAAACCCTGATTGATTTAAAAGGGAAAAGGGTATTTTTAAATGATTACTTGGCACCGTTCAGAATCCACGGAAATGTGCAGACATGGACTAGAAGAAGAGGTAGGAATAAGGAAATCTAGACAGCAGCAAGAAGCAAAGTAGAAATCAGGACACACAGCAGATGGGGTAGCTCTAGCTGCGACCACGCCCAGCCAGGGCTGGCAGCCCAGGGCAGGGGAGAAACCTGCATCTGGCCTTTCCGGTTCTTGCTGGAAGGTAACCTGGGACTTGTGCACTATGGGAAAAGGTCCAGATCCAAGGAAACCGGCCAGCCACAGACGAAGGGATAGGGAAAGACAGAGACACGGAGACACAGAGACACGGACAGGCACAGGGGTAGATACACACATGACTGCATGATACATGGATGATATAGAGAGGCAGGTGTTAGACTGATAAATAGATGATAGATATGTAGATGATTGATAGGTAGATAGATAGATAATAAATCAGTGATTGATGATAGACACATATCTTTAGGTAGATAAGATAGATTATAGAAATAAATGATATATAGATAGATGAGTGATAGATAAATGATAGGAACAGATTGATGGTTGATTGATTAGTGGTAATTAGAAACTGATTATGATACATAATTGATTAATTGGTTAACGATAGGTAGACACTCTTTCCAAAAGCAATTCAGAAACTTTAAAAAGAATATCAAATCTGTGAAGACCAAGTGTTTTAGAAAGTGGCTATCAGGGAAATGCAAATCAAAACCTCCATGAAATATCATCTCACCCCAGTCAGGATGGCAAAAATCCACAATACAAACAACACCAAATGCTGGAGAGGATGTGGCGAGAAGGGAATTCTCCTATATTGCTGGTACAACCACTACATTGCTTATACAACCACTCTGGTGAGCAGTCTGGCGGATTCTTAAAAAAGTTAAAGATTGAAATGCCATGTGACCCTGCTATTCCACTTCTGGGAATAATTCCTTTTACAGCAAAAATTCACCTCAATGGCACAAGCACAACCATGTTCATAACAGCACTGTTTACAATAGCACTCATGGAATCAACCCAAATGCCTAACAGTTGACAAGTGGATAAGGAAAATGTGGTACATTTATACAATGGAATACTACTCAGCCATCAAAAAAGATGAATTAATGAAATTTGCTGGGAAATGGATGGAATTAGAAAAAATTATACTGAGCAAAGTATCACAGACACAAAAAATTAAGCGCCATATGTACCCTCTAATAGGTGGATCCTAGTACCAAACCCACTTAGTGATATACTCAAAGATAAATCTCTGTAATACCTACAGTAATTGCAAAGATAATAAACAGGAGGGAAGGGGAAGGAGGACCCCGCCAGAAACAAGTGAATGAGGGGATCATGCTACAGCAGAGAAAATAGGCCACCATCAAGTACTGCAAGAGGAGACATCCAATACCCATCAGGATGGAGCCAAAGGCAGTACAGGAACAGCAAAATTGGAAAAAAAAATATATAACAACAAACCATAATTCAGAATATCAGAGACCCCACATTAACCACCTGGAACCAGGCCAGCCTAATCTCTCCCCATCCTAAAGCTCAGGGAAATTTGTGGAAGAGGGGGCGGTGAGATTGTAAGAACCTAAAGATGGGGAGGAGCAAGGATATGCAAGATACTTCACACAAGTTAGGGCCAAAGTAACCATAATAGGACTTTGCATGACTGGCGCAATAACCAACATAGCATTGACCCCCCCCAAAGTCTAGCATGGATCACAGGCACTAGGATCCTTAGAAGCAAGGGATTAACAGCCACAATAGTGTTCCTATACTAAAGGGGAACACAAGAAAGGGCTCTAGGCAATGCTACTGAGTCCTTACACCTCATCAGAGAGGAGGACCCAGAGGGAAGCTTGACATTCACACTAAAGGATGCTTCAGGGATGGGGGGAGAGGGCAATGGGAGAAAGGGAGGGAGGGGGGAAGGGAAAGAGAAAGGGGGAGAGGAAACAGGGGGGTCCAGGGAAGGGTAAAGGGAGGGAAAACAGGGTACCTATTAAGTTTGTATGAGCGGAAAAAATAAATTAATTAATAAAAAAAGAAAATGGCTAAAAATTATCACTGTACAATCCCAACTAATGTCAAGCATTATACTGATGTGAAAATCCACTTTCACATCATAGATGTACACATATGTACATTTACATATATGTGAAGATCCACCAAAAAACAGTGGTGTCGTCACCTTTAGGTGAAGGAAAGAAGCAACATGTACAAATTACTTTTCAGACACAGCTGCTAAACATCCCTGTAGCTCGGATGGGTTGTATGTGGAAACTTTGGTTGTTGTTGTTTCAATCATCTTGCCAGGCAGCCCAGGCAGCCACATCCTTGCCACGCCCTGCCACGCCCTGCCACGCCCTAACCTGCATGGACTTTTAGCAGAATAATAACAGGATGAGGAGTCTTCTTTGCTTGTTTTTTACATGCGTGTGTGTGTGAGTGTGGGTGTCTGTGAGGGCACCCTGGATTGCTCTACCTCCTTGTCGCTTTGCTCTGGAGTTTCCCAGGCTCCACCTTCCAGGACCAGAGATGCCAGAAGTGCAGGCTGCTACCATTTCTGCCCGGCATTTTACATGGGATCTGGGGATCCGAACTTGGGTCCTTTTGCTTGTGAGGCAAAGGCTTTAACCCCTCAGCCATCTTCCCTGCGTAGGATAAGGAGCTTTCTAAGCACACCTATGATTCCATGTGACACCATAAACGTTATGTGGCTCATCATCTTCCACAAAGTAAAACCTTGTCTGTGTAGTTTCCTTTATGCAGCTATCAAACAAATGTGATGTTTCCTATTTCTGCACACAATCCATCGGGAGTGAAATCTTTCAGAGCATTTTCCAGAGGATGAAACCCCATCCTGAGAAGGAGCCGTCATCTGTTTCAGATGCCTTCTCCCCCCTCCACACCCCTCCTTCTCCCACCCCACCTCCTCCCCGTCGGGTTCCTCCACAGTGACCCATGGCTTCCTAGTTCCTCAGTCCCGCAGGGCTAATTGATAACTCTTGCTCATCTCGGCATGATTTCTTTCTTTTCCCCCAAAATACCCAAGCCCCGGAACCCTTAATTTTATGAATTGGTTCCATGCCCAGCTACTGCTTATAAGTGGAGATTATCTCAGAATGGGACAGCTGGTCTGGTCCAGAATTCTGTGGCTTGTGATCCTATTTAGTTTGTACCACATGACGTGTTCAGGGCACATATATAAACAGATACATTAAGTGTAAGGGTTCCATTGGGATTCAGATCTATAGTATCAAGGCCACGATTAGCAGAGGAAGAACTTGCAGCACAGTAGGTAGGCTGCCTTCAGCACCCCCTAATACAGGGTTGAAATTTCCCCTTCTATATTGACTACTTTCTCCTCCTGTAACCGACTCTGGCGGGAGCACTTCAGGGATGTGACAGCTCTGGTCACTGTCTACCGGGCAGGATCTACACTCCCTCGGGGCAAGTCTGGGGGGCGGTTTATCTATGAGAGGTTATCTAGATTAGGTATGTTCGTGGAGGAGGGGGGCCCACCTTCTTGTGAGCAGTACCATCCGGGTGTGGGGGCCCTGGACTGAGCACCAACATCATCTCTCTCTGCGCTCCCTGACCATTGATGCCATGTGACCAGCTGCCTTCTCAATCTGCCGTGAGCTCCCCGACTTGATGGACTGTACCCTCAGACCGAAAGTGCAAAGCCTTTAATCATGGCAATAGGAAAAGTCAGTGATACAAGGTGAGAAGGATTTAATTCAGTCTGGGACCGACCGTGGGGTGGTGACCCCCATACTCTAGGTGAGTTGTCCCTCACAGTCACACCCAGGAGTGTGTCTCCTAAGTGATTCCAAATCCACCAAAATCACATCTGTCCTGCAGGCTCCTGGTCCCCAGAAGGCAAACCTGCAATCTCTCTCTCTCTCTCTGTCTCTCTCTGTCTCTCTGTCTCTCTGTCTCTGTCTCTCTGTCTCTCTCTCTCCCTCTCTCTCTGTCTCTCTCTCTCCCTCTCTCTGTCTCTCTCTCTGTCTCTCTCTCTGTCTGTCTCTCTCTGTCTGTCTCTCTCTCTCCCTCTCTGTCTCTCTCTCTGTCTCTCTCTGTCTCTCTCTGTCTTTCTCTGTCTCTGTCTCTCTCTCTCTCTGTCTCTCTCTCTGTCTCTCTCTCTCTCTCCCCGGTCTCTCCAGCTGAAGCCCGCCCCCTGCGTTCCTCAAAACAACACGTGTTGTTTCCTTCCGGAGATGGCATAGCTAGATTCTCAGCTGAGCTTGGCAGACATGCGCCAGACTGCTAAGCTCCTGACTCAGTGCTCCGACCAACCAGGTGCGCATGGACTGAGCCAACCCAACATGCAGCAGAATAAAGGTCTTGGGCTCGGGTCCGTGAGGGTCTGACTGAGCCTCATCTAAAGGGGCAGGAAAGACACTTCTACCAAGTGCACTGAAAACCTTCACTTTCAACTGGATCTTTCACAATGGAGGTCCCACAGTGAGTCAAGGCACCAGGCTGCCTTCCAAACCACCGGGACTGAGAGCGTCCAAACCTCCCACATGATCCTTCCATGTATCTCCTTGCTAAGTTTCCCTAGAGTCTGCTGATTCTTTTGCATTCGCTTAGCTTGTGTGAGTACTGGCATGTGTACGTCAGAACACATGTGCATTCAGCGCGTATGTGTAGCCAGCACACAGGGGGCGGTCAGAGGACAACATGAGAGTCAGTTCTTCCTTCTACCATGTGGTTCCAGGAATGAAAACTCAGATGGGCCGCAAGCACCTGCTGAGCCATCTCACTGGCTGTAGTCTGCTTGTTCCTTGTTTACCAGAACCAGGATTTTAACAGCAGGCTCGCTGCACTGACTTTTCGGTTTGCTTAACAGCCGCTTCTGAGAGAAGCAATGAATATGGAGTCTTCGTTCTCGTCTCCACATTCAGTCAGTCCCCTCTGGCCAAGCTCCTGTTTTCCACTGCTTGTCTGAATCCTGTCAAGCTTCCACAAGGAGGGTCAGGGCAGAGGGGTGAGGGATGGGAGCGAGGGAGCGAGGGGGCACAGAGGAGGTGCACAGGAGACAGCAATGCAGGATGAAGGGGGTAGAGCAGCATAGGAGGTCAGGGGGAGGGAGGAGCAAGGGGAGGAGGCGCAGAGAGCAGGAAAAAGTGGGGAAGGGGGGTTGCAGCGCACACTGATAAGCTCTGCCCAAGATTCAGCAGTTCTTAACCCTGTCGTCTACTCTTGGTCGATTCCTGCACCTCTGTTGTCCAGATTCGCCGTTGCTCCCCTGCCACCCCAGAAGCCCCACTTCCCACTTCCCACTAACTTCACATGAGCGTCTAGAACCTTCCCAGGTAGCCCCACTGTGGGGAAGCGCTTGACCTTGGCAGATGCGCCTACTTCCCCCTTCCCGATCCTTTTGAAACGCCCCCCATCCTTTTGCCTAACCAGATAACGGTAACTGGAAAATTTATTTTACAGAGCCCAGATCAACTGCCGATCTTTGCTGGGGCTCCTCTTCAGAAGCCTTTGGTTCCATGGATGTTTCTGGAAAGAGTTATAGGAGCCAGAACCCCAAGTCATAGCCTGACATTGTGTCCCCGGGGACCCTGGATGACCACAACCCCCCCTTGACTTGCAGCCTTCCTTCCATGTTCTGTCTCTGCAAAACCCAGATTCGTCTTGCAAATGGAGCTGCAGGATCCTCCCAGAGTGGCCAGCCTGTGTAAATAAACCTGGTGCTTCCTCTGATCTTCTAGGGCGCCCCTTGAGTGATGGGCAGCCCACATCTCAGTTCTAATTACCAATGCAAGGAGAGGGGCGGTAAATAATACCTCCAGAATGCTCCTGCGCAGCTGAGCTGAGGCTGGACTGAGAGGGGTTACCTCTAGCTGTTGTTGCACTGTCTCGATCCCTTGTAACAGAAGAGAAGGGCAGACTTGCCTCAGGCTGTGTCTTACAGATTCGAGAATGTACATGAAATAACTCATTGTTCTAGTTAAATACAGTGTCAACCTGACAATTGCAGGCTGAGCTCTGGGCTCATCTGTGAAGAGCTGGTAGTTGAGGGCAGCCCTGAGCAATATTCTACAGAATACTGATTGGTGTAGGAAGACCCAGCCCACGGTGGGTGGCACCATTCCCCATCCGCTACACAGATGGATAAAATGGAGGGAGCTAGTTCAGAGGTTCAGCAGATTTTGGAAGACTTTGGAAGTGTGGCAAGTGAGATTTTCCCCTCTCCCTGCAATTCCTATGAATGTAATGTGGCCGTTTCCCTCCACTCCTGGTGTTCTCATGAGCTGTCCTGCCAAGCTGGGCTATGCGCTATAACCAGAACCATAAGCAAGAATAAAAGCCCTTTGTTCCTCTGAGCTATTTCGTATTGAATTCATCTGGAATGAGCAGACAAACTGTAACACCCACTCATCAAGATGCAAACTCTCTAGTAATTGCAGAACATTCTATACATACAGGGAAAAACTCACCTGTGATTATTGTTCATGGACAATATCGATTCATTTAAAATATTTATGAAGATTTTTTGCATCATCAATCTATAAACTTATTATTATGAAGAATTTCATAACTTTTCTTTATCTGCCTAGTTAGTCCAATAGTGGACTCCTACTTATGATTTAAGCCAGCCAAAAGATTATTTTTAAAAGTACTCATTTATGATTGACTTTGTTGGTAAAGTATAAAGTAACTTTATTTTCCCACCTATCCATATGTGTGTGATATGTGTGTGTGTATATATATATATATATATATACACACATGGGTGCATGGATATGTGCATTTGTACATGTGATGTATACATGTATGCATTTATATGTGTACACATTCACATGTCATATTTGTGTGTGATATGTGTGCATGTGTGTATTTGTGTGTGCATTTGTGCATGCATGTGTGTATGTGTGTATTGAAATGTGTAAATTTGTGCATGTGATGTGTGTGCAATTGTACATATGACGTGCATGTGATGGGCAAGTATGTGTCACAGTGTGTGAGGTTCAGAGAATGACTTTGTGTCATCTCTCCTGTTTGTCCACCCACTGTGAGACAGCATTCTGACACAACCTACCAGGGGTGAGAGGGGGAGCACTGTGCTTTGGAGGTCTCTCTGGGATGGTGCCACCTGGTGATCCATCGTCCTTTCCTCCCACCTGTCTGAGTCCCCTCAGTGCATTTCCGCACTTCGCTATGAAGTCTTCACATGAAGAAGGAAGCTCCTGTCATCCCTACCCCCTGGTGGCATTTGAATGCGTCTCTGCTTCTGCTCCTAATTTCAAACCACTTTTTTGGTCTCACTATGAAGCCAAAACTGGCCTTGAACTCACGATCTCCTGTTTCTCATTCCTAACTGCTGAATGACAGGCGTGTGCCGCCACACCCAGCTCCAAATAGTCTAATTTGTGGGGCTCATGATGAAGCGGGTCAAAGGCCAAGCGATTGCTTTGCAGAAGATTGAAGTATCCAGATTTTTCTAGGGCAGATCAGGTGAATCCAAACCTTGGTTTTGCTAATGACAGATTCTGAGTTCATGGGCAGAGCTCCTGGTGCCTCTGAGATACAGTTACTTCCTGTCTAAGATGGGTAATCATAGCGCCCATTTCGTGAGGCTACTTCAGCATTTAAACTGGGAATAAAATGTGTCTTGTTTGACACCTTGGGCTTTGTCCCTGGGTTCTGTGACCACCAATGCAGAGATGTTTACAGTTTCCTGAGTTAAGATAACAGTACCTTTTGGGACTAAGAGACGACTCTGGGCTTGAGACTCTATCTCACAAACACTAAGTCCTGAGTTCAGATCCGGTATCCCGTATAAAAAGCCACGTGGAAATGGTAGCAGCCTGCCCTTCCAACCCTGAAAGGCGGAGCCTGGGAAATCCCAGAGTAAAGTTAAAAGGAAGTAAAACTATCTAAGATGATTCCTGATGTCACCCTTGGGCCTCCACAGGCACACACAGTGTCCTCTGATACACACACACACACACACACACACACACACACACACACACAATAAATAAATAATTTTTTAGTCATCAGAGAACATTATGTGTATCGCCAATGGTGACTTTGGGAATCATCCTGAATTGTGTCCACATCCTTCTTGCTTCCCTGTGGGATTTCCCAGGCTCTGCCCACCGGGACAGGGCATGCAGGCTGCTGCTGTTTCTGCCTGGCATTTTTTTACGTGGGACCTGGGATCTGAACTCAGGATTTTTCTGCTTGCAAGGCAGAGTCTTAAATCCTGAGCCATCTCTCCAGCCCAGTAATAATTTTTTTAAAAAAGGTAAGAGTATCCTTTATTACTCATAATGCTCCATTTTTAGTAACACATGGGTTTATGCTAACGAAGTACGTAGCGTAGAGCCCCTAGACACCTTGTAAGGGAAAGTCAGCAGAAAGACCAAGTAAGTAGATTGGGGTCATTTCACCTCCCACACATCCAGGTCCAGAAAACAAGTACAGGCCGATGGTTTCCTCTGTAAGAAATTGTCAGTGAACTGTCCACCTTTTTATTTGGCATGTAAGCATGCATGCATGTGTACATGTGTGTTCAGGCATGTATATGAGAGGACACCTGAATGTGTGTGCCTGTCTGCAGAGGCCCAGGAGTAACATCAGGAGTCACCCTGGATTGCTCTTCTACCTTATTACTTGGAGTTGAAGTTTCCCAAGCTCCGCCTTCCAGGGCCAGAATTACAAGCTGCCACCATATTCACCTGGCATTTTTACGTGCATATGGGGATCCAAATTCATGTCCTTTTGCTTTTGAGGCAAAGGATTTAACCACATAACCATCTCCCCAGCCTTCCACCTTGGTTTCTGAGCTGGGGTCTCTCACTGGCTGGGGGGCTTGTTGATTCAGCTCCATTGGCTGGCTAGGGAACCCCAAGATCCTCCTGTCTCTGCCTCCCCAGTGTTGGGGTCACAGCGCACAAGGCCAGCTTTCCAAGTGTGAGCGCTGGGGTCAGACTCAGGCCCTCTCAAGATCAGCACGTCCCTGACCGGTCGCCTCCCCACCTTTGTCTTTCCTGACAAACTATAGTCATAATAATGGCGGCCCAATGGGTCTTGTGCCTCCCAGTTTCAGATTAGCTCTATCTTCCAAACTTCTTCTTGCAAATTGTCCTTTCATGTCCCCCCCCCAATTTTCCCTGTGCTGTAAATTCTGAAGAAAACAACCTTCCACTGTGTGAGACACTAGAGGTTGGCATGTCGTAACGATACTATGCACATACTGGTCCCAAGACTCTCTAATCAGGAATCTTTCTTCATTTTTTCAAAGCCCAAGACAGCTAATGATCTTCAGATAACCTAGGGGACTTGCTAATCTTATTCTTTAATTAAAAGTAGAATAATGTTTAACTCACAAGAAAATAACATGCTTCTCTGAAGCATTATAGAGACAGACACAGGAGGCAAAAGTCAATCGTTATCGCAAAGATAATTGTGTTGGAAGAGAAAAGTAGACACAGACCCTAGATGACGAAGACCCACTAATCATGTAGCCTTCCTGTCCTTTCTCTGCAAGACCCTTATGTTCCTGAACTGTGCTTGGGGAGAATGGCCTGGAATAAACCTAGATTCCTTCCCACCAACTCTGTCTCCTACATACTGGCTTTCAAGAGGTGAGCAGGTGAACATGTCTGATGTTAGGTGTCTCCCAAGGGCTCACGGAAGTCTCTGACTTGTGCGTGGCTGCTGAGAAATGAGCCCCACCCACCCAGGCCAGGATGGGGAGCAGTATTGCCAGATGAGCCTCGAGCCTGTAGGATGCATTTGGAACCTCTGAATCCAAAAGGAACTGAACTGGGAGACACCTGTTGATGTCTGCTATAGACTTGGGGGGAGTTGCACACATCTGTTCCCAGAGGTATTCTGTTTAGACTACAAGAAGACAAAGCAATCTCTTGGCGTGTGCTTCCCAGCCTAATAAGCAATACTATTCTGCTCATGGTCCCTGTTGCTACAGAAAAGCGGTGGCTGCACACAGTGTGAAGTGTCTGTGGGATTAACAATTGCTAGTTATAAACGCAGACTATCCCCAGAATACACTCATACCCACTCGACTAAAATTAAATACGGAGCAAAGCTATCATCTAATAAGTTAACATTGTCTAATGAATTAACACAGACAATTAACTTGCCAGCTCCTGGTTTCATTTGGTTTTTTTAAACTGTGCAAAGTGGGATCCTGAAATACGCAAGTATCATCATCAACGCCCTGTGTTTCCCATTTGGACTATATGTTCCTAATTTATTTTTTTCAGACCCATGTTCCTAATTTCTTGTTGAACATCTGAAACCAGCAATAATTATGTTCTCCAGCAAGATGTTTCTTTTATAATTTTACAAATATCAATACTCATAAATCCGCTAAGGAGATAGTGACATGTGGGTGTGAATTCTAAGACACAGTGAGACTTGGTTGTCTGCTCTGGAAGCTCCTAAACATGTCCCAAAGTGCCCAGGTGGCACCAAACCGCAAATCTAAAACCAGTGCATCTCATTTTGCAGACCACAACCAAGCTGGCAGAACTGGTCTCCAACTAGAACTCAGAAACCTGTAAAGATAGAAAGCAGAAGGGAATCTTCGGTCATATTGAGGCTTTTGAAAAATAAGCAGCCATTCATTTATTCATTCACTGAGTGTGCATTCAGCAAAGCAAGTATCACATATTTTCTTTCCAAAGTCAGTTTTCTTGCCTGCAAGTCCAGAAAAGTCAGGCTGCACTGCCCCCTTCTGTTAAAAAATGGTCAGTGAAGACTGTGGGACCGCTAGTCTTTCTGAAGGATTTCATTTCAACTGTGAGCACCGCAGAATTCTAAAATCCAAGGGCATTTCTGTTGACCTCCAGACGTCAGAACATCTCCCTGGGAGACTGAGTTCCTCACTGCCCCATTAGCAAACCCCCGTTCCTCTCTGCAGATCAGCACCCCGTATTCCTGGCTTGCAGCTGAAGGAGCTGGCCAGACGAGACAAGGTGCCACCACTCCTCCTTGCATATCTTCATGTGCGCTGCCCGGAAGCCCTGAGCATGAATCCAGACTGCTGCTGTGTGGGTCCTTTCGCCAGCCACAGAACAAGTAGCTCCCAAGGACGCCCTGCCGCTTCCTGGCCGGATGCTGGGAGACGACTGGGCAAAGGGACAGCTGAGAAAGGACCGCCAGATCTTGTGGAGGGGCCAGAGCAATGCTCCCCAGTGCCACCTCTGGCCTGCTGCCCATGCCATGTGGCAGGAAGGAAGTGCAAATGAAAAGGGAAACTAGGACGTTTACCAGCAGAGAGACTCTGCTGGAGAATACAGAAGACAATCTTGGACTTTAAATCCAGTTGATTGATTCTTTTCCTCGACATCCCCCCTCCCGAGCCTTCTCGGTGTCTGACAAGGCCTTACTGTTTCCAAAGCACTCACACATCCTGTTCTGTCACCCTACTAACCCGTCAACTCTTCCATGTGGAAAGTGATTCTGATCTTACACAGGACTTGGCTGTCGTAGTTAAATACTGGTGTCAACTTCACAGTTGAGGGCTTGAGCTCTGGGCATGTTTGTAGATATTGGTAGTTGAGTTAAGCCCAGAGCGAACCTGCAAGACATTGTCTAGTGGAGGGGGAAGGCCCAGCCATGGTGGGTGGGACTAGTCCCAGGACAGGTGAATAAAATGGAGGGAACCGAGAAAGGACACTTGGCCAGACATGCTGGTCTGGCAAGTAAGGATCATCTCTCTCTCTCTCAGCTGCTATGTGGAGATGGTGCAGTCAGTTCCCTTGGCCCTTTGGGGATGTTGCATGCTCTCTTGCCAAGCTGGAAAAGCAACTGTAACCAGACTATCATAGGAGAGTAAACCCCTTGATCCCTTAAGTTGTTTGATGGCGATTCTATCAGCAGCTATGCTGGCTGAAATCAAAGGAAATCACATTTCTTTCAAAACTTCTTTCAGTCATCTTCAAAACATACACCTTGAACACAGAAAACCAGACCTTGGATGAGACCTAAAGAACGGGTAGACCTTTCTGTTTCCCTGGGCGATAAACTTGACCTCAGTTGATGAGTCCAGGAACATCTGTCTCCACCTGTCACATCTGGCTGTCGGGAGAGCATGAGATTATACTGTAGCATTTGCAAATGTGCCTCGAGTGCTAGGTATGTCTTATTGGTCACTATTGCATTGATTGTGCAGCGACTGTAAAGGGCAGAGCTATCTTACGCTCACTTCCATCAAGAGAGCTGAGCAGAGAGAATTAGGTCTCCCCACTACAAATAGAATCTCAGAGACACACGTTCTCCGGGGCTCCATCTTCCCTTCACAGCAGCTGATACCATCTCAATGTGAGCAGGTGTGACTCCCCAAAAAGGACCCTTGAGAAGCAATTTACAGGAGACCCTCAGACAGCCTGCAGGAGACCCTCAACACATCCTGCAGGTGACTCTCAAGCACAGCTTACAGGAGACCCTCAGTACAGCCTGCAGGAGACCCTCAGACAGCCTGCAGGAGACCCTCAGACAGCCTGCAGGAGACCCTCAAACAGCCTGCTGACTTCCCCTCAGGAGGGGCTGGGGTGGGGATTAGGCTCTGACCTGAGATTCCCACCCCTCACTCCTGTTTGTCTCTCAGCTATAAGTCTGAGAATCTCCCTAGAGAGTCTCTAGGGTCCACAGAGAGCAGAAGGTTAGCCGAGACGTCATGTGTGTACACATGCATACACACACACACACACACACACACACATACAGAGAGAGCTCATCACTGCTTCTCTTCACAGCATTTCCAGTTACCCACCTTTCCACGGGAGCTGTGAGACGGCTCCATCAGCTCCCACCAAGACACACAGCGAAGCGTCCCTGATCTCCAGATGGATAGTCTGTCTGGAAGCAGAGCCTCTGCTGCTCATTTCTTCATTATTCGTCTAGAACTCTGCAATTCTATTCGGATGATTCTATTCCGCTCATTCACTGCGGTTGCTCCTGGGTGCTTTCCTACTTCTGCCTTCAAATGAGGGCAATATATTTCTAGCACATTGCGTAGCTGGAGATTATGAGCAAATAAAAAAATTATAAATAAATTTGCCTGTTTGTTTGTAGCATGCATGATCTCTTCATGGAGCCAGGTGTCTGGCATGGAGGCAGAACACTGCATGGCAGAAGTGTGGCCCTGGGTTTGACCCCAGCAGAAAAATAACTCTATTAATACTTGTAGTAATACCCAGGATGATCAGAGGATGACGCATTTATTTGAGGCCCATTTCCCAGCGAATGAGATGAGCAGCTAAGAAGGCCAAGCCGATGCGCAAACTTGGTGGTCAGGGGAGGAGGAAACGCTGCCTCCGGGGGGTCCCATTGCCTAGGTCTGAGGTCTGAGGTTCCTTCTTCACTTGCCCTCCTACACCCACAGGCTTCTTAAGCTTAAGATGTGGACAGTGTCTAGACCTGACTTCGAGGATCCCGGCAGCAGCCACCTAAGCAGCAGGGAACCCCCCCCCCCACACACACACACACACACACTGCTGAGACACAAGCGCAGCGTAAACCTTCCCCGGAGCACTGTGAGCAACATCAGGTTCCCTGGTGACACAGCCGCTCCACATGTTGCTGATAAAATCAGGACAGATGGCTCAAGGGATCGAGGGTTATTCTTGCTTATGACAGTCCAGTTACTGGTTTAGTCCAGCTTGACAGGAGAGCCAGGGCCCAGTGTAACAGTTGAGAGAAAGATGATTCTCACTTGCCAGACCGGTATGTCTAGCCAAGTATACAGGAGAATGCCAACTTCCTCAGCCAGTTTTCTGTATTTTATTCACCTGTCCAGGGCCTAGTCCCACCCACCCTGGTCTGGGCCTTCCCCATCAACTAGACAATCTCCTGCACTGCTTCTCTGGGCTTAACTCAACTACTAATTATCTACAAATGTGTCCAGAGCTTGAAACCTCAACTGTCAAGTTGACACCTGTAACTAACTATGGTACCTGGGATGTTTACTCAGGGTGCAAAGTTCTGGATCATGGCCCAGAGGCTGGGGGAAGAGGAAACTAGGGGATCCCTGGGGTTCAGTGACCAGCAGCCTGAATAATCCAACCAGGCTCAAACTCTGTCCACTAATCCCTAGCCCTCCTCATATTCTCATACTTGTGTATCATGTCTTTTGCTTATATTCAACCCAGTGTTTTCACGTGTCTTCTCATCCCAAAGAGCTCCCCTTTTACTTCCATGTTACATGGATAGATTACAGAGATAGATAGATAGATAGATAGATAGATAGATAGATAGATAGATAGATAGATAGATAATTGGTAGATGATAGATAATTGGTAAATAGAAGACAGGTAGGTAGATAGATGATAGATAGATAGATAGATAGATAGATAGATAGATAGATAGATAGATAGATAATTGGTAGATAGATGATAAATAGATAGGTAGAAATAGATGATTGATAGGTAATAAATGATAGACAAATCATTTATTGATAGACAATAAATGATTGATGGGCAATAAGTGATAGATAATAGGTAGAAATAGATGATAAACAAATAATAGGTAGTTAGAAATGCATGATTGATAGGCAATAAATGATAGCTACGTAGACACATAGATAATGGACAGATGATCAGTTATAGATACAGAAAGATAAAATATAGATGGTAGTTAGACAGATGTTTGACTGATAGAGATGATAGATGCAGCTAAATGACAGAGAGATAACAATTGACAGATAAATGATTGACAGATAGATGAATAGATAATGGAGATAGATACATTGTTATTAGAGAATAAAAGATAAAAATATAGACAATACATGACAAATGTCATAGTTAGATACAAGTGTTAACAGCTAAGGGTTCAAGCTCTGGGCACATTTGTAGAGAATTAGTAGTTGAGTTAAGCTCAGAGAGAACATGCATGAGATCTAATTGATGGAGAGGTCTAGCCCATGGTAGGTAAGATTAGGTCCTTGGACAGATGAATAAGATAGAGGAAGCTAGTTGAGGAAGTTGGCATCTTTTGTATACTTGGCCAGACATGCTGGTCTGGCAAGTAAGGATTCTCTCTCTCTCCGCTGTTACGTAGATATAGTGACCAGTTCCCTTGGCCCTTTGGTGATGGTGTAAGCCCTCCTGCCAACTGGACTGAGAACTATAACTGGACAAGCATAAGAGAAAATAAACCCATATTCTCTTATGCTGTTTTGTCATGATTTTATCAGCAACCACTAGAGATAACTGCTCTAACAGATAAATAGATAAATGATCGATAATAGACAGATGATTGATAGATAGATAGATAGATAGATAGATAGATAGATAGATAGATAGATAGATAGGTAGGTAGGTAGGCAGATACATAGGTAGATACATAGGTAGATACATAGGTAGAGAGCAGCCCCACCCCCCACTTGCCCAGCTCCTTGCGGCAGCGCTGTGTCCCTGGTGGAGGTATTCACTAAGCAGCACGCACACACTCCAGTAATGGCCCCAGGTAAGTCCCAGCTGTACATCACAGTCACCAAAGGAAACCGCAAAAACCTCTAGACACCAAGAGACAGAGGACAGGAACTAAGTAAGAATTTCCCATCAGGCATTGCTTCCGAATTCCCTGGTGATCCCAGCATGCTCCCAGGCTGGACGACAGTCACTGTAACCAGGACACAGTGCAGGTCACCCAGGTTCTCTTAAGTCTCTACTGAGACCTTGGCCACTGCACTCCTAGCAAGTCCCAAGGGATGGATCAAGGACCTGGTGTCTAGAATCCCTCCTATGAGGATCTGTGGAGCGGCCTGGGATGTGCCTACCGGGCACACACACAGCCTTCTATCCCCAGCACCACACTGTGGGGCGGGGGTGGGTGCCAGCCTATCATCCCAGCGCTCAGGAGGCAGAGCCAGGAGAACTGGAAGCTCAAGGTATCTTGGTTACATAGGGAGACTGAGGCCAACCCGGGCCACAAGAGCAACGAAAAAAATTCAGTGGAGATGCACATTCAAAACATTTGTTGGAGTATTATTTGTAGGAAGGAAATACTGAAAGCCGCCCACACGTTTGCTGGCGGAGGATAAATTGTGTGGATTCAGACAATGAAACGCATTTAGATGAAGTAAGTATGCTCGTTAGTTAGCATCACTGATGACTCTCACTCAAAATGTTCTCAGTCTCCACACGTCATGTGTCATTGATTTCAAAAGGCATAAAAAGTCATCCTAGAAAGTGTGAGATTGGAGCGAAAGGGGAGATGAGCTGAAGTGGGGTGTGCCACGTACCTCCGCCTCTTTTCAAAGCAGACATGGGCCGAGCAGTCGCTCCAGTGGGGAAAGTGCCTGTTGTGAGCGTATAGGACCTGAGTTCAGATCCCCAGCCCCCACAGGGAAGCCAGGCATGGAGTGTGAGCCCAGCACCAAGACAGGACGGCTCCTGGGGCTCACCAACAGTCAGTCCAGCCGCAACGGAGCTCCAGGCTCAGGGGAAAAGGCGGTCTCAGAAAATAGGATGAATCTGTCCAGGGACAACCTGTGGCCTCCACGCATGCACATACAGGCGAGTGTCCCCACACACAAGTACACATACATATGCACCATGTGTGCGAGCACGCACGCGCGCGCGCACACACACACACACACACACACACACACACACACACACCCCAAATCTTTTTTTAACGTGAAGTCAGTCCACACATGCATGTCAGAGCACAACTGGGGCTTGGAGGGACCAACTGCTGCAGGAAAATGTGGGCCCGGCTCCCATGAAAATCTTCCCAAAGGTCCTGCTCAACAAAAAGAAGCCCAAGACGTGAACAGTAGAGACAAGCAAGCCCATCACTGCTGTGCAGATCACCCTGGAAATCGCTCAGAAGCCAGAGAGACCTGAGGACCCAGGGAGGCCTAGACGCGGGTGAGTTCAGAACTTACCAGTGGGAAAACAAGTCCATTCCATTTCCAGAAGGAGACACCGAGTTATCCAGAATGCTGGGTGAGGAGTCGGAAGCAGTAACAGAGCTTGCCCAATGTCCTGATTCCAGGACTGAGTCGGGGGACAGTCCATGCACACCATGGGGCATAGGGACAGTTCGTGGCCAGCTTCCCCGCGTGGCCTTTGCAGTGGGCATCTCTGTGTCCTGTACTGGCTGCTCATCAGCGCAGCGAGCAGAACGTACTCTCGGAACATGGAAGGGGTGAGTGACTTCCTGGTTTATCATCACCATAGTTTTTATGTTTGCTCATAGCTTCCCGCTTGCATAATTTTATTTTTAATCTTCAACAGTCTATCTGGGCTTCTCTAGGCCTTTACCTCTCATG
This sequence comes from Typhlomys cinereus, assembly GCA_023101885.1. Lineage (NCBI taxonomy): Eukaryota > Metazoa > Chordata > Mammalia > Rodentia > Platacanthomyidae > Typhlomys > Typhlomys cinereus. The sequence goes on from JALPQD010000445.1 coordinate 1,547,001, forward strand.
CGGGGCTTCCACTGACCAGATCTTTCTTTTCATTCCCATGAGGCTTGCTGTCTGCACACAGGAATGTTGATAGACATTTTGGAAGCATTTCAGAATCATGCATGAGCCCTGTTGGTTCATTCTTGGTGACACAGTGAGGCTGACCCGACTGTCTCCCCTGCCACCTAAGTCCTAAAATATACTCAGCAGCCCTTAAAGACACAGGTCTGCATTTCATTCAAAGGAGAAAACTGAGTTTTGCTTTGCTTACCTTCAAAAGCTCAAATCTTCCACATGACAATTTCATTGTTTAGCTGGCTTTTCCCTTTATTATTGCTCTTTAATTATCTCACGATGTATATGTATGTTTGTGCATCCACGGGCTATGTTTTTGTGTGTATGGTGTGTGAGTATAGTGTGTGTGTGTGAGCATAGGGTATGTTTGCATGTGTGGTATGTGTGCAGTATGCATGTGCATATGTGTATGTGTTTTATGTGTATACATGCACAGTGTACGTGATACATGTGTGGTATGTGTGCAGTATGCATGTGCATATGTGTATGTGTTTTATGTGTATACATGCGCAGTGTACGTGATACATGTGTGGTGTGTGTGCACATGCAACAGTGTGTGTGGTATGTGCACGTGGAACAGTGTGTGCTAGGTACATTTCACTTTTATATTTCTTGTAGTCGTTTCATTTTTCTTCATGACTGAATACATGCCACTGTGTATACGCACATTTTCCCCTTTGTCAGCTGATGGACATCTAAGCGTGTTCCAGTCCCCAGCTGTTGTGAACAGAGCATGGTGAATAAGGATGTACTAGCAGGTCTGCCACCAGATAGTTCTCAGTTCATCTGTGAGTCTGCCCACTGAAGAGCCACCTGTAGTACTGCAGGGAGCTGGTTCCTGACTAATACAAGCGTCCCGAAGGGAGCCCTGTGATCCATACGTACAGAGGAGCAGGAGAGCTGGAGGGACAAGGCTGGATTGGTAAAGTGGACGGCAGGTGGGATAGAAGGGATTGGGAGGCAGGGGAATGAACTTAATTTTGTTTGAACATGAAATTTTGTCAATTAAAAAATGTTCCCCAAAAAGCTCATCACAGTTATTATAAGATTTAGATCAGCCACAAGGTGGCACCAGATACCTATGATTCAAATCTGAAACCTAGTGCAATTCCTAGAACTCAGGGTTATAGTGTTCTCCTGGAAGTGAAGATTAGAGATCAAAGGTGACCCACTGGTCAGTCACACACGCCCTAGCAAGGGCTCAGGCACCTGCCAACACAGACACCACAGACAAAACCCAGCAGGCCACACGTGCAAAAAGGTGTGAAAATAGGAAGAGAGGCGTTGGAAGGAGGAAGTACGAAGTGGACAGAAGGGAGGATGGGATTGGACAGTGAGGGGTGAAATGGCATACATTCATGCTTGACAGTCTCAGAGAATTAAAAGATAAGGCAGCTGAGGATAGAATCATCCTTCTGCGTCCTGTGCCTGGTGGCTTCAAGCAGCCTGCCACTTTGATCCCCATGACGGGCTGTACCACTGAACTGTGAAACAAAATAGCCCCTTTCATCCTTAAAAAATGAAATACAATAACATATTTAAAACTGGGAGCTAACACGAAAGACATCTTCCTGCCTGCAGCGACGGCGGCAGTCCAAAACACATTTGAAGCTCTAACTACACATTTAGACTTACCCAGAATGCCAAGCGTGAATGACAGACAGTTCATGCACATCTTCCAATGACAAAACTATCCTGGTTCACCAGACCTTAAACATGTTTCCATAGGCTCCCATAATCTGTTATACGTTTCACATGTGGGGTGTGTGTGTGTGTGTGTGTGTGTGTGTGTGATGCATTTAGACACATTTGTATTTGGAATTTTTTTTTTTTTTGGTAAGAACCCATAATCACAACTCTAGTATTGTGCAAAGGAAATGTGACTTAACATTGTTCATCTTCCTTTAAAGTTCTCAGGATTTATGAGTACCTCATGAGTGGGAACACATCTTAGTGAACTTCGACTCAAATAAGAATTAAACCTTCATCCCTTAAAAAAATCTACTTGTGGGCTGGAGAGGTGGCTCAGGGGTTAAGCCTCTGCCTTGCAGGTGGAAGGTCCCAAGTTCTGATCCTAGGCCCACGTATAGACGCCAGATGGAAGCGGGGCGGCCTGCTTTTCTGGTCCTGGTAGGGCGGAGCCTGTGAATCCTGGGGCAGAATAAACAAGGAGGTGGAGGCTTCCATGGTGGTTCCCGAATTTGTCCGTGGTTCTACACACACACACACACACACACACACACATACACATGCATACACGCACAATTGAATAAATAAATAATTTTTTAAAAATCTACTTGTAATCTGTTCACAGTCTCGAGTTGCCCCACAATAGCTAGGAACCATCACTGCTAAGCTAACCTCTTACATACAGCTTTTGTGACTGACAAGTCCAGGACTCTTGGTCTTGAATAGACTTTCAGTTAGCAAGCAAAGCTTCAGAAGTGCCCAGAGAGACGCCGAAAGACCCTGTGGCTTCAGGCTCTTCCCCTGCTCCTTCTTGAGGCTTTCTTCTAAGCTAACAATCCCGTGGAGATGGTTTCATAAAGTGCCCTGGTGTCCCGAGGATTCTTCAATGCACACACGCAGTGAGATCTATCCACTTCATTCACATTTTTGCATGCAGACACAAGGGTTTTTCCCACAACTGTAAGCGGATGTGTCTTGCATCCTGATTTAAGAAAGGGCAACCGCCACCTCATAGTCTGTAATGTACTTTTTCAAATGAGAATTTAAATTCAGAAGCGTACTGCATCTAAGCCTCAGTGCTCAGAAGGCCACGCCTCAGGAAAAAAACCTGGCTGTATCAGGAACAGCACATAATAGGGAAAACACCTGAAAGATTAGTGAACGGCTGGTTTCTACTACACTTCCTTCCAGAGGCAGTGGTAACCATTCTAAGGTCATTTTATCAGGTTGTAAAGGGAACATGAATATTAAAGGATATCAGCACATCTGGGAACATATGCCAGTCCAGGGTAGCTTCATGCCAATTCCATGGCACATTCAGAATCCAGGGTCCTGTATGAGTTCAGGAAGTGCCTGGCAGATCACATATCATCACATTCCCACACCAAAAGGAAACCCACGGACTTCAACCACTGGCAGGCAGATAAGCCATAGCCTTGCCCATCTTCCTACACCCCCATCCCAGCTCACAACCAAAACCATTCTCAGACAAGACTCAGAAACTGTTTTATTAAACTGAACACAAAAAGCCTGTTATAACATACCAAGCCTTTATCAGAAATCATACATAAGAGAATACGCAGCCAAAATGAGCCATCAACATAAGCAGTATAAATTTTAAATAACGTTCAGACTTCTATATTTAATATGTCGAAGAAAATAAAAATCAAAATAGCAATTTCAATTTCACAGTTCACAGTTGATTGGCTTGAACCCCGTCAGGTTCCCAAGGCGTCGACTGGTCCGTTGCCTCTGTGGTACGATCAGATCCTAAGCCCTTGTGTGCCATGTAGAGAACACAGTATGGCCCAACCCTGATGCCTAGAGCAACTGGCACTTGTTAGCTAAGTCCTCTCCACTGTGTGGCTACAGCGAGATTCCAAGAGCAATTTTAAGATTGGCCGTGTGACCTGGAGCAAACTCCTCTTAGACCTCCACAACCTCGACCCAACAATCAAAATCACCTTGGCTCCTGGATGCAGGCAGCCAGCAGATGCCCTCTCATAAGGCATTTCCACGGTGCCACACCCCACATGCCAGCCCAGGCAGCTGCAGACAAACAGAACCAACACGAGATTCTTACAAAGTGATACACACTGGTAGTATCCATCCTGACACATGGAGTCGACATTCTTCAAGAAAACTGTCAGGTGGAGAGTACCCTCTGGTCAGTAAGGGGGGGCACGTGAGCAGACAGAGCGATGCATGAATCGCCAGAGATTTAAGGGCAGAAAAGATCTGTAAACCCCGGAATCACTGATTTTCAACAGCACAGTGGAATTTTAGCAATTGCTTTGGGCTTAATGAAAAACTGTGATTGTGGTAGGCGTGGTAGCTCCCACCTGTAATGCCAGAGGCAGGAAGTCCGGGAGCCCAGTCATCCTCAGCTCAACGGCAAGTTCAAGACCCACCTGGGCTGCATGCGATCTTGTCTTGAAACAACGAAACAAGAAGAAGGAAAACCCCTATGGCCATGAGCGTGTCTTTGCGCTGGGAGAATTGTGAAAATGGAAGATGAAAACTAACAAGTACAAGTATCTATGGTCCAAAGCACTGCGGCTCGGCTGCAGTTCGGGTTTGCCAAGGAACGAACGGTCCTGACCCAGAGCCGATCCCTTGAACTCCGAAGATGTACCGGAGAAAAGCAGACACAAAGATGAAGGCCTACGACAGGAAAGAAAAGTTTTCAAAGAACAAGTGGGAGGAGATTTGAAGATGACTCCAAAGGCGGAGTGCAGACCTCTCCTGATACCCATCTGACTAATTCTGCTAACTACAACTAAGGCATAGGGACGTTACACCTCTTGAGGACATCACACTAAATCCCCCCGGAAGTCTACAGTCTCAGCCCTGTAAACTAGTTAGCCTGTTGTGGGGGTGTCTGGTCACAGCTTTCCTTTCCTCTGCCTCTCCAAGCTGAGACCCAGAGAGGTGACCACCATCCGACACAAAGGAGGTCCACACTGAGGTCAGAAATCCAGCTCACAGTGGCCCCGAGTCCTCTGAAGCCACAGCCCAGAGAGCCAAGACATCACAGGAGAGAAATGGTTCCTGCCGTGGATTCTGAAGCAAACGGCAAGCCATCGCGGAAACCAAGTCACCTTCCTTTATTCAAGGAGCACACAAGAGCAGAAACCCGAGGCCGGTGGCCCACTGGAGAGCAACAAAGATGTCGCATGGCTCGGAATATCAGCTGCATGCACTGCCTTCAAAAGGATACTAACATTCAACCAGTAGTAAGTCCCAGCTAAGGATCCCAAAGAGAAAGTCTGAAATCTGTATTGGGGTATCAATCCTGATGAATGGACAGTGGAAATCAAATAGATGGAATACAAAGGTGGGCATGTCATGAAGGTTTTCAACTCAGACAGATGCCCAAAACTCTTCCTAACAAAATGCTGAAAAACGTAAATATTTCTATGCTGAAGTCAGTTGAAACAGCTTATTTTATAGATTGCAAACACTAAGAAAGTTTAGAATTGTTGATGATTAAAATAAGGAAAAGCTTCCTTGCAGAGGTCTTGCACTTGTTCAGAAAGACACTTCCTCTCATGCAAAGATAAACCAACATAATTCAGAATTACCCTGCTGGGCAGTCTCTTAATATACTTGATTCACAAATATATAATTCTCTCCTCTGCACAGAAGAACTGAGTCAAAAAAAAAAGGAGGGGGGAAGAAAACAGGAGCAGCATGATAAAGAATGTGACCAACATCTATGTGGAGCCCCTCTCAGCCCTCCACACTATTGTCTCCTGAATGCAAGATGCCACCCCACCACCACCAGCTTAAATCAAACTGAGATGGCATCAAGAAAGAAAACGGTAGGTATCGAACAGTTCAACAAACCTTTGCTAAAGTCAAGCTGCATCAGAGGCTGCGGCTGAAGGCAGTGAGCTTTCATCTCTACCCGCCAAGAAATGTGAACGCTTGCTAAAGGCACTCATGTCGTGGGCTTCACACGCAAGGTCACAGGGGACCAGAAATCATGACTTCTTTCTTTCTTTTTTGGTAGTTTCAGAGAAAGGGAGTTCACAGACAATCCCTACAGATAATAGGAGAGAATATCACACAGCTATCTGTAAAAACGTTTTATGAGACGCTATAAACACACAGCTATAATCTACCCACCCAACTTCCTGCAGTGATTCACAAAGGTTCCCGTACCAGGAACACGAAAGTAAAAAAAACGCATCTTTTAGTACACATGAAGCGCCTGGTGGTGTTTGCTATTAAAAAAAAAAAAAAGTGGGGGAGAGGTGAGATTTTTTTTCTTCAACACATGCTTCTACTTCTGGTGACCAGACAGTTCTCAACTTTCTAAAGAACTCAGCTTCGCGAGTAGATGCCGCACCAAGTTCTTTAACAAATACCTTTAACCAAAGTGCAGCGGCTTACAGGATGGAGTGGGTTATGCTCTAAATGCACTGTTTTCAGCCTCTCTGCAGATAGCACTGTGTGGAAGACACGCATCTCTCCAGACACAAGCAAGGAGGGGTTTACACGGGCCCCTGGACAATCCTCAAACCGTCCCTGCTCATGGTCTCCAGCAATGCAGGGTGACTCGTCTCATGCCCCACTGGGCATCTTCAGACTCTCACAGGCTAGTTAACCTGACACACATACATACATACATGTGCACGGGGTTTTCTCCTCCATGTAGCTGAGAGAAAGCACTTGGTCTGCCCAACAGTTTGGAGGCAAGGTGGCAATTTCGTGTTTTCTGTTAGCCTAGGATGCCACAGGGACACGAAGATGACCCTTCCCATCCTTCTTCCCTCAGTGTCAGCGGTTCAAAATTCCTTGATGGTTTTGTAAGCGCATTGGTGAACTCAAAGGGTAAGAGTTGCTGAAAAGACTTCGTCAAGACAAAAGGCCTGAAGAAATATGAAGTATCCGCTCTGCAGAACGCGGTGCATTGGAGACAAGCAGACCAAGGTGTATACTGACCAGCTCAGGACAGGGACAAACCAAGACTGGCCAAGTCATTTCTGCCCAGGGTGACATCACAAGGATCCCAAGACACAGTTTTGCAACTGAACTTAAACAACTCCTGCACTTTGAAGGCATGTGGAATCCAGATCTCTCACAGAGACGTGGAACTTGGTAACCCCTTCTCACCCCTGTGATTTTCAAAGCATGGCAACTTCAAACGCTTTGAAAGACACGAGAACAGTCTTCGAGGCTCTGAGTTCTTACAGCTGAAAGTGAAATCTACTGAATTCTGGACTAAAGGTTTGCCTTGGTTTGGGGCTCAGTCCATCTGTGGTCTGTCAGGAGATGGAGGATCCTGAGGAACACAACACACAGATTTCAGAGCGTGGCATAGTACACGTGGGGATTCCACGAAATGAAACCCACCAAGATGTGACTTTAGACTCAGAGGCCAGCACAGCCGCTCACAGGGGGAAAGACACCGTCCACGCAGAACGCACGCATTGGAGACTGTGCCAAACACAAGTTCTTTCACCCTGGGTCACTACCCTGCTCACCAAGAACACAGGACAACCCCGCAAGGGGGAGAGAGCCCACAGGCAACCCACAGGGATCGATCTTGAAGTGCTTCAGATGTCTGCGACCACAGTAGTTATGAATCAACTTCTAGAGTTTGGACACAAGAAACAAATCGAGTTCACGCAGGCAATCTGTCACAGAAGAATCACATGAAACAAATAACAGGGCTCTGTTTTAGTGCAAAGAAATACAGAAATAACACTATAAATTTAACATCTCTCTCCAAAAGAAAACTCACTTAAGCATTCTTAACATCTTGTTAAGGGCACTGGGAGACTGGAAACCTGAATTCGCAAGGCTTGAACATACTCCAAGCCCCTAAGTCCATCATTTTCATACATAACGAATCTGTTAAGGGACAGAGGGAGAAGAAACGTGTCTTTTGACGTCATTTCCAGAGGAAAATATGGAAGCAGATGAATGCCACTCTTATAAAATGTAAATTCATACCCATAATCCTTTCATGTAACCTGAAATAAAGATGGAGTAACATTCTCTCTGGGACCTCACATCAAAACTGGGCTAGGGGCATGCACACACATACACAGACACGCATGTACACACATGCACATACACAACACACACACATATACACACATACTCCTACAGAAAGAAAATGAGAATTTTAAGCACTCATAAAACCAAGTGGGAGCTCTATATTTAAACCTGTCAAGGAATTGGACTTAGCAGCAATATGATCAGACAGATGGCCAAGAAAACCAGCCCAAAGCAGACAGTTCTGCAGATCGTCAGGAAGTGACCGCGCCAGGAGCTGTGAGCGGAGCTAGAACCCCAACTGAACGTCAGTTCATTTTCCTGTTTCTAGAAGAAATACCCTTGGCCAGGTCATTCTACTTTCCAGTGAAACACCACTCGACCAGATGAAAGCGCTCGCCAGTGTTCTGGTACATAGTCTCAGCCTGTTGCAAGCTGGTCCCAGCACTGCCCACAGGGACCACCCAGAGCGTCTGCGCGCTCCCTCCAGGCCGCACGCAGCAGCTGGCACCCACACCATCAGCAACTAGATAGGCATTTTCCACAGCACCAGACGTGGCTCAATACGAACTTCCTGCAGAACGTGTCACGGCAGCACCGATAGTGCTAATCTGATCCACACAGAGTAGAACAGCAACAATACAAGAGTCAGCACACGGAGACGCACATCATGCTCCAAGAGTCCACCTAGATGCACACTATGGCTTTTTATTTAAAAAAATAGTAATGCCACTGTAATAGTCAGATGCCAACGTCATCTACTGTTTTAGTCTCACTGAGGAAGCAAAGAAGGAATGCCAACTTCGTGGGGTTTTCCTGCTGGAAATGACACGAAATGGTCAGTGGTTTGTTGTTGGTTTGTTTTGTGTTTTTTTTTTTTAATTTCCTATCCACACAATAGCAGATGGTAGGCTTTTCTACAGAAATAAACTGGCATAATGAAAGGATGGGATCGTGTAAAATTCTGCCAAAAACAAAGTGAAATTTTGGTGGCGACTATGCTCAAAATATCCACATTACTCTTGGTGAAAACGTAATTCTAAGTTGAAAAATCAAAGACATCACTGCAGTTGCTAAAATCAGCTGCAAGTGTATTTTCTATGTGATGTCCAACTTGCGACTCACTTGATACCCAGATCTGGGGCTGGGAAACCCCAACAAGGCAACCAGGCTCCATAAAGGAGCTTAGAAGACAGGCAGTTCAGGCTAGAAGAGGAGGCGGCAGGAAGGAAACGTGTGAGACTCACAACGGGACGCCACATCAGCTGGGCGGAAGAACGCAAGCACTTTGGAAGTATCTGAACTAGAGAAAACTTGCGCTTCCAAGGTGGAGGGACGTGCCACAGGGCGACAGACGTCACTCGCAGACCCAAATACACACTACACTCGCACACGCTATGCTCAGATTTGGACGCACTCGGTACTTACGCAGCCTACAGACAACATGCTAGGATGATGGTTCTACAGAAGCCTCCAGAAATGGAAGTTTCTGCTTCCCTGTTTCCACTGTGGTCCGAGGTAAGAACTCAGAAACAGTTCTTGTTGTCACAGCAAAACCAAAATTGCGAATGGAAGTGACATTTTTAAACTGAGCTCTGACACATGATCAGGCTACATGTCAACACGAACTGAGTCACGGTGAAGTCAAGTGGGAGGGACGGGGTAGGTAGGTCACATGCTGAGAGCCGCTCAACACTCGGGCCAGGAAAGACTTCGTGATCTCAGAAGCGTGTTTCCCTCCCTTAACCCCATGTGACATCTCAGGGTGCCAACAGCAGGCTACGGTATTAAGCAGGAAATGTACACGTCAAAGGAGTCACAAAGCGAGGGGAGGTAACAGAGGCGGGGTCGCGGGCTGTCTGCTCGCCCCCAGCCGGATGGTCGCTACACGTAGCCCAGGTGTTCCATCTCGCTCCTGTACCGCTGCTCCGACACCTTGCTTTTGTGCTGCTTGCTCTCCAAGTGCTGCCGGAATTCCGCCTCCTCGCCAGCCCCGACGTTACACATGGAGCAGTAGAACTGGCCACTCGGTGTGACGCACATGGCCAGATCACGCGGGATCCTCTGCCGAGAGCGCGGGTTGAAGTAAGGACCTGCAGAATCGAGAGGTGTCGGTAAGATGGTCCACGGCTGGGGAGATGGGAAAGCGCTTGCTGTACAGCATGAGGGCCTGAGTGTGGATCCCCAGGATCCACATACAAGCAGACTGTGCTGGCGCGCACCTGCAACCTCGTCCTAGAGGTACACAGAGAGGTGAACTCGGGGACTCTCTGACCAGCCAGTCTAAACAATGGGTGAGCTCCAGGTTCACTGAGGCCCTGTCACAAAATACAGCTGGAGAGCAACCAAGTTTTCCGATTGATCTCTAGCTGCGCCCACACACACACGCGGGCGCGCATGCCTGCACATACACACATGCACGTGCACACACGCACACATGCACACACAGCACACTCGCACAGGCACACATGCAAACACATATGCGCACAAACACGTGTGTGCATACACACACATCAAAATGTTCACTAAACAAAGATGCTCCGCTGATTCTCTTTGTAATCTATAACTCTAACTAAGGACAGAATTCATAGCTTCTTAATTTTCAATGAAGTGAGTGGATTTTTTTTAATTATAACTATACAGTTTCAGTCTACAAAGATAAAATAATCCTCCAACTATTATGAGTGGATTTTTTAAAATTGTAACTATACAGCTTCAATCTGTGAAAGCAAAATAATTTTCCAACTATTATCTGAATGGCACCTGCAGAGTCCAGTCCACAGAGACTTAGCATCACTGCAGCAGCGTTTACCAAAGCAAAATCTCTGGGAAGGAGAAATCCAAAAATAGGATTTGGAAAGTTATGGTAATGTATGCAAATGAAAGACTGTGTGGTGCTGTGATAAAGCCAGGGGCTAGCAAGCTGGCCAGCATGAGCAGCACCCTGGGGAACCCCCAGAACAGCCACAAAACACAAACAACAAAGTCTTGCAAAGTCACTAAAACTAGTGCTTTTAAAACCCTCATTAGTAACCTGTAAATGTGACTACAATGTCCTATTAAGTCCAGCAAGAATATTGCAAACACAATCTTGTTTCTACTATGAAGAAGTAACATGACAAAATGACAAAGGCATTTACAGAAGTGATGGTGAGATGGTTGATGTTATCTTCTTCCTCTGTGGAGAGTATGCATGTGGTGCAGCAATGTATGTGTCATGTGTATGGTGTGCATATATGGTCATGTCACACATGTGCATATGTATGTTTGTGCATGTGTATATGGTGTATACATACTCGTGGAATACATATGCATGTATATGTATATATGGTATGCATACACGCTCATGTCATGTGTGTGCATTGTAGTCACATGTCCACACATGCTGGTATCATGTGTGCATATGTACATGGTTGTACATGTTTGTGCCATGCATGTGCATCCGTATATGTCACATATGCATGTATGGTATGTGCACATGTTTGTGTCATGTGTGTGTACATGTGTGTATATGGCTCAGTTGTGTATATGTATTTATATGTATGTGTTTCTGTGCATGAATATATGTCCTGTGTATGTATATTTGTTCATATTGCATATGTGCATATGGCACACTTGTGTATATGTGCTTATATGTATGCATGTGTGTGTCATGTGTGTATGTGTATCATATGTTCATGTCACACGTGCATATGGCACATTTGTGTATAGGTATCTATGTATATTCATGTGTGTATGTGCAAATGTCATGTGTGTATGTGTATACATGTGTATATGTTGTATGTATGTGTAGTATGTATTCATGTCATACATGTGCATACAGCACACTTATGTATATGTGCTTGTGCATGCATACATGTGTATATGTATGTCATGTGCGTATATGTATGGATGTGATTATGTCATGCATGTACGTGTATGCATGTATGCATGTGGTCATGTGTGTGCAAGTATATGTCATGTGTGTGCATTGTGAGCATGTGTATGCCATGTATGTGTGTGCACGTGTGTCATGCATGTATGTGTATACGGCATGTGTGTGCATGTGTCTGCATGTGTAAACTTGTGTGTGTGAAGACCAGAGGTAGACACCCGGCGCCCTCCTCACTGTCCACTACATTTTAAGCAGGGTCTCCTGGTCAGCCTGCTGCTCACTGACACAGCGGGTCAGACAGCCCTGGGGAGCTGCAGGGCGCCATCTGCCCAGTGCCGAGATGGCAGATGCTGCCACTGTACCTGGCTTCCTACCCTGAGATTCAATTCAGACCTCGTGCTTGCCGGCAGGGGCTCACCCACTGAACCATCTCCCCAGCTCCCAAGAAGCCATTTATATAGCTCACTTTATGTATTTCAACTGGCAAATACCAAAGAAAAACATAAAGGAATTATAACAGGAGACCCAAGAAGCCAGACAAGGACTTAAACCAAAATAAGGACTGGGGAGACAGCAAAGGGTCAGGCACCGGCAGCACAAGATTGATCCTAGGAGCCCACATGCTGGAGGATGGAATGAGTTTCCAAAAGTTGTCCTCTGACCTCCACCCATGCACCATGGCAATTGCAGTGCGCTCTCTCTCATAGGCAAAATATTTAATAAATTAAATAAAAGCATGCTAAATGGGAAGTCAGAAGGCCAGAGAGAAACCACAGCTAGAAAATCCATCAGTACACACTGCAAAGCCACAACTAACCCAATTTCAGAGCCAGCTGTCACTGTCAAAGAAAATAAATGTCCGCATCTCCAGGTTGGTGGAGACATGGGGTACCTGAATTGCTCTGCACCGCGTACACGTTTCTCCTGTGAGACGTCATCTTAAATTCATTCCCTTCTTTCCGGGTCCTTCTCTGACCCGCCTCTGAGGAATCCCTGAAGAAAGGAAGATTGGCAAGAGTGAGGCTTCTACCCACGGTCTCTTGCAGCTTTCTCTCCTGACCTGTGACCTCACAACTGGCCTGGGAGAAAATGCCAATACCTACGAGAACAAGTGACTCTGAGCTTCGGCCAGTCGCAGCCTCTTGGCGTGATTCTTCCCCTGGTAGTGCGCTTGCGCTACAGCCGGAGAGCTGAAGGATGCGTCGCAGAGCTTGCAGTAATCATTCTCCGTGGCCAGGATCACTCTGCCCCCCGGCCTGCAGGACCCCACCTGCCAGTCAACACACAAGAAGAACCGGTTGAAAGACAGGCAGAGGGGAGTGGGAGATGGCTCAGAGGGTGAAGGGGCTTGCAGCCAAGCCTGACGACCTGAGTTCCATCTTCACCATCCACACAGTGGGAGGAAGTCAACCCTACAGTTGTCCTCTGTCCTCCACTCGGTGGGTCACTCATTAAAAAAAAAAAAAAGAACACAAGAAAACAGAAGAGAGGCCACAAAGAAGAGTTGTAAAGGTAGGGAAGATGAGACTGGAGATTAAAGTGTGAAAACAGCACAAAATCACCACATTCTGGTATGAAACACTAAAAGAATAAAAAGAAGTTTTTAAAAATCTTTAATTATGGGTCAGAGAGATGGTTCAGGGATTAAGCCTCTGCCTCACAAGCAGAAGGTCCTGAGTTGGATCCCAGATCCCACATAAAAATTCTGGGCAGAAATAGTGGTGGCCTGCAATTCTGGCCTGGGAAAACCAAGAGCAAAGCAAGAAGGAGGTAGAAGCAATCCAGGATGATTTCCGAAGTCACCCTTGGGCCTCCATAGGGACACAGTGTCCTCTGATACACAGAGGGGGCGGGGGGAGAGAGAATAAATACAATCAAGCTTGAAGACAAGCTCACTGTGTAAGATTCTGTCTCAATACCAATGACAACAATAATATATTAATCTCTTTGCATTTGGGGCAGAACCTACACTTTCAGGGTCAATTCGTGCGCAGCTTCGAGTGAGGTGCAGACTCTTGAAGCGACGGTTTTACCATCTCACCCATGGCAGTGAGGTGCAGTGAGAAATCTCAAGGTTGAGGGGGTTTATCTGACATTACTCACTGAACACAGCTCAAGTGGGTAAGAAGACTGGGAAGACCCCCCACGGTCTTGTTGATCCCTGATAAATGAATTTACCATAACTTCCTAGGCGACGGCATCCTCACATGCCTTCGCCCCAACACACAGACCTCACATGGAGGGGTATCAGAGCCTCACCTGGGGAGGTCAGGAGCCTCAAGTGGGAGGAGCCTCAAGTGGGGGGAGCCTCACCACCGGAGGGTCAGAAGGGGAGGAGTGGAGACAGGGGTCTCACCTGGGGGGGGACAGGAGCAAGCGGCGAGGCTTGCGGCGAGGCTGCAGGCTCCGCCGTGCTGTTCATCCTGGCCAGAGGACAACTGTTGGCCGCGTAGTAATTCCGCAGCTTCTTGCCATGATTTTTGCCCTGGAGGCGAACACAGATGCATGATCACCAGAGGCACAGCTGTCAGGACGAGAGAAGCCCACGCACTCAGAGCCAGCACGGAGCAATGCCCTGAGGTAATTTAGCTGCAGGGGTCAACGTGAGAAATGAAGGCTCCAGCTCCGGCACATTCCTAAAGAATTAGTGTTAAGCTCCAGGAAGCCTGTTGGAGATTGTGTGATTGATGGGGAGGGCCCAGTCCATGGTGGGTGGAACTCTTCCCGGGACAGGTGGACAATGGAGGGAGCTGGTTCAGGGACTGATATTCTTCTGCATACTTGGCCACACGTGGTGGTCTGGCGAGTGAGGTTTGCCCTCTCTCAGCAGTCCTGTGGACAGGGTGTGGCCAGTTTCCTCAGCTGGCGGTGCTATGGGCTCTCCTGCCAAGCTGGACTCAACTAACCAGACAGAACAAAAGCCCTTGTTTCCGTAAGCTCTTTGGTCCTCAATTTATCAGCAACATGCAGACAAACCCAGTACTCTGGTCACCAGCCAGAGGTGATCATGAGAACTTGAAGAATCAGGCTGGGCTTGTATCGCCTGGGTGAAGAGCTCGCCGATCATGCTCGAAGCCTGGCTTACAACCCCAGCACAGCATGAACTGAGTATGGCGAGGTGCACCTGCGAACCCCTCTCTTGAGCATATTGAGCTCCCTCTGGCCACAGGACCTTGCTGTGGCTTCCACCCACAACCCAACCCTTTCACATCCTTACAACAAGGGGGCCGCAAAAGCCTCAACTAACTCACAACATATCCCTGACCTGAGTGTGTCATCCCATCTGTGACACACATATGCATGTGCACGCGAAGCATGCACAGCTCTGTCATGCCCACCGTTAGATACAGGTGCCAACTTGGCAGTTGAGGGTTCGAGCTCTGGCCACATATGTAGAGAATTAATAGTTGAGTTAAGCCCAGAGCAAACCTGCAGGAGATTGTCTAGCTGATGGGGAAGGTCCAGCCCAGGGTGGGTGGGACTAGGTAGGCCCCAGGACAGGTGATAAAATACAGATCACTGGTTGTGGAAGTTGGCATCCTTTTGTACACTTGGCCAGACATACTGGTCTGGCAAGTAAGGATCATCCCTCTCTCAGCAATCCTCTGGATACGGCATGGCCAGTTCCCTCCGCTCCTGGTGTGGGCACTCCTGCCAAGCTGGGCAGGGAAGGGTAACCAGGAACCATAAGCCAAACTAAAACCCCTTATTCCTTTAAGCCTCTTGATGGTCATCTTTTATACATTTTTTATTATTATTTCAGCTCATACAAACTTAACAGATACACCAGTTCCCTCCCTCCTCCTCCCCCCAAACCCCCTGCTCCCCCTCCCCTCATCCCTCCCTCCCCACCCCCCAGTGCCTCCTGCCCCAATTCCCAGAGAGTCCTTTCTTGTGCATGCCTGACTCTCCTCTGGACCCTCCTCTCCGATGACGTACAAGGACCCAGTGGCATTTCCCTGAACCCTTTCCCGTGTTCCCCTTAAGCATAGGAACACTTCTGTGGCTGCCAATCCCTTGCCTCCAAGGATCTTGGTGCCTTTAGCAGATGCTAGACTTTGTGAGGTCAACAGTGTGTTGGACATTGCGCAGGGCATGCAAAGTCCAATTATGATTGCTTCAGCCCTAACTTGTGTGGAGTTTGATGGTCATTTTATAAGCAGACCTGCAGAGTGATTACCCGCCGAGTTCTTCCAGTGGAATCAATATAGTAATCAATATGGTAATCAACATGGTAATCTACACCATGTGATGCTAGTTTATCTGAGTGTCAGCACCAGCAGTCTAAAATAACGTGCTTGCTTTACTTTTCCTCTTCAAAATGCAGACATCTTCAAAATAAAGCCCTAGGGCTGGAAGATGCTCAGCAGGAGAAAGCACTCACCAGAGAGATGGGAGGTACAGACAGGAGAAACTCCCAGAAGTTCGTAGGCCAACTCGCCAGCAGTGCACAGAGCAGCGGGCACAAGACAGATCCTTCCCCAACACGCCAGGGAGAGAACCAACCCCTGAAAATTGTCCTCTGACCTTCACATGTGTGTGGATGCAAACATGTATACACACTTAAACACACACACAAGTACATGCATATACAAACATCGTATACACCATGCCTCATACATGCCCATATACAATGCATACACATAGAAGCACATGTACCATACACGCACACAATGCATACATACACACACATACATATATGCATAATTCACACACATACACGTAAACATATGCACACACAAAAACACCATACATATACCATACATACATGCACACACAATGCATACACACATACACAAAAATATACACACACAAGCATATGTATAATACATACATATAGACAAAGCCATACACACAGTGGCACATAGATGTACCTGTACCACATACACAAGCACATGTACAAATACACACACGTAGATAAAATCATACACACACAGGTACACGAATGACATCTGCACCATATAACACACAAGCCCACAGATGCACCCCACCATATACGCACAGGCACATGGATGCACCTCACTATATACACACTCGGGCCCACGGATGCACCATACCATATACACACACAGGCACATGTACACTCACAGCGCACACAGCAATAAGCAAGGACCTCGTCTGTCTTACTCAGGCTTGCTTCCGGCACGTTAGTAGCGAGCGCAGAAGGTGGAAAGAATCTAGTGTTACAAAATGATGAAAACCAAACTCACCATGGAAACACAGGCATCCTCCCTTCTGTCCAAAGGTGAAAGGGAGACTTCTCAGAAGAGGGGTCCCCTTTGAAAACAAGCAGGGCAGGTGGCGGGGACAAGAGTCTGAGGTTGGAGAAAGATTCATCATTCCTGCTGTGTGGAGCTGAGTCCACAGAAGATTCCACAGGCTTCTCCAGGACACAGGGGGAGTCTCCAGGGAACCTCGGAGCCTTGGGGACAAGCAAGGCCTGGATCTTGATAAAAGATCAACCCAGATCAGCCCAAGGGTGAAAGAGGGAAGATTCCAACCAGGATCCAGGAAGACAGAACCGCAGAGGCCCACGGACACGCCAAGCAGGGTGAGAAAGAGAAGAAGGAATCACAAAGCAAGACTGGAAGGCTTGTCAGTCAAGGATGATGGAAACCAGATGTGTTATCAGAGAACCTAGACCATTTGCTGAAACCAAATCAAGATAAGGAGGGGGGAACGAGGGGTCTTTCCACTGGCTCTCAGCAAGGTTCAGTTGTCACTGTAACAGCATTGTAGCCTGCGGGGACCTGTAAGGGGCAGCCGAGGTCTCAGGGGCACTGGATTTATGAAGACAGAAGCTAATCCCTGCGTGGTGAGTTAGTTGTCTCCACAGCCGATTGCAGAAAGCAGCCCAGCCCAGCCTGCCCTACCACAGCACTTTTCCATGAGCACAGACTTCTCTTTTCCTTCTCCTCCATACCAGGACATGGCCCCAGGCTTCCCCAAACAGCTCTGAGACCCCCCTTTGCTGTAATGTGGCCGAGGCTTCATAGGAGCCAAGCAGTCATGGAGACCGGCCCTGAACTGCCCATGACTGTGAGCCACTTATGCAACAGGAACTTAATAAGCCAGTGAGTTCCCCCAAGGAGACCCTGCAGGCCACGTCTCATGCAGGGGCACATGCTCAGAGGGTCTCTCCCTACCCTGTGCAGTAGACATCTTGGTTATTTCTATAGCATTCTAGCCAAAAAGGATAAAATCTGAATTTAATGTAATTTAAGTGTAGTGCTACACTACAATAGAGAAAAAAAGTTGTGTGTTGTGTGGCAACCTGAAGGTCTCAAAACACTGAGGGAAAGAGAAACCAGACAGGTAGGGCCAAAAAAGATAATTTGTACTATGAGGCTTAAAAATGGAAAACGTCACATTTTTGCACAATGCAGGGCAGAAAATATGAAAGGGATGGGGAGGTGGCTGCATGGGTACAATGACTGCCGCCCATGCATGAGAGCCAGAGTTCAAATCCCCACCACCCATGCAGAAAGCCAGGTCTGGAGGCACATGCCTGTAATCCTAGTACTGGGGACACAGAAACAAGGAGATCCCTGGGGCTTACTGGCCAGCGTAGCCAATCAGTGAACTCTAGATTCAGTGAGAGAAAATGCAGTCTACTGTGACCTCTGTGTATGTGTGGGCAAATGCAGCCACATACACACTTCTCTCTCTCATACACACACACATAGATATACACATGAGCACTATAGAGACTCCTCTAAAAGAGAGGAGGGCTATCCGGGGATTTGAAAGGATGGGGCAATTTTTCCTTTCTCACTTTTATCTATTTTCTTTGGTGCTTGTGAGTGACCCCAGGTCTCCGAGGCTCAGAGACTAACTCTGTGCTATCCTCAGAGCAATTCTTTCTCTAATCGGCCACATAACTCTTAAAGTCTGTGCTTGCTTTCTTTTCTTTCTTCTTTCTTTCTTTCTTTCTTTCTTTCTTTCTTTCTTTCTTTCTT
Source organism: Typhlomys cinereus (assembly GCA_023101885.1). Lineage (NCBI taxonomy): Eukaryota > Metazoa > Chordata > Mammalia > Rodentia > Platacanthomyidae > Typhlomys > Typhlomys cinereus. The sequence goes on from JALPQD010000445.1 coordinate 1,565,586, forward strand.
TATTTTTACATCTGGAGGATTCTGTAATAATTTAAAATGATAATCAAAAAAGAGGCAATGCACCAAGGCAGGGTCAAGTCAGAATAAAGCGATACTGAGATCTGAAAAGACAACGTCAACACTGACCTTGGGGTGACTTGCCACCATGAGGTCACTCAGTGGTCAACTCATAAAATAAAAAGCCAGGTGGAAGGAGGGGAATCCCCACTGTAGCGGACAGCCCAGGAGTCAGAGAGGAAGGAGGGGTTGATGGAGGGATTTTTTAAGACAAGGTGGCATATGCCCATCATTTCAGCTCCTGCCTGGGCAGCTAGGAGACCTTGTCTCAAAAATCAAATTTTAAAAAAGATCTGGAAAGGAGCTCAGTGGGGAGCACTTGTTCAGCACACAGGAGACCCCAGATGCAAGCCCAGAGCCTCCCCACACACACTGCACCCCTCTCCGCAGGAGTCATCAGTGCCGGCTGGGAGGTCCCCAAGGGACAGGGCGCTTGCATGCCCTGGAGTCTGAGTCCACATCAAAGCCAGACAGCGAGGGCAGCTGAGGGCAGCTGCCTGCAGCCCAGCATGGGGAGGCACACGGGGGCTCCCCAAGGCAAGCTGTCAATCTAAGCCTGGCCAATTAGTGAGCTCTGGACTCAAAACGAGAGACCTGCCTCAATAAACAAAGCAGAGAGCACCCAGAGTCCACCTCGAGCTTCGCCTTGGGCCTACAGGCTACACGGCACGCGCGCACACACGTGCGCAGGCATGCACACGTGGACAGGCATGCACACGTGCACAGGCATGCACACGTGCACAGCCATGCACACGTGCACAGCCATGCACACTGCGCCACACTCACATTCGCACCATACTCATACGGGCAGTAAAAATAATAACTGAGCAAACGTCTGATGAGAAAGAAAATACCAAACCACTCACACGACCTGAGTGTCTCTCTGCACAACACTTACCCAACAGGAACTTAAGAAGCCGGTGAGGTCCCCTAAGAGACCCCTCACGCAGGGGCACATCCTCAGGGGCTCTCCCCACCTCATGCAGTGGGAAGGACGCCACGTCATTTCTATAGTGTTCTGGCCAAAAAGGATAAACTCTGAATTTAAATCAAACAAGCCAAAACTCGGGACACTACCCAACGACTGTGAAAATGTTTAAGAGCTTTAAAAAACAAACACTCATCCAAATTAAAAAAAAAAAAAAAAAAAAAAACTACTTGTGACAAGTCATCTTGACTGGACACTAGACTCAGAAAAGGTGATTTGTAGACAGTCGGTGAAGTGTGAATAGTCTGTGGGTTTCATAAAATTTCTGTCAGGGTTCCTTCACTTACACTTATCTTGTGTAGGTGTCTGTGTGCATGTGTCTATATGCAAGTGTGTGTGTCTGCATGTGTGTGTTTGTGTGCCTATGTGTGTGTATCTCTATGTGTGTGTGTGTCTGTGTGTATCTCTGGGTGTATATGTTTGTGTGCCTGTATGTATGTGCATGTGTCTGTGCGTATCTGTATGTTTGTAAGTCTATGTGTATGTGTGTATCTGTGTATATGTTTGTGTGTGTGTCTATGTGTGCATGTCTGTATGTGACTGTGTATCTCTATATGTATGTGTGTTTATGTGTATATATGTCTGTATTGTATATGCCTGTGTGTGTGTCTCTGTGTATGTCTGTGTGCATGTGTCTGTGTGTGTTTGTATGTGTGTATGTCTATGTGTATCTATTTGTGTGTCTGTGTGTATGTCTATGTGTGTCTATGTGTATGTGTGTTTGTGTATATATGCCTGTGTGTATGTTTATGTCTGTGTGTTTGTGCGTGTATGTCTGTGTGTATGCCTCTGTGTGTATCCATGTGTATGTGTATTTGTGTGTGTATGGCTGTGTGTGTATATGCCTGTGTGTGTTTGTGTGTGTATGCCTGTGTGTGTATGTATGTCTATGTGTGTTTGTGTGTGTATGTCTGTGTGTATGCCTGTGTGTTTTTGTGTGTAGTTCTATGTGTGTGTGTTTGTGTGTGTATGTATATGTGTGTCCATGTGTATGTGTGTTTGTGTGTGTGTGTGTGTATGTTGTGTATGTCTATGTGTGTCTGTGTGTTTGTGTGTGTATGCCTGTGTGTGTGTCTGTGTTTCCATGTGTCTGTGTGTTTGTGTGTGTATGCCTGTGTGTGTATGTTTATGTGTGTCTGTGTGTGTTTGTGTGTGTCTGTGTGTGTATATGCCTGTGTGTGTTTGTGTGTCTGTGTGTATATATCTATATGTGTCTGTGTGTGTTTGTGTGTATGCCTGTGTGTGTATGCCTGTGTGTGTATTTCTGTGTGTATGTCTGTGTGTCTACGTGTATGTGTGTTTGTGTGTATATGTCTGTGTGTGTGTATGCCTATGTGTGTATGCCTGTGTGTGTGTCTATGGGGGGGGATGTCTGTGGGTGTGGCGGGCATGACAACCACATGGGAGATGGTTCTCTCTTCCACTCTGCAGGCTCCAGAGATTGGACTCAGCCTCAGCCTTGGCACTGAGGGCCTTCATCTGCCTCCTTGCCAGCCCTGATCTGGCTTTCTTCTTTGTGGGGTGTGTGTGTGTTTCTGGGACAAGGTCCTCCTGCCTCCACTCCCAAGCACTGGGATTGCTGCCATTCTGCCCACACACCAGCTCAGCGCTCATGCCTTACTCCCTAAACATAATCGAGTTTGGGGACCCTGTGTCACTTTAGAATTGCTCTCAGAGTCTAAGACGATGCACACTAAAGAAAAATGAACACAACTTTCCCCAAGTCACAAGTGAGTGGGAAAGCTGACGAGGCCAGTTACATACAGACTCTCACCACATGCCCCGCTTCACCCAAGGACTCTCGGCAGCCTTCAGGATGATCTCAGCCCCACGAGAGTCTCAAATGCCTTCGCATGCTAACTCGAGTCACCTGACAGGAGGTGGAAGCAGTGGGTGCACATTCCTAACATGGCAGGTTGTAAGACATCAGGTCGAATGCTACATCGGATGCTATATTAGCCCCTAAGCTAATGGCTTCACATTCTCCATTCATCTCCTACAGAAACCGATGCTATGGGTTGGGGAGATGGATTGATAGTTAAAGTACTTGCCACACAAACAGAAGGAACAAAGTTCAATTCTCTGGGTGTGGCAACCTACCTGTAATTCCAGAAATGGAGGGAGGGACCTGGGAATCCCCAGAGCAGGCTGGCTAGACAAACAAGTCCTATTAGCAAGTTCTGGGTTTAATTAGAGATGCAGCCCTGACAGAATAAGGTCAAGGAGCAATTGAGGATGATTCCCAGTATCAATCTCAGGTCTCTACACACAGATACTCCCATGCACCCACACCCACATCCACACATAAACTCGCACACATCGCAACATGCAACACTCACTTTCACATACATACATATTCATAAAAATGGAAAAAAAGGAAAACACACACCATCTGTGGAGAAGAACAACAGATTAAAAGATCCTTGCTCATTGACATTATAGTCGTCAGGCTATGAAGATGGTTCAGGGATTAAAATTTTTGCTTTCCAAGTCAAAGGACCAGAGTTCGGGTCCCAGAACCCACATAAAAACACCAGGGGGAAATGGCAGCAGCCTGCACTTCCAGCCATGAAAGCAGAACCTGGGAAACCCAAGAACAAAGCAATAAGAAGGTAGAGCAATCCAGGATGACTTCCATTATCACCCTTGGGCCTCTATGGGCCTCTATGTGTGTCCTCTTCTACACACACCCACACATAACCACACACAATCACACATGCACATACACACACACACCTACACATCCACCACTACATTAGCATCATAATGCTATATAACTACCCACTTCTTATGCCCTGTCTCTTCTTTGGATTAAGACAGCTAATATGGGAAACTGTTACCTAGATATTGGATGCAAATGAAAATCAATGCTTATGACAAATTTGAGAAATATTCTTAGAGGAATTAGTTCTTCAGTTGGGTAAATATGCAAATTAGCAGTGTTCTATGCGGAAGCCTGGGCAAGCTTTACTCGTGCATTTTGCTTTTGAAAATGCATGTTGTTCTGTTAGTAAACCTCCTCTGGGTATTGACGCCGACAGAATCACATTATATTAATATTTCTTCATACCAGGATCACCCTGAGCAGTCCCAGAAAGCAGACTAGTCTTAATAAAAATGAAGACATGGTTCTCATCAAGGTTTTGATTTTAAATTAAATTGTAACCAAAGCCATAATTGCAAAGTGAGAAGTTCATTAAAAAAAAAAAAAAAAAACAGTAAGTCAGCTGAAGATGCTTCGGAACCAACTCGCTGGGCTATATGGCCGGGCCTGGTTCTGAGAAGAGGCTGATGTTAAGGGAGCTCCCGTCTGGGAATGTGGGATGTCAGGGGTGCCAAGAACTTGAAGGGAGGCATTTGTGGATCTGTTTCCACCCTGTGTCCTGGATCAATGGAACATGATACAGTCAGACGCCAGCAAACAATGGTTGTTTACAATCCTCCAGGCAACCTGAAACTTTGGGATTTCCACACCATGTCAGCTGACAGAAGCTTCAGGTAATGCGGTCAGTGACTCGTGGCCCCCATGGAGGAGGCATGTCCAGCTTCTAGGCAGGCTACCGCAGACAGCTTCGACCTTGCCTGTAACTGAAACCATGGATCTCTGCTCTTGGCGTTGCTCAGAATTAACTACTGTGAAGTAGCTCTCACAGCTTTCTATGCCTACAGGGTCAGCTTCAAATGTCAGCCTGCCAGTGCAAGGTGAGCAACTGTTTAGTTAGGGCTGACTCTGGTCAAGCCTGTAGGTGGCTAGCTTAATTGCACGATTGATTGATGTGGGAAGACCCGGCCCATGGTGTAGGGGACCATTTCCTGGTCAGGGTAAAAAAGAGAAAAGGAAGGAGGGAGGAAAAGAGGGAAAAAAGGAAGGAAGGAAGGAAGGAAGGAAAGAAAGAAGGAAGGGAGGGAGGGAGGGAGAGAGGGAGGGAGGGAGGGAGGGAGGAAGGAAGGGAGGAAGAAGGGAGGGACGGAGGGAGGGAGGGAAGGAGGGAGGGAGGGAGGGAGGGAGAAGAAAGGAATTCTCAACAATCATCAGCAACAATGATGTCATCCAAATCTTTCTTCTGAGCTCTAGAAATGTGCGTTATTAATGTGCATTATTAATGTGCATTATTAACCCAAGCTTCTTTTTCCATTACCTTTTCTTAAATTAGGGGAGAGGAAGAACGGGTCTCAGACAGCTGGCCTCTCTCCATGGCCGAGGACACCTGGAAGCCCTGTCCCCCAGCCCCCACCCACACTCCTTGTCCCCCACTTCTCTTTGCACTCCACTTGTGCATCTGAGGAGTCCTTTCTGACTTCTCTGCTTAAAACTCCAAGTTATTAGGGAATTTGTGGAAATTTTGTTTCACTTTTCCTTTTTCTTCCATCTTCTGGTTTATTTATTCACTGTCTCACCAAGGAGACTGAATTTCATTACAAATCTTGTCAATGAAGAGTTCAGAGCAAGCATATACACTGCGCGAGAAAAAGCTGATTCTGATTGGTCTCTAGTTCAAGCCTCACCCCAAGGATCCTACCCCAAACACAATTCTCTGTGCAGAACCGGAAACTTCCAGCACCATCTGCAGACATGTCATAGAGCTGGAGGGGGAGGATAACAAATCTCTCTCTCTCTTCCCCTGAAACTTTCCTTGAAAGGTAATTGCATATAAGTAAAGCATATGAATGGGTTTGCTTCTTTTAAAGACTGGTTTTATGCAACTTTGAAAAAAGCTTTAGCACTCATCCTTCATTTTTCATAGGAGTCTTAGACAAACCAAGCATCTCACAGGAACAAATATGGAGGGAAGCTCAGAGTCCTGGGCAGAGATAAACCATCTCCACAGACACTACTTGAAGAATAAAGACAGATAGAGAAAGACTCAGGATTGGAGCCGGGGAAGAGGTACACATTGCAGATATCCTGTCGGAAAGAGGAAGAGGAAACGGGAAGAGAAAACCGGAAGAAGTCTTGATAGACCTCCTGTAATGAATTCAGCTCTAGACAACTCAAACCCCAAGACAGCATGGGAACAAGGAGAAGCAGTAGACCTGACTTTCTGGGTCCCAGAAAAAACAGTTTGTGTCAAAACTGCAAAGTCACCCAATTACCCATCTTTGCATCAAAACTAAATGAAAACAATACACAAAGAAAAACAAAAACTAAATCCAAGGAAAATTATAGTTGCGGCATGAAGAAAAATCTTGCAATGAATTTCTTTATACCATGCTGCCTCATCACTGATAAATAATCAAATCAAAGATGGCCTTACATTCAGACCTCTATTTCCCATGACTACTTTCTCCAAAAATGGAAAAATTATAAAATTTTATATGCATCAGTCTAGACAATGTGAGTTCCCACTAGCAGGACAATAGAAGCCAGAATATGCTTATGGCGTAGAGGACAGAACCCAATGACTGGAGGCCAGTCACTCCCATCACAGGACACCTTGTGTGCTCCTCAGTGTAACAGAATACATGGCAAGAGTCTGAAGGAAAAGTGCAAAGTGTTAAGAGTCCTACAGGGCTGGAGAGATAAAACGCTTGCCATATAAGCCATGGGACTTGAGTTCAAATCCCCAGATCTCATATAAAAATGCCAGGCGGTTGTGACGGCCTGCCTGTAACTCTAGCTTCAGAAGGCATTGCCAGGCAATTCCCAGAGCAAGTTGACTATCCCGAGTAGCCTTTACACAAGCTCTGGATTTAATCGGAGACCCAGACTCAAAAGAATAAGGTGGAAGAATGATCAAGGATGATTCCCAATGTCAACCTTGGGCTTCCCACACATGTGCACAAGTAGAGCACATGCACACACGTGTGCTTACATACATGTAGACATACACATACACACACACAGAAAAATTTTCAATGTTCAAACAGAGCCACATGGGAGACGACCTTGAATTAGCGCACACTCTGTGGGTTTCCAAACAATTTCACGCTGAGCTGAGTTTGACTGTACTCCAGGGACCACAGGTTTGAACCGGGAACCACAGTCGCTCACACAGCAAGCTGTATAAAGTCCCACAGCAGATGGGGCCGTGTGACCCAGGATGCTGACATGTCATACCAGGGTGTCACAATTAGTCAAACACACCAACACCCAGTTGTTCCCTGACCCTTCTTTTCCCAGGCCTGGTTGGTCAGCCCTAGAGGCAGCTTCTACGTGGGCAGACACAAAGGGTGTCAGCCTCTTGTGATTCCCCTTACCTGATAATGTGCCTGCGCCTGCTGGGCAGAGTTCAAGGTGATGCCGCAAAGGCTGCAGTAGAGGGGTTTGCTCAGATCCTCCAGGGCAGAATTGGGCTCCCCTCCCTTGGCTAGCTCCTCCTCCCCAGACAGAGGCTTCTGTGCAGGAATCGGCAAGGTCCCTGGGGACCTGGTGACCACTGACATAGGAGGAGAGAGTGAGGGCCACTTAGGTGGAGGAAGCCCAGGCCTTGGTAAGACGGTCAAACAGAAAGCCTCAGGCATGATCTGGTGGACGTCCACGGAGATGAGGAGTCTAGTCTTCAGGCCTAAAGCGACAGAAAAAGAAAAAAAAAATTGAGAACTCACCCACATGTTGTACAATGGCATTGTGGTCCAAGTCTCTGCTCCGAACCCTGTTTGAGGCTCCTTTGCTCTTGCTTTCCCCTGGCAAACCCCCCCTGCCTGCTCATGCCCAGGGCCCCGAGACTGCCTCAGAGAAAGGCTTCAACAGAAGAGCTTTCATCTTGCTTGGCTCTGCTTCGGCCCGGCGCTCAGGCCCATGCACATTAGGAGCACTGCTCCAAGGCTGATTAAATTGAAAAGTCACACGGCTGGGATGAACATCAAAGGTCACCTAGCCCAGATCCCTTCCCTCTGGCGCATTTGAACACATGTTAATCTTGAATAAGAGAAAAACAAAATAAACTGAGAATCACTTTAAAAAAAAAAAAAAAACAACAGAATGAAAAATGTTAACTTTAATAACTTTCTTTTTGGTAACAAGTCTCATGTGGTCAAGGTCAGCTTCAAACTTGCTACATAGTTGAGGATAACCTTGAACTCTTGATCCTGGACTTGTAAAGGGAGGGGGGATTTCAAGCCACCCTCAGAACCTTTAATGCATTTCTACAACTAGCTAAAAGTTGAGCAACTCTAGGAAGAGGAAGGGGTGGTTCACTTTCTGTCGTACGTTGATTAATTGATAATATTTAAAAACCAAGAGGTTTTGGCACCCAGGGGCGGAAGGATGGTCAGCTAGCACCAAGTCTACACCTGCCACAGGGAGCAACAGCTGGTCGGGACCCAGAGTCCAGCCCCCAAATCACCAGCCCACCTCTCCCCTCTAGGCTGCCCACGGAAGGCCCACCTTGCATACCCCAAGACAGTATACTCCCTTGTCAAAGCAAAATATCTTCTTTTGCTGCAAGAGGTGATCCCACACATAAAATAAGGTATTTTGGTGGGTCAAAGTCCAACAGAGTGATGCTCAGTGTCCTAAGCCCTTCTCATGGCATTAAGCCCCTCCTAGACCCCCCACTGTGGCTCCACTTCCTTCAGCGCCAAGCCCTTTACAGCCCTGCAGTTCTTCCTAGAGCAGAACATTCTCTACTCCTTTCCTCAGAAAGCCCCTGCATGACCCACTCGCTCCTCAGTCTCTCCCATGAATCCTCCTGTGCCTGCCCCCCACCCACCCCTTCTTTCTGACCCCCCCAATGACATTTGCTAATTCTGAGCACCCCAAACACACACACACTCTCTAGGGCACTTAAGATTCTAATTAACCCACTTCTGCATGCTAATTTCCAAACTCGCAATTCCCTCTGCTCTCTCGATATTAAAACCTCTCTTCTTGGTCAGTGGATACAGCAATATCAGGCCACTGCTGGTCCCCACCGGAATGAAGTGTGGACTATGGCAGTAACTGGTTCTCTAACATGAATCCAGGAAGTTTTGAAAGTGAAAATCTACTTATTCACACTTATTAAGCACAACTCTGAGGAATTACGATCCAACAACTTCTATGTGAAACTCAGGACCTGGGACAGGAAAGAAAGTCAAGTGGCTATGGATAAAATGAACAAACCTCGAGTCATAGAATTTAACAGTGCTCCTCACGACTCCTAAGACTTAGACAAATGATAATGTTATTTGACTCCTGCACAGAAGACTAGTCCATACTGCCAGGAATACAAGAAAAGCAACACAAATCAGAATTCTGAAAAATCAGATTTCCTATAATACTCGTGTTTCTCTCAATCAAATACAATAAAAAACATCTGGAAAGCAAAGCTGATTGTGATACATGTGTGCGCACAGATGTGCTCTGAGGAGACCTAAAATTAACATTCTGGTAGTTTCTTAGATAGCACTCCTCTTTTTTTTTTTTTTTTTTAATTACTGAAGCTAGTTCAATCTCTCACCTGAACCCAGAGCTCACCCATCAGCCAGTCTGGCTAGCCAACCTCCCCTGGGGATTTCGTCTCTGTCACAGGAGCGCTGGGACGACTGGTGACTGCCTATGTCCATGCCACTTCTCAGTGGGTTCCAGGAACCCCAATAACAGGCTTCATACTAGAGGGACCAGCTCCTTATCCCCAGAGCCATCCTCCCACTCTCCTCCTTGAAGAGAAGCTTTTACACCACCCAAGCACAATAACCCATGAGGTCATTCGGATGCTAGCTTGTGGCCAGCTGCCTTCAGGTCACCAGGGATGCAGAGGTCACAAGAATATCGGGATGAAGGAAATCAGTATATACAGAAAATCAAGGGCTACCAGACATGCCTGGGCTTGTTAGGAAGCTGAAGCTCGGCTCCAGGGAGGTCCAGCAAGTGCCTCCCCCAGACTTCTACCAAGGTCCTTCTAATAAGGCAGCAAATTGCACAAGGCCTCACCCCAGAGGAGTGGACGGAATATCCAACACCGCACACAGGACCCTGGGACTACATGCCCTCTTCATGGTGGTCAGTGCATGAACAATCAGCATACGGTCGCCTCCCCTCAACGACCTATAGCTGTCCATCATAACAGGTATTGCGGCATTCGTGAACAACAACAAGCCTCCAGAGAACCAACCCACAATGGTGGAATGAGGCAGACCCCCGGAGCCAGTGTGACTCAGATCTGCTCGACTTCTGCATTAATTTAGGAATGTAAATTAGAAACATATAAAAATATTCTTCAGATCTTAAAGCCCTTCATCTGGATGCTTGCAACGACATAAACGAAGGGTGCAGGGTGCTTAATGTCCTAATTTGGAGAAGCATTGAGGAGACACACAGCGAGCAGCATCTCCAACGAGCCCTTTCAGAAGAATGAATGGTAGCAGCAGTAGCAGTGTGAGTTTCCGCGGCTGGGCTGGGCCTACTCTTCCCAGACCGAGTCGAAAACAACTGCCTTCCCCTTGGCAGAAACCCACCGCGCTTAGAGAAGCGACCCCAGGTACAGACTGGGCGTCTCTGCAAACGAGGGAAGCAGGGGCCTGGGCGCTCTGGAGAGGAGGGCAGGACGCGAGCCTTGCTCAGAGGTCAGGAGAACGCAGCCCGCGGAGAGGAGCGAGGTCCGTCCCCTAAGAACCGCTGGAGCCTGGAGGAGGCCGTGGCGAGCCGGCACTTTCCAGCCTCGTCGCGGCTCCGGCAGCATCGGCCTCCAGCGTGTGACATTCCGGAGCTGTGCACGTACACACCCTCACGCCGGATCCCGCACGGATGCCGGGTCGGTGCACGGATGCCGGGTCGGTGCACGGATGCCGGGTCCGTGCAGGGATGCCGGGTCCGTGCAGGGATGCCCTGTCGGTACACCCGCAGCGATGCACCGCGGGGACTCCAGGGCCCAGGACGCCCTCCAGTACCGCGCCCCGCCTCGCAGACCCCACGCACTCACCGGAACCCTAGGGGCCGCCGCCCGCTAGCTGCGGATCACTTTCTGCGCTCGCCGGGCCGCAAGCGCCGCTGCGCCGCTGAGGGCTGACTGTCAAAAAGTCGGGCTAAACCCAGCCACAGGGAAACAGCTGCAGGAAGTGACGTCGGCGGCGGAGGAGGGCGCCACTGCGCATGTGCGCGGGAGCCGGCGGCCAAGTGCCCGCAGACTCGGGCCCGGGAGGTGTAGGGCAGCGGGCGCCGGGTGAGGCTCAAGGGAGCGGGGAGGGAGGCTGCCCCACCCGGGGGTCCAGACACGTCCGCGGAGCTGACCGCTGCCTACAGAGCGTGCGCGATCACCCGGCCTGCTGTGTGGTCCCCCCGCGCATCCAGGATCTTCCCAGTGCCGCCGTCCATTCTCCCCGCGCGGAAATCAGGCTGCGGGAAGGGAAGAGCGCTCAGAGGCTGGCGACCCCCGAGCGTGTCACACCGCGGCCCGAGGGACGTCTTCGGGATAGACAGCGAGATGGCAGCCCAAGGCTCCCAGCTGGAAGTGCTGCCCCGAGCGAAGACTTCCTCGATGTTCAGTTTTCCTTTTTCCGTGGACAATATGCTGGGGAAGTGAATCTTCATAGCCGAGTCCGGTTCGCAACGCGGGTGATTAGTTTTAATCGTTAATTAAGATGCCAAGAAGGAAGTGTGGGCAGCTGACACAGGAGGAAGGCTGATGTCTGACCTGCAACAGGCCCTTCCAACACCTACACACGGTGACCACAGGCCACAGGTCTGGGGAGCACACAGCCCCCTAAATATGCTCTGGCCACCGTGTGTGTGTGTGTGTGTGTGTGTGTGTGTGTGTGTGTGCACTCGCACTATTGTCTCAAGATAAAAACAGTGAAAACACCTTGGCCAGGCACACACCAAGTCTGAGCCCTGACTCACCTTCCAAGTCTGACCTCGGTGGTTTTCACCTTTACTCCCGTACTCGTCACTTTTCGCAGTACTTCGACAACATACTTGGCAAAGGGTTGTCTTGGCTCACAATGTGAGGAATCAGCCCATGGTAGCAGGAGGGTCAGGGCGGATATCACAGTGCATCCCCAGACAGGAGCAGAGAGCTCCTCATCGGCTACCAGACCCCAGGCCTTGGAATGGTGCTGTCTGTATTTTAGGAAGGCCTTCGGGTCTCAGCTTGGTGTACCGTATCCTGAGGTTTGTCTCCTAGGTGATTCTAGACCCTGTCAATGAAGCCATTGGGGGGAGGGGTTCAATCTATGACCTCACTCATGCATGTGATTGAGCTCACACTACATCATGAGTGTAAAATGCCTTTTGTCCCTCCCCATGCAGTCCCCATGGCAGCTTTCCACAGCTTGGAGGCCCACCACACTGCCTGTCCATGATGAGTAGGGAACCCACTGATTACAGGAGGCCTTGGGGTTTTCATGTTTTGTATGTTATGGTTTATGCATATTAGCATGTCCAGATAAAAATCTGAAAAATGAGGCTGGCAGGTTGGCTCATCAAGGAAAAGAGCCTGTGCGCAAAACTCCTGACCCAAGTCTGACCCCAAAAGCTCACTTGACAGGACAAAACTGACTTCCAAAGTTGTCCTCTGACCTCTGTCCCATGCTGTGCCCCACACACACAAATAAATAAAATATCAAGAAATCACTTTAAAAATATGCAAGCAAACATTTGTGACACTCAGACACCGAAGATTGAGAATACAAGGAGGATTGACAGGCTCCTAATCTGGGGTCAGTGTGTTCTGATCACTTCTCAGAAAACCTTCCAAGATAAAACCCCAAAATTTTACCATTGAAACGATCACTTTTATCACTGTGACCTACATTTGAAACATCCTCAGATTCTCACATCAGTTTTTTTCATTGGATGCTCCAATCTACATTATTAATTGATGCAATGTTATTATTTTCAGTAAAAACGCTCTAAATCTGTCATTTTTACTGTCCCATAAAAGCATAGTAAGTGAAAGGTGAAATAATTTTAAATGAGGCATTTCAGAACATAACACATCCATATACAAGAGGTCTTAGGTGTGCTTAGTCGCCTGTGTGTGTGCAGCATACATGAGTGTGTATGCAAGTGTACATATCCATGTGTTTGCATGTGTGTATCTATGTGTTCAGTTGCTCCTCTCTTCACAAAAAGTTCATGTCTTGCTCTAAGATATTTGTTTGGAGTTTGTAAATAAACATCCCTTCACAAACATTCCCATTATAAAAGTAACAAAAATCCATGTAAAGCTACACCAACAATTTGTCTTTAGGGATTTTGTTTATTCTATTTTTAAATTTTCTTATTATTTAGTGCATGTTTGCATATGTGCATGCATGCGTGTGTGTGTGTGTGTGTGTGTGTGTGTGTGTGTCTGTGTGTGTGTGTCAGAGGGCACTGTGCATCCCTGTGGAGGACCTAGGGTAACTTTGGGAATCATCTTGAATTGTTTCTACTCTTTGCTCTGGGATTTCCCAGGCTGTGCCCACAAAAACCAGAAATGCAGACCATTGCTATTTCTATCTGATGTTTTTAAGTGAGACCTGAGATCTGAACTCAGGTCCTTCTGCTTGTGAGGCAGTCTTAACCCCTGAGACATCTCTTCAGCCCATTTTGTTTTTTACAACAGTGTCTCCTGTAGCCCAACACTGGCCACAATACACAGTCAGGATGACTGAGTTAATGTTCCTGCCTCCTCCCAAGTGCTATGTTTTTAAACTGTTTTTTAAAAGATACTTTAATTTTTTTAAATTATCTAAGTTTTTTTTTTTCTTTCAGAATGAAAAATCTCATGCGGTCAGTTTCTAAGAGACAGGAGGCTTCACATAGTCTGAGTTTGGTCCCATAAGCCACAGAACGGTTTGAGTCACTTTGCTGGTCTTCCAGAGACCTACAATGGCAGAAATGGCTGAGGGGCCCACTCTCAGATGTCCACATGCTCTGTCAAATTGCTTACACACCCACAACTCCCCTTGTAGCCAGTTGTGAGCTAAACACAAAAAACCAGAATGTTACATCTATTAATACTAAAAAGTCAGAATGCAATTTCCCAAATATCCATCCTGTGTTGTTTTTGCTCGTGTGTGTGTGTGTGTGTGTGTGTGTGTGTGTGTGTGTGTTGAGACAAGATCTTGCCATACAACCCTGACTGGCCTAGAACTCACTAGGTAACCAAACTAGCCTCAGATTTGTGATTTTCTTGCCTTTCCTCTCCAGAGCTGGATTACAGTTATACTGCCACACCAGCTCTTTTTGGTTTCAAACTAATGTAATAACTTTACACATGTATTGGGAACAATGGTGGGAACAATGATTTCACACATTCATACAGTTTGTAATGAGGGCAATCATAAATCCTTAAGGACTTATCATTTCTTCGTGTTAGGACAGTGGGCCCCTCTAATTCTTTCTAGAACGTGTATGGTGAGCTGCAGCACACTGGGGTTACTCATATCAAAGTGCACCAATCCACCCTCCTCGCCCCTCTCAATGTCCAGGTGAACAATGACTGTCGTCAATCTTAGGGTGGGCCACGGGTTAGAGGACAACCAATTGGCTAAAAGAGAAACAAGCCGAGCCGTTAAGACCTTGAGGTTAACTAACTGCTGACACAAACAAGAAACTGAGAAAATCCTGTGATTTTTGCATAACTGCTGTTTCTTACTGAGAGCTCAGCTGGAGAGATGCTAACTGCCTAATCAGCCAAGTTCAGTGAAGGGTGTCTTCAGAGACAATTTCAGTTGCTCACAACCTGTGACCATTTCAACCTTTTTCACGTGCGTGTGCGCGTGCATTCATGAGCGCACATGTGTGCATGGGCATTCGTCAGTGAACGAACATCCATTGCCCTCCTCTGCCATGCTCCGCCAGTTCTTCTGCAGCTTACATTTTCTCAGCTAGGCTGCAAGCCAGTAAACACTGATATTCCTTCTGTTTCCAATCAGAAATGAATATCAGAGGCAAAATATGGCAAGAGATAACCAGAGGAAGACAAGAAACATGTGTTGCAGGTTAGACTAAGTGGGACGCTTTCTCACCATGGGAAAAACTAAGTTATTACCTAAGGTTTGTTTAAAAGATGAAAGCATCAGTTTTAGGTGGGAACAAACAAAAATAGACAACAAAATGAATAGTTATTTGAAATGAAGATATTTTATTCCTTGAGTAGCGAGTTCTAGTTACCAGACCACACAATATTTTAACCATGCAAAACAAGAAAAAACTGAGTTGGAGAGATGGCTCAAGGGTTAAGACTTTGCTTTGAAAATAGAAGATCCTGAATTTAGTTCCCAGGTCCCACTTAAAAAACTCCAGGCAGAAACAGTGGCAGCTGGCACTTCTGGTCCTGGTGAGCAGAGCCTGGGAAATCCTAGAGCAAAGGAGGTAGAAGCAATTTCCAGGGTGATTCCCAAAGTCACCCTTGGGCCTTCACAGGGCCACACAGTGCTCTTTAATACACACACACACACACACACACACACACACACACACACAACTAAATGAAAAGGAATCACTGCTCTTAAAAAAGAAAAGCTTAAATAATGCAATTTCCCACAAAATTAAATTAATCCAACAAAAAAATGATTGTGTTGGACAGCTACATGGCTCAGTAGCTGACGTACTTTGGGTGCAAGCAAAGGACAGGAGCTGGGGTCTCAGGGCCCAGGCATGTGCTGGGTGGGTAGGACATCCTACCCGAAACTTGAGCCCCAAATGCAGAGACAGGAGGTCCTTGGTGTGAGCCGCGGGGCCAGATTAGCCACATGGAGCTGACGTCAGGCTTCGCTGAGAGTTCTTGCCCCAAGAATAAAGGAAAAGAGTGATTTAGGATAATTCATGTGAACATACAAACACACACTACACATTTTTTATATATGTTATGGTATGGGCATCTTTTTCTTTTTCAAAAGGCGTCCCTAAAATGGTTTGGAATCATTGGCCCTGAATTGAGGGTTTGAGGAGATTCCGAGGGCCTGGAAGAAATACAGATGCTTTGCAAGGAGCTTCAGTTTCTCTCTTCCCCTCACAGAAGCCCCTGGGTAGGTCTTGGCTGGCCACACCTCAGTAGGCACATGACTGTAAGTGGAGTCATGCTGTGTTCTCCAAATCCACTTAAACTGCCGCACCTTTAAAGCTAACATTTTTCCATTTTCAGATTGTCCCGATTGGTTGTTCATTAAATTTAATAAGATATTTATGAGCTAGTGATAAAAATCCATGTCTCTCCTAGTGAGTCCAGTGAACATGATGGGGTGAGGGCACACATCCACCCTATGATACTATGCAGCGTGGGGTCACTGCTCATGAAGGCTCTCAGGAGGAGTAAAAGTCAGCCAAATCGAAGCAAGATGAAAGCACGCTGGACTGAGGTTTCCAGGTGTGCTTGCAGACACCTTTACCAGGTGAGCCCTCTCCCAGGCTTAGCACACAACCAATAGAAAGACAGGGTAAAGGATGGGGGGGGTACGAGAAGCTCAGCAGTAAGCAACACCCCTTTGTACAATGCTGGTTTTATGGGCTGGGTGTGAAGGGGGGGCAGCTGCAGCAGTGCAGCAGGGTGAAATCAAGCATAAGACAAAGGAGTGCACAGAGTCAGGAGTGAGCATGTGAGATAAAAAACGACAGAGCTGGGGCTGGTGACATGGCTCAGGGATCAATGCCTTTGCCTCACCAGCAAAAGAACATGAATTTAGACCCAGATCCCATATTAAAAATGACAGGAGAGATATGGTAGCAGCCTGCAATTCTAGCCCTGGAAGGTAGAACCTGGGAAACCCCAGAGCAAAGAAATAAGGAGGCAGAACAATTAGGAGGGTTTCCAAATGTCGCTCTTGGGCCTCCACATACACAATCAATCAATTACATTCTGGTACATACACACACACACACACACACACACACACACACACACTGACAGAGCTGAGCTTCTTGGTGTGAGAAAACCTCCAATTGTCATGATTTTTCTTGCTAACCTAATGTCTTTACTGAAGGCTTAACTGCATGAATCTTTTTGTTTGTTTGTTTGTTTATTGGGGAGCTCAAGACTAGACACAAGTGTGGAGGAACGGAGGATTCTGTTCTCACCTTCCACCATATTCATCCAGGGACTGAACTCAGGATGTCAGGCCTAGAGGCAAGCATCTTTCCCATGACCTATCTCACAGGCCTTCCATTCATTAGCAAATTGTCATGCAGGCATTAAAAATGTCCTAAACCTGCTGACATGACTCATGGTTTAGGTGCATGTTCACAAAGTCCACCATGCAGATCACTACTGGTGACCTGAGTTCAACCCATTGAAACCCACATGGTGGAAAAAACATTGTCCTCTGACCTCTACCTGTGCACATGCATGTATTTTCTCTAGCTCTTTTACTCTTTCTTTCTCTCTCTCTCTCTCCCCCTCAATAAATAAACAAATCCTAAATAGAGTCAACAAACAAAATAAAGTATGTCCCATGTTCCCTTTCTTAAGAATAAGCATCATGAAAATGAAAGACTACAAATAAAAATGAAAAGACGTGAACATAAGGGATTTGACACAAAGCCAAGTCTGGGAGCAACAGTGTACAACTTGTTGTTTTAGATTAAAATATTTCAAGTCAGAGAAAATCAAACGTTATGAGGAAAAACCATATAAAAGATACATTATCTGAGCTGGAGAGATGGCTCAGGGGTTAAGACTGTCCCTTACAAGCAGAAGGACCTGAGTAAAAATGCCAGGTACAAAGGGTGGTAGCTTGCACTTCCCGCCCTGATGGGTAGAAACTGGAAAATCCCAGAGCAAAGCAAAAAGGAAGTAGAAGCAATCCAGGATGATTCCCAAAATCACCCTTAGTCCTCCATAGGAACACATAGTGCCCTCTAACACACACACACACAGGTTAAATAATTTTTAAAAGATACATTATTTAACAGTGTTGCCACATAGTTGATAAATTCTTTTTAAAAATGAAATAAATTGAAATATGAAATGATTTTAGTAGAAATATAATAAGTTATGTTAGAAAAAATAATCATTATTTACTTTGTATCAGTTACATTTCTCACTGCTGTAGCAAAAGCAAGCGAAGGATGGAAGGGCTTATCTTGACCCACAGTTCCAGGCAGGTACAGTCCTGGCAGGGAAGTCAAGGCAGAAGGAACTTACAGCAGCTGGTCACCTGGTAACCATGGCAGGAAAGAGGAAGAGAGGCACTAATGCCAGCTCACCTTCTCCACTCAGTTCGGGTCCATAGAACAGTGCTGCCCACATTTAGTGAGGGGTCTTCCCATCTCAATTATTAGATATGGCCGCAGATATGCCCAGAGGTTTGTTTCCATGTGATTCTAAATTCCACCTGTGTTTCTGGTAGGGCGGAGCCTGTGAATCCCGAGGCAGAGTAAACAAGGAGGAGGTGCAGGCAGTCCATGGTGGTTCCCCAATTCGCGCCCGTGGTTCTACACACACACACACACACACACACACACACACACACACACACGCGCGCGCGCGCGCAATTGAATAAATAATAAATTAAAAATTTTTGAAAAAAAAGACAAGGCAATGTCATAACTAGAACCCCTATGACATCAAAAGGGGAATGGCAACATACACCAGCACCAAGCAAACGTTCCTATTCCAAAAAGAAGAAATGGTGGCACAGCAGGAAGGACTCTCCCAACACAAGATGAGCTCACCAGGGCAAGCACTAAACCGTGCAGTACCCGGTCTGGCATCAGTGCCTGAAAATGGAATCAGGTGAGCTTCAGAGGGCTTGGCTAGTACTCCCACTCCATGGTCTCCAGCTCTACCACCTGCAGCACACACAGCTTCTCTCTTGAATGTTTATACCCCTTCCACGCTCCTTTTCCTATCCAACCTCCTGGGTCCTCTGTTACAACTTGGGCTAATATATTTTAAACATTGAACAGTGTTGCAAACATGGGCTGCAGATAAAAATCAGTGGGGTGATTGTGGATTTGATTCTCAGCAATACAAAAACTGAATAAAACAAAGTTGCAATCATCTTTGAAAATATGCCACTAAGGAAGCCAAGAGTATCCACTGTGAATTAATTAACAAATTGTACTTTTGTACCATTGAAAAGATGCAGGTTGGGGCCAGTGAGATAGGTCAGTGGGTCAAGTACTGTTCACAAACTTGGTGACCTGAATTTGATCCCCAGAAACCCACATGGTAGAAGGAAAAAACTGACGTCTGAAAGCTGCCCTCTGACCTCCACCATGTGTGCCATGGCACACTCATGCTTCTGCTATATCTAACCCCTTCCAAATATGTAATAAATATTTTTCAAAATTGTGCAAGTACCCATAAGGTGTTTTCTATGACAAATAACGACCAAATCAGGTAATTAACTAGCACCGTATTTTTTGAGAACAAAATATTCCTAGCAAAAGATTTTCCTGTTAAGTACTCTCTACTAACATCTCATGGAACTCTGTACTTAGAAATAGCTTGAGCAATATTGCTTTAAGATCTTAAGATATAACTGGACTAAGCAATTCCAGGTTGTTTTTTTAACACTTTGCTCTGGGTAACAGTGTCATTTAAATTGCTGATCAATACTAATTCAATATTTAGAAACATGGATCCTTGAAATGTGTAATGAAAAGTGGCGCTTACAGACGAGAAAAAAAAAACAGGAAATACAGAAACACAGTCTAGTGAACTATGACCACATAGAAATGAATCTAAGATTGGGTGTGCACGCGCGGTTCCAGAGAGCACTTGGATTTCTCGGATTTTTGCTCTGCATGTAAGATGGTCTATTCATGTATTGAGGGAGGTCATTTCCAGTCTTTTGGTGCTTGACAATTTAAGGGGGCACTCGGCTGGAGGGCTTGAATATCAGACTTTAGATCCTCTTTCAATTAAAAAAAAAAAAGCCAGTAGGGGGAGAAGAATGTAGAGAGCCCTATCAGTACTAATCTCACAAGGTGAAGGATTCCTTCCATTCATCAAGCTACAGGACCTCTCTGGCGCGCAGTACGACGCTACCTTGAATTTAACCTACAGCCGGCACAGTTTTTCTCAAGCCTCGGCTGGCTCAAAAGAAAATCCAGAGACTGCGGGTTTTTGAATAGTTGGATCACAGGGAAGAAGGCAGCGGGCTGCTGAGGGCTGGGCTGCTGCGGGGTGAATGCTGCAGGCTGAGCTAGCAAGGGCTGCTACGGGTGAATGCTGCGGGTGGGCTGCTGCTGGTGGGCTACGCGAGCTGGGCTGCTGCGGGGTGAATGCTGCAGGCTGAGCTAGCAAGGGCTGCTACGGGTGAATGCTGCGGGTGGGCTGCCGCTGGTGGGCTACGCGAGCTGGGCTGCTGCGGGTGGGCTGCTTCGGGGTAAATGCTGCGGGTATGCTGTTACGGGGTGAATGTTGCGAGTAGGCTGCTGCGGGTGGGCTGTTGCGGGGTGAACGCTGCGAGTGGGCTGCTCTACTTGGGCTCCAGGCCAAACCCACGGAGGAGGAGGCAGACGCGCAGTCTTCTCTCCAGAGTCCGCGGCCAGCTCCGGTCAGCCGCCGCACCCCTTCGTCCGGCCCCGGCTCACAGCCCTTCTTCAGCCCGCGTCGAAGTGAAGCTGACTGTCGCGGGATGACTCGACGCCCCGCACCGCGGCAACGGCAGGGCGGGCGGAAGGGCCACGCGCAGGCGCAGTGCGGCCCCGTAGCCGGCCTGGCGTCCTTGCCCGGCCTCCGCCTCACTTCCGGTCCTGCGGATCTGGTTCCGAGGTCGCGCAGGCCGGGCCTCTTCTCCGCCCTCACCCTCCTCTGCCCCTGGAGGGGGGAGCCGAGGGGGTGGGGAAGAGTTCGTTGTTTGTTTACACGATGTGAGCGGAAAGAGAGACCAATAAAGTTTATTCTGGAAACAAAAGGAAAAGCAGCCGGGGCGCCGGCGAGCGGAGCCGCGGGCGGGGGTGTGCGGCGGGCGCCGGCGCCGAGCGGGAGCGAGCGGCCGGGGAGCTGCAGTTCCGGTGCCGCCGCGGCCGAGGACTCGGGTGCTGCCGGCCTGGCCGAGGGCTGGGGCTGGGGCGGCCGGCGAGGCGGGGCGCGGGCCCGGCCGGGCAGCTCCGCAGCGGCCGGGGAGAGGGCCCGGGAGGCGGGGGCCGCGCCGCCCGCCGTCCTCTCCCTCGGCGCCGCCGCCGCCGCCCGCGGGGCCGGGACCCGATGCGGTGGAGCCGCGCAGCCTGGAGGAGCCGCGCAGCCTGGAGGAGCCGGGGTGAGTGGGGCGCGGCGGGGAGCGGGCGGGCGGGCACAGCTCCGCGCTCCGCGCTGCCGACTCGCGGCCGCCGCCCGGCCGTCGTCCTTCCTCCCGGCGCGCTGTCGGGCGGCCGGGCAGGGCTGGCAGGGCCGGGCCGCCGCCGCCCTCCCCGCTGCCTTCCCGCTGCCCGGGTGTCTGTCGGGTTCCCGGCCCGCGGGCGCGGGGGCTTCCATTCATCGGCGTCCCTCGCGACTCGGGCTGTCGGCCGGGCGTGTCCGCAGACGTTCGCGGAGGACGCGGGCACATGGCCTCCGCGGCCGGCTCGGGCTGGATGTCGCGGAGCGGGACTGTTGGTGGGTCCGCCGCGGGGCGAGGGCGCCGGGGCCGGGCGCGCGGAGCCGGGCCGGGCCGCCCGTGGCCTCCGCTGCGCCTGGGCGCACACGCCGGGCACCGGGGCGCGGGAGCCTGCGGCGCCCTCCGCGGGCCCGGGGAGGATCCTCCAAGATCGTGCGGGAGAAAATTCCCAGAACCCGCAGTCAGGTCCCTGCTGCAACTTCTGGATCGCTCGGGGCCGTGTGGGAAGCTGGTGTCTGCCAGGATTTGTTTACATCGGGCAGTGCAGAATTTACGTGCTGGCTGGCGTGTGCTTTAGGAGAAAAGTCCTAGACACAGGAAGATACTGTGTGGCTAAATTAGTTGGGATAAATCAAGACACAGCGTTTTGATTAGTGGACTCTCAAAGCAACTGCAGTCCAAGAATTTAATATGTCTGTGTATTATGTGTGTGTGTGTATAGCACAGGAGTCTGGTTGACAGTGTAGATCGCCATCTAAACATCACGTGTTCTGGAAAATTTTAATTATCAGATTAACTGTTCTGCCGTGTCATCAGCCAAAATTATCTGGAGAGTCGTGTTGGCTGTGGGGTGGGGGGGTAACTTCTGGTGTGTGTGTGTGTGCACGCTTTTTAGTTTTTTTGTTTATATCCCATGTTTTGGTACTTTTAATAACTTCTTTGACCTGTAACATTTTTTTGGTTTATGTGTTTTTCAAAATAATTTCCCACTAAAATCACGAAGTGGGAGATTGAAAGACAGCTAGCCTATCACAGTCCTCATAAGGGAAGTAAAGAAAGTAACATGTTATCGGCTTCAGCTTGACTGACAGTAAGGTTCTGAAGCATGTCTGTCCAAGTGGTAATGCGTGTAAACACAGAACATTTAGTTTGACGTTGTTGGATGGAGCATTAAAGAGGTTTCTTAAATACAGTGTACACACCCCGAGAAAATGAGGGGGGTGGGCTCTGTGAGAAAGAACTGTGAAAGGGCATGAAACCCTTCTGGGTCCCTCCCTTTTAGAACAAGGTGTGTGCCCTCTCCATCGAGTACTCCCTTCTAAAACTTCCTTCCGTGTTAACGCTTCTGAGACAGCTTGCTGAGTAAAGATTTTAAACAGTTGCCTTTAACCACCGTGGGAAGGACTTTTGCTGTGTTGATCTGTTTATTTGAAGAAAGGGAACTTAATCCCTTTTGATCTCTGTAGCAGCTAGAGTGGCATTAGAAGGATCAGCTTTCTATTTTTAATTATTCTATATCTTGAATTCCAGAGTAGGGAGGACTCTAAATGGAGTGTGTTTAAGACTCCAGCCCAGTAAAAATATTTATAATCTTAAAAATTATCCAACTTTAAAAGCATCAGACTTAGCGTAGTCTCTACTTTTTAATTCATTAGTACGATCAAGTATGGTTTTTAAAGTAGTATTTGTTTTGAGCTGCGTAACAGTCTTATAGCAGTATTATATGTCCTGAGAAATGATTCTCTATCTAAGGATTGACTCATTGACAAAACCGAATTTTATGAAGCTTTTCATTCCTCTAGCACCTAATCTGTGCAGTGGTTGCTGAGTGATGCCATGCAAGGTGATTTAAGTGCATCACCTTTTCCTCTAACAATGTGTACAGTTCATTCCAGTGTGTCCTTTGGTTGCTGCTGCTGTTTTTGAGGAAGGGCCTGCGGTGTGCTGTGACCTACCTTCATCTCCCTCCTCATCACGGGGATCACAGCTCTGCTGTCCAGCTGACTTCCATAGAGTGGGCTTCAGGCCTGGCTTCACTTAGGTCATCCAGGGAGCATCAACATCTCCACAGATGTTGATGTCATGTGTGTGACCCCAAACCCTGATGTTGGTTCTCAGCTCACTTGAGTCTCCTGGGCAGGATTGTAAAGCCGTGCATGTCACGATCTCTGCGGCTTGGTCCTCAGGGCTCACTGCTCTCTGCCTTTCCTGGGTCTCCTGAAGCACTGGCGCGCAGCCTTCCTTCGCTGACTACATGCCTCCTCTGCGAAGTGCTGTTTGATTGGGTGTTCCTGCTTCCTGTTCTTATGGCATCTGTCCCCCACATCCCAAATTTCCTCGCTGTGTTGTCCCTGTCTGTGTATCTGTCCGTGTCCTCCACCAGGATGTAGATTCCAAGAGGGTGGTGGGCTCTGTCTCTTAGCTACAACTGTGCTTTTGTAGCCAGTCATAGCTAGTCTGTTATAGGCAATTGGCTGAAAAATACTGAGAGGCAGACTTCTTTGCAGTATGTAATAACTCGTAACTACTAATTAACTTTATTTTTACCAAGCACATTTAATATTTGTGTACATTAAAAATGTACATTCCTGAAATTGACACACATACGAATTTTTATTTGGAGGTATTTTATGTTAAAAGTTATATCAAGAATGACATTTCTGTCCAAAGTGTGCACACACATACACACAAACACAGAGGCAACATAAGGTCTATCATTAAGCACAACACTGCACTGGGAAACAGGAGAAGTGAATTCAGATCGCCCCACCCCCACCAAGCACTGTCTTTGGGCAGGTCTCCTCTCCTCAGACCGTCACAAAGGGACCAGGCAGGATATTCTGTGTGGTACTCAGTGATCAGAGGACTGATATTAATTTTGAAATGTTACATGTTCAGAACATGGCCAGAAAACTTCACAGCAGAATTGCTTAGACAGTTTTCTTAATCCATATAATGGGAGCATTGACTATTCAGTGGTTGCTGGAGTCATGGGATTCAGGAGAGTTTCTTCACTGGATGAGGTCCTAGCATTCTTTCCTTTGACTTTTCAAGGTGTTACACTAATGAGTGGACTCTCTTGGAAGGACACGGCTTCTGTCCTGTGTCCCCTTGTTGACTGAGGATGCTGCAAGTATGCCTGGAGACCATGGCCTGTGGCTTTGCCCTTCTTAGCATCCCATCCATCCCTAAGCACCCAGGTGTCTGTCACTCGACCTCCTGGGAGAGAGCTGCCTGGAAATCTTAACCTGGCAGGACAGGGGTGCATGCTGTAATTCTGCAAAGAGAGAGATGTCCTTTCACGGTTGCAGAGGGGAGGTGGGGCCAGGATCCCATCCAGAAGAGAGAGCATCGTAAGACTAACTTTGATCTGCAAAAGCAAACATCTCTCTTCACTAGGTCTTCAGTTTTAGGGGGTCTTATTGAATAATTTCCAAGTAAGACAGGAAATGCAGAGAAAATCGGTCTTTTGGTCAGGACCAGTTCCACAAGATAGATTCCAGGAATGTTCTCAGGGTACCTGCTAATGCTGATAGACTGAAGTTGTTAGTGTTTATTTCCCACCAAGTTTTTCCATTTGATGTAAGTGATGTTAGCAGCTATGTATTGAGTCATTCTCAGAATGGCCTTACACACAGCACGGTCCTTCCCATTGATGCTCCTTGTTACCATCCTTCTCTATGAATTAAACATACCTTCCTTCATTCCTCCTTCAGTAGATGTGAAGGCTGAATTTTATGAGTGGCTTTTTTTTTTCTTTTTCTTTTTTCTTTTTTTTCCCTGTATGTCTGTATCAGAGGGCACTGTGTATTCCCTATGGAGGCCCAAAAATGACTTGAGGAATCACCCTGGATCGTGCTATCTCCTCTTTGCTTTGTTCTGGAGTTTCCCAGGCTATACTTTCCAGGACCAGAAGTACGGACCCCTGATATTTCAGCCTAGTATTTTTACATGGGATCCGAACTCAGGACCACCTGCCTACAAGACAGAGGCGTAACCCCTGAACCATCTCTCCAACCCATGAGTGGCCTTTTTTGGGTGGGGGGGAATCAACACTGAAATAAAAACTAAAAGCCCCTGTTAGGAGAAACGAAAGCACTAATATATAACAGGGGCAGAGTCCTGGGGAAGCCAAGTAGTCAGCAAAGCAAAACCCACTGGAAGATACGTCATACACCCAGTGCACCATGGGATATTGCCCGTGTGTTGTATAGTACATGGTCCCAGTTGAGGAATTTTTAGGTTCTCCCCTGCCACCTATTCAGTTGAAGGAGTTGGAACCTATATAGTGCCCTGCGGAGAGTTTAATGAATGATTCACAACCATCATTTCCCTCCAACTTAGTATTTCCTAAAGTGAACTGCTTCTGTCCCAAGCTGAAGAGCTCTGATCTCTGTTCTGGGAAGCTGAGCTGCAGTCCCTGGCCAGGATCCACGTCCCGGGGAAGATGGTAGTGCACCCTCCTGCAGCCATGCAGTGGGAGCTGCATTTTGTTGCTCACCTTAGTCACTTAAGTGATCCCAGAACCATTGCAGGAAACTGTTTGCAGAAAAGATGTATATCTGTCAATTGTTTCAAATTGATATCAAATACAAGATTGACCTTTCCATCTTTAGCCTGGAGGTAAACGCTCAGGCATCTCTGTTGTTTTGGTATTTAGCATACAATTTGTCTAAATTGGCACTCATCTGTACGTGTTACTTTTTAGTAACTGTGACCTCTCAACTCCGCTGTAATAAAATGGCCCACGTTGCCATCTACAGTACAAAGGTCTTGTATTTTTTGGTTTTAAGAGTCTCCTTCCAGGGCATTCTGGAACTTGCATGGATCTACCTGCCTCAGCCTCCGCAATGCTGACTTCACAGGTGTGAGCCACCACACCCGACTTCAAATTTGGCATTAAAAAAAATCAACATCTAAGGAATTCTAAGGGGCTGTATATATTAGACACACCTCACATTTCTGTTACTCTTTGGTAGGAAGCAAAAAAGTAGCACATCCTATAAATAAGGTTGTACCAGAAACGAATCTTTCTGTTGACCCAGCAGGCTGCGACGCTCCACAGGACAGTGCTTCAGGTGCTGTGGGAACAGGAGGAAGCGCTGTTCGGGGTTAGGCGGAGACGTCTAACGGAAGGCACAGGCTTGTCCAAGGCGTGTTTAATGAGGCAGTGTCCAAGAGAAGCCTGCTGTGCACAGCGTTGACTCGCAAAGGCCTGGGCTCTGCATTCAGTGTCTCGCTGGCTGCCCACGTTTGCCCTTGGCCTTGAGACACTTGCTCTTCGCCTGAACTGTGTCTCAAGTTCTGACTCTAGGACTCAAGGTCTGTTTTTGCTTCAGAGAAGCATGAGGTAGCTTGTCCCCAGAAGGGGGACAGCCTGCCTTGGTTTCTGTGTGGAAATCTGCACTTGCTCCCAAGCTCTCCCGTGGATTTCTGGAGCAGACAGAGGACTGCAGTGACCCCTTCTGCCCTCATCCGCATCAGTGGTTTTTGGAAAGCTTAGTGCAGGGCAGGTGCAACCCCTTGCATGCTTGCACTGGGAGCTGCCCAGTGGCAGGTGGGTGGCAGGCTTTGAGAGTTGGGCACCACTGTACACCAGTGCCAGTGTACGAGACACACCCTGAATAGCCACCAGTCATCCCCTGACTGCTAAAGACTTCTAGGAAAAGACGCTCTACCGCTCTTGTGACCTGTCCCACTGGGCAGGTCAGAAAATTCACTCCAGTCTTGCAAACAGAATTCCAAAGGAGTAGTATGCCTTTTTCTAGGTCTGTCCTCACTTGTGGAAAGATGACAGATTCACTACCTGTGATGTGACAGAGAGCTGCAGTGCTTCTGCTGTGTGCTGATTGGTTGTTTCTCCTGACAGACTGCTTTCTACTCTTTCATACTTTTGACCAGCAAACTGATCAGGTCTGGACACTGTGTCAGTGCAGTCTGATGTGGACTCGCTTCCTTTTGTGCACTTACGCAGGTCTAGACCTGACAGATGCTGTGCCCAAAAGTGACTCGCGGCGTGAGCGAGAAGAGAGGACAGTGCTTTCTTCTGTTAACTTGCCACTGCTGCAAACCCTTTAGGGTCTCTTGCTGGATTCTTGCTACAGTTCTGGGGTTCATCATCAGATGTAAAGTACATTAATGGGGAAATGCCGAAATCAGGTATTACTTAGAAATGCCAGTGCAGAATGAGACTATGTATGACAGCAGGAAACGGAAGGGCTCAAGTGGTGGTAACGTCACTCTCAGTGCTTCCTTGAACCCTATTGGCTCCTACTAGTTGCAGTTGATGACTTCAGAGGGCAGTATCTCAAAACACTTAGGAAAGTGGTGTTTGCATTGCTTTTTTCTAACTATAATAGTGTGTGACTTTAAAAAAAAAAAAGTTTCTGGGGCTGGAGAGATGGCTCAGGAGTTAAGACTCTGTCTCGAAAGTAGAAGGTCCTGAGTTTGGATCTCAAGTCCCACGTAAAAACTGCCAGGCTGAAACTGTGGTAGCCTGCATTTCTGGCCCTGCTGGGTGGAGCCTGGGAAATCCAAGAGTAAAGCAAGAAGGAGGTAGAAGCAATTCAGGATGATTCCCGAAATCACCCTTGGTTCTTTACAGTTCCCTCTGACACACACATAAATAAATAAAAAAATTTTAAAATACATGTTAGAAAATAAAGGCTTTTTTTTTTAAAGCAGTTTCTGGACTTACTTTGGTAATTAGTGATGGTGGCTAGACTCAGGCAGTTCAGAATGTGGGTAGTTTACAGTGTTGGATTAGTTTACCTGCTAGAAATGACCAGCCTTCAGCTTTCTGAGTGAGGCTGCAGATTTGCCTCGAGCCCTCTTAAATGCAGCTGAGATGTCCTGTGGTGCTGTGGCCATCCCCGAGGGAAGTACACAGACCCACAAATCAGTGCCGCCCTTTGCAGCTACGGTCAGGCGGATCATCCGACAGCGAGGACAGCTGAGGTCAGGGTAGTCTCTGGAAGTGGATGGAACATGTCGCAGTGCTTTTGGCTCCTTCAGTGTCATCTCCTTCCAGATGTCTGTTGTGAGGGTGAAGCAGTATGAAGTCAGAGGCGTGATCTCAGAAGGACTGACTTAGCCTGTCTGGGTTAAATATTCTCTGGGCAGTATGCGTTTTCTCACTTGGAAAAGAGAGATCGTAACTGCCTGTCTCATGATAAGGTGATAAAACGAAGCAAGTAATGCCAAGCACTCCAGAGCACTGGTCACTAGTCAGTCAGCACGGCCGGCCTTGGGGTTGGGGGGACACCCAGCCTAGTTACCAGTGGACTTTGGAGCTTTGACCCAAGCAGCGAGCTGAGTCACATCTGTTTTAAGGACAGTGGGCTCTGGATGCAGCGAAGATGTTTCTGTTTGATTGCAGCTTTATATCTCGATTCTAGTTGTAGGAATCTGTGTTGGCAAATCTTAGAAAACCTATCATATGAACACCTAGCTTGACATAAGTGAAGAATCCGTGGGCAGAAATTACTGAGTGGACCGACGTTTTCCATATGCATTTCGCTGCACTCTTGGGCTCTCAGAGTCCCAGCAGGCTCCTTCCTGGTGTTGCGCCATCAGGCCATCTCCAGTGTCTCCTGTGCGCACCTTTTTTGGGGCCTGTCACTTTTGTAACTTGGCTTCTGTGCCCTCACGTGCTGTTCTAGTGTTGTGTGTCCACAATTCCTTGTGCTGCCTGTGGAGTCTTCATTGATAGTATTTTCTTCTGGCTTGTGTACACTAACTGGACCTTGTGTGAACTTTATAACTTGGCTCTTGAAGATAAAGGAAACAGCCACGTGTTTGCTTTACATCCACAAAGCCAATCTCTGTGTCCTGTAGTTACAGAATCAACTGTGGTACAAGTTCTGTGACATCATTTCTCTGCTTTTA
The DNA here is from genome assembly GCA_023101885.1 of Typhlomys cinereus. Classification (NCBI taxonomy): domain Eukaryota; kingdom Metazoa; phylum Chordata; class Mammalia; order Rodentia; family Platacanthomyidae; genus Typhlomys; species Typhlomys cinereus. The sequence goes on from JALPQD010000445.1 coordinate 1,594,630, forward strand.
GTACTGTTGCTGGTATGTTACGTAAATGAAATTTAGCACACATTTAAGTTTATGGTAAATATACATGCCTATGTGTCCTTCACTTGTCAGCAGTTGGGGCTGGTCTGCCCTCCATGGTCATGTAGTAACTTCTCGGGTTTATGATCCCATAATCTAGCTCATAAACTAGGATTGCAGTAAGAAAGTCAACATGCTTTTGGAAATTACTATATCATTACTATTACTTTACATGGGGATTGCTTCAAAAAGTAGCAGGAACTTGGTATAATTACTTAAAATTTGTCATTGCTACCTGTGTTTAAAAAATGATTTTCATTGCTTGTGCTTTCATATATTTAAGTGCATATAAAATACAGAATTTGAGCTGCAGAGATGGCTCAGGAGTTAAGATTTTGTCTCACAAACAGAGAAGGTCCTGAGTTTGGATCCCAGGTCCCACATAAAAAAACCAGGCGGAACCAGTGGCCGCCAGCATGTTTGATCTTGGTAAGGTGGAGCCTGGAAATCCCAGAGTGAAGCAAGAAGGAGGTAGAAGCAATCCAGGATGATTCCCAAAGTCACCCTTGGTCCTCCACAGAAACACACAGTACCCTATGATACACACACATACACACATGTACACAATAAATAACTTTTTTTAAAAAATTTAAAAATTAAAAATTTATCCTCATAGGACTACTGTGCACCATGGAAAAACAATGTGACTTAGGACTGCCCTGTAAGAGTTGGTTTCATATTGTGGTGTGATGTAGTCTAGGGGTCGAGTTGACTTACTTGTGGTACACACCCGTAGTACTAGCACTGAGAACCTGAGGCAGGAGCCTCCTGCGTTCAAGGCAGCCTGGTATATCTAGCAAGTCTCCAGAGAGGAAAATACAGGTGAAAAGCTGAGAGAGGAAATTTTCTTGACTTTTCTAGACATTTTCTTGAGTACTGTATTTTTTCATGTGCGCCTGTTCCTGTGTGTACACACAGACATGCATATGAAGACTGCTGGTGTCCTTGCGCGTCTTCCTTTATCATTTTTCACCTTATTTTTTGAGACAGGGTTCTTCACTAAACCTGGAACTCACTGTTGGATAGACATGTTAGCCAGCGGCCCAGGGAGCCTCCTGCTCTGCCTCCCAGAGCTGGGGTTTTGGGCGTCTCCACCTGGGCTCTGGGCCCAGTTCTCATGCATGTGAGCACTTTGCCAACCGTGCCACCTTCCTGACCCCACCTTGAACATATCTTGAGTTCTCTCAAGTATCATGAATGAGGATGAAGGTGCCACAGACTTTGTAACGGTGTCATCTTCACAGCAGTATTTCAGTACCCGTGAGCTAAAACCTCCTAAAACCTGTCAGCACCCTTAGGCCGCATGAAATTATCTCAAGCAGCCTGAAGCTGTGATCCGATGACAATGAGATGCCAGCGCGTCCTTTGCTGAGTGTTGCTTCAAAGCGTACGTGGGACACAGATATGAGTCTCTGCTCTACACTGGTTTCTGTGCCTAAGTGTGAACCCCGCTTGGGGTTGGATGGGATTTTTGTCACTCGTGTCATGATCCCATGGCATGGCTTATATGTAGTCTCAGTTGCAGTGTTGTGGATCTTCAGGTGATCTGCAGACATGGCCATTGAAGGTTCTGTGTGTGTGTGTGTGTGTGTGTGTGTGTGTGTGTGTGTGAAAGAGAGAGAGAAAGAGAGAGAGAGAGAGGCATGTAACTCTAGTAAACACCTGTCTTTTTTCCAATACATTTCTGGACAAGGAGCTATATGAAGTCATATATACTGTATCTGACTTAGGAGATTTGTTTTCAAAGAAAGATTGAATAAACTCTTATTCTGAGGTACATGTAAATGACATGGCTCAGGAAGCGATGCGGATGATCTCAAGGGACGTGTTACGGTAGAGGTGGCCACGTGAATGTCTGTAGTCACAGAGCAAGAGGTTAGTACATTCACCAGGGGCAGGGCTGAGGGGGAGTGTTAGCCCTGTCCACAGCCTGCAGAGCTGGCTCTGCTGCAAGGCATGTTGGGGACATCTCTCGGTCATGACTGTCAGTACCTAAAGTTGAGACTTGTTTAGTGTTACATGGTTAGCAAGTAGGTTAATATTCTGCCTATGGTCTAGAAGTAGGAAATGTCCCATTTAGCAACATTGAAACTCTTCCTCTCCCAGATAAGATTCTCCTAGTGTCTTGAGCCTGGCACCCATGCCTTTGGCCAGCTAGAAGAGCCGCACAGGGCACACAGCAAGGGGTGTACCTTCTCTCAACACACCCCTTAGGAATACTTCCATCTCACCAGTAGTGCTGGCGTGAAGGAAATGGGTCCCACCAAGCAGTAAGAGCAATCCACACGACTTCGCTGCCTCTCCTCTGTTCTTGGTGTCTCCTAGGCCCCCGCAGGCACACACAGACAGACCTCTTTCTGTGTTTGTGTATCCTGCTGGGTAGTTCATAAAGCAAACTGCCTGATATAATGAACTGAAGCTCCCTTTATCATTCCACAAATTTGCACGTAGTCTAGTGGTCACAGTACAAGGTGCTATTTGTAGTATATTATCAATTCCCAATAGTCTCTATCATGTCCATCCAAGGAATGAAGTGGATTTTTCAAAAGTGCCTTCAAAATTCAGTCCAAGAAAATGTGATCACTGTGTGTGTATGTAAATATACAGTGATATATACAAATGTGTAGTGAGGTATATATTTTTAATGCATATGGAATATACTGTATATAGTATTATACATGGAATACACTTATTCTGCCACATAAATATATAAAATGACTATTGATTTAAGCATAAATTAAAAGAAAATGCTGTGTAAAATATGTAACATGTAAGCAACAAACACTTCACAGTTTGGGTTTGTTGGTTACTGTGTAAATCCGTCAGAGGCTACACAGGTCCAGGTGAGGGTTCATGTATGATTGTGTATACCCATCAGAATATGTGGGCCCAGGGGGCTGGAGAGGTGGCTCAGGGGTTAAGCCTCCGCTTTGCAGGCGGAAGGTCCTGAGTTGAGATCCCAGATCCCACGTATAGACGCCAGGCGGAAGCGGGGGCGGCCTGCGCTTCTGGTCCTGGTAGGGCGGAGCCTGTGAATCCCGGGGCAGAAGGAGGTGGAGGCGTCCATGGTGGTTCGCGAATTCATCCGTGGTTCTACACACACACATACAGAGACACACGCACATACACACGCACATGCGCGCAGTTGAATAAGGTGAGGGTTTGTTGGGGCCATGTTAGACCAGTTTTTACATTCTTTAGGATAATTCTTTTTTTTTTTTTTAATTTTTTTTTTATTATTTATTCAATTGTGTGTGTGTGTGCGCGTGTCTGTCTGTGTGTGTGTAGAACCACGGACGAATTCGGCAACCACCATGGACCGCCTCCTCCTTGTTTACTCTGCCCCGGGATTCACAGGCTCCGCCCTACCAGGACCAGAAACACAGGCCGCCCCCGCTTCCGCCTGGCGTCTATACGTGGGATCTGGGATCCGAACTCAGGACCTTCCGCCTGCAAGGCAGAGGCTTAACCCCTGAGCCACCTCTCCAGCCCTTTAGGATAATTCTTAGTGTAACAGTTACCCTTCATGGTTGCTGATAAAAATCACCGTCATATAGCTTAAGGGAACAAGGGGTTTATTCTCTTACCATAGGCCAGTTACAGTTCCTTATCCAGAATGGCAGGAGAGCTCACACCAACACCAGGGCCAGAGGAACTAACTACACCATCTTCACATAAAGTCTGAAAGAGGGACAATCCTTACTTGCCAGATCAGCATGTCTATCCAAGTGTACACAAGGATGCCTCCTTTCTCAAAGAGTTTCCTCCATTTTATTCACTTTGGGACTAGTCCCACCCACCATGGGCTGGGCCTTCCCCATCAACTAGACAATGTCTTGCAGGTTTGCTCTGGGCTTAACCACCAGTTCTCTACAAATGTGCCCAGAGCTCAAACCTTCAACCTTCAAGTTGACACTTGTGCCTATGACACTCAGTAATACACTACTAAGTTATTTTGGTCTGATTTCATTTATATGTCCTTCTTTGATGTTTAAATTGCTGGTTTGCTTGGATATAGTGAGACATGCGTGAGACAGCAGTAGCTGCTGAGAAGCAGCTGTGTTGGGAGCGAGACAGGTGTATTCTTCAGAAGAGCAGAAGTCAACGGACATATTTTCCAAATTGATTATTAATTACTTGGTGGGGGGCACATGTGGAACTCAGAGCAAAGTTGGTTCTTTCCTACCTTTTCATGAGTCCCAGGTATTAAACTTGGGTTGTCAGACTTGTGTAAAGCGCTTTAGCTGCTGCCACATCTCTCAGGCCTAGAACTGAGAGATTGTTAGAATAAGAATACAAAGTGGTTACATATAAAAGTTAAAAAGCATCCTTTATAATAGTAGTAATTGCTTAGAACGTACAATTTTAAGAGATCATTTATAAAAGATAAAAAGATCACTTAATGGAAACTATGTGAGTGTTGGTAAAAGAAGTGAGACACTATTAGAAAAGGAAGCTTCTAAGTAGAAACTGAGCTTGGTAGTACCACTTCCCAGTAACGTACAGGAAGAGCATGACTCTCTTTCCCAAAAATGCATTTGAGGAATTAGGATAATTCTTCATCGTGGGGGGAATGCAGAGAGCCCCGCAGAGGTATTCTTGCCTTACCACCTAGTTTGAGCCTGCGTATCCTCAGGGTTGCCCACCCCCTCCCCCAACTCCTGTTGCCCCCTCTCCTCTGGCCTGGAAGGTGTCACAGACACATGCCTGTGTCTGGGCTCATGCAGGATCCGGGGATGCAAACACTGGCTGTCATGCTTGCCCGTCACACACTTCACACGAGGAGCCATCTCCAGCTAGAATCAGAATCCTCCTTCCTTGGGTCTGAGAAAGATGACCGGACGGAAAAAGCCAAGAGAAAAAGCAGTTGGAGAGCCAGGGCCTGATGATGTCAAGGTCAGCAGGTCAGGGCAAGTGAAAGTGGTATGCTTGCACCAACCAGTGGCCCTCTCGGTGGGGGAGGGGGGAAGGGGAGGGGGGGAGGTGCCAGAAATAGCCATTTGAAACATTGTAAAGGAGTTCTCAGGAATGAAGAGGAAAAGATTGAGGTTTTAAAGAATGTCAAACATGTAGGAAACAAAGTTACTGAGAACTAGAGGTACTTAGGAAGGGAAGATTAACCTCATTTGACTGTACAACCTTTGCAGTTACTTTTTCTCCAGGGTCAGTCATGGAAATGAAATCTGGAATCTGCAGATAAATGGGACTAGGATTCTGCAGTAATGCAACAGAGGATGCTTAACTGGTACAAATGCTTCAGAAGTCCCAAGTCCCTGGGAGGTAAAGAAAGGCTCTGAAGCTGAAGCTGATGCTGATGCCCGTGCAGGCCTGGAGCTACTCCTCCAGCCTGGCCGGGGCACCAAGCCACGCAGTTACGCTAGCAGCATTTTACTTCTAGTGTCTGACTGCGCTGTCTGATGTGCTTCCTTATTCAGCTCTGCTCGCTGCTTTTGGAAAACAAGCAGGCAATTTTTAGGCCTTTAAAATTAGCATGCTTTTGACCCAGCATTGTATGTTATAATTTGCAGCAGCTAAGTATTTAACAAGTAACTGTGTTACAGATAGAAATTGGTAGTTATACTAAAAATGGTTTCTATGGCAGGTGTAAAGCCTGGGTTTGACCCCTAGCATCACCATATTGAAAAAAGAAAAACAAGGGAAACAAATGATTGGAAAATGAATTTATGGTAATTTGAGGAAGTATTTTTGAGGCAAATAAGGCTAAATACCAGGTTACATACAGTGTATGAGCACAGCGAAACCAACAGCTCTGACAGACTGCGTGCACTGGCTGCTGCTTCCTGGGAGCTGCGTTTCTTGTATGAGCAGAGTCCTGGGCTCTAGAAGATGGGCCGCGTGCACTTGGCGATCGGGAACTGAGGCCCGTGGATCCTACAACGCTTCACTGTTGTTCTCAAGCTTCCTTCTGACCCTTCCTGTTCGAATCGAATAGCGCAGTGGTCACTTCCCAACGTTAGACATTCCTGTTAACTTCTGCTCTGTCGTGCAGCTGACCCCAGAACTTTGAACAGTTAGGCACATCCATTGGCTTTACATCTTCTAGTGATGGCTGCCTCTCGTGCTCACTGAAGCCTTTCTTTCTTTCCACACTGTGGCAGAGTCCTCAAACATGTAAACAGGGCAGGATTTCATGAATGTCCTCTTGCAAACAGGTTTTATGGGAGGTGGCTGGGGACAGGATGGCAGTGCCCACCACTGCACTGACCGTATCCAGAACCCCCCCCCCAGCACTTCCTTGTAGTTCGCCTGGCTCTTCAAGCCATGGCACTACCAGAATCTATGAGGAACCTCGTTCATTTATTTGGATTTATTTTTATCCAATAAAGAAGTTTCTGTCTTCTCCATTAAGGTCCTACCCATGTGTCATAGTTAGGTACAGGTGTCAGTTTGACAGTTGAGGGTTTGAGTTCTGGGCACATTTATAGAGAATTAGTGGTTGAGTTAGTAGGCCCAGAACAAGCCTGCAGGAGATTGTCTAGCTCATGGGGAAGGCCCAGCCCATGGTTGGGATTAGGCCCTGGAATAAAATACAGCCAGTTGAGAGAGTTGGCATTTTTGTGTATACTTGGCCAGACGTGTTGGTGTGGTAAGTAAGGATCGTTCCTCTCGCAGCCATTAAGTAGAGATGGTTGGCCAGTTCCCTCAGCCCTGGTGTTGGTGTGTGCTCTTCCTTCAAGCTGGACTTATGGTAAGAAAATAAACCCTTTGTTCCCTTAAGCCATTTGATGGTGATTTATCAGCAACCATGCAGGCGAACTGCAACACCATGTTAAGGAGCTTTTTAGAATGCAAACTCCCAGACCACAGACATTCTAATTGAGCAGTTTTATAGTTGTGGGAACACAAGTACTAGATAGTCCTCCCTTCAGACAGATCCTCGCCACACTGTGTGGGAGCACCCATAATTCCTCACACACGACTTTGGCCATCCTTGTGTTTCCATCCAGACTTGACAGTGCCTTCTGGCACTTTGACTTCTGTCTAGAGTACTCCCACTCAATGGAGTGTGGGCCCAGCATGGCCTTGGGTTTGCATGTTTTCTTCATGAGATGCTCCTGGACACAGACAGGCAGCCTCTTCCTCTACATTCCTTACCCTGCTTACTTCAAAAAGCATGTGCTAGATGACACTTCCCCAGTTAATACCTGCACCAGACCAGAACCTCTGGAGGGCCTGAGAGGCTGTCATTTATCTCCCGTGTTCACCCCAAGCCTGACACACCAACCATTTGTCAAATGAGGACAGTGACTTCCTCCCATGTTTTCAGGAGAAAAGTGGAGGGTGGATAAACCACTGCTGGCTTAACAGGAATTGGGGGGTAGGAGACTTAACACTCGAGGGACCCACTTTTCTGGTTTTGGTCTGAACAGTAAGCACTACGGTGAAATCACCTTTGGGTTTTCTGAGCATTTTCTTTCTGGCTCAAGTATAGCAGATCCATTACATTTAGAATGGAAGTGTGTTTTTGTTTTTTTGGAAACGTTTTTATAAACTTTTATCACACTCACTCGGATTGCCAGATGGTCCTGAGTGGTGTATCTGACTTGTACCCAACTGCTCTGCTTGACCTGGGATACATTTGTGTCATCCACAGAAAACATGCTTTGCCGAGTGGGGGGTCCACAGAGTGCATTTGTGTCCTCCACAGAAAACATTCTGTGCCGAGTGGGGGGTCCACAGAGATTTGGTGAGTTAAGTTGGATTCTTTATATAAGAACATTTTATTCCACAGTATTGGGCAAAAAACTATACAAGTACTTAAGTAACCTGAAGCTCAGGTATACATTGCACCTTTGAAGATGTGAATCTTGAGGTGTTGATAGAAATCATGGATGGAGTGAGCACAGGCTGCTATGTTTTAAGTCAGATGTTAGCAGTGAAATGTTCAGTAACAACTGCTCTTTTGAAAGAAGCACGTTGAGTAATCAGAGGCAGCTTGTAATACCTTAATGACCAGCTTTTTACTTTTTCTGCTTATATTTCTGAAACTAAAACCAAGAACATGGAAGTTAGGGTGCTACACTTTAAAATAAACTAAACATTTGAGAAACTATTACAAGGTTTCCAAAAAGAGTCCCTCCATGCCTGCAGGATAAAGGTGAGCACTGGTAAGGCCCCCCTGCCGCCAGCTGAAACCCATGCGGAGGACACACTCACCAAGAAGAGTCTGCAGGTGCCTGTGGCATCTGTGACCCCCATGCTGGAAGCAAGAGGAAGTACACACAGGTACTGAGCACCCGCTCATGTGCACCACGCACAAACACAAATGCAGTAAAATCAGTTGCTTCTAGGAATGGGCATGATTGAGTACAAGGAGCACTGTTGCAGCCACAGAACCCGAGTGAAGAAATAGCGTGGCGCAGCCAGGGCTGGTCCAAGGAGATGATTGCCAGGGCAAGCTGTCCAGCTAAAACTGGTACCTTCTACGCTCAGTGAGAAGTTCTTCTTCAATAAGTAATGTGGAGAGTGATGGTCAAAGATTCACAGCCTCAGCTTCAGACCTGCACACACTCATACTCATATACACATAAAAATACGGAGAATGTTGCTTCGGTGAGCAGAACTGAGGAATATTAAATTTCAGCCTTCTGATTTTATTTTTAACATTTTCTGCTGTTTCTTAACTGTGCTAGCCTGCTTAGTCTATGTCTTTCTGTGTCCTGAAACCGGTCACCACCCCCAGCACTATAACTTTCCTTACCCATTGCCCCAGGGCATGAAGAGCCCACGGTGGGGGATGAACTTGAAATCAAGGGATCTTGATTCCTCTTGTTCCTCTTGGCCTCTGGAACTGTCACTTCTAACTCAGCACAGTGAAAGGCCTCAGGAACAGAAAGCAGAATTGTTGCAGTCAGCCTGCAACATTGCTGACAAGTGACCATCAAACGGCTTAAGGGAACAAGGGGTTTATTTCCTTATGAGGGTCCGATTACAGTTCTCAGTCCAGCTTGACAGGGGAGCACGCACCAACACCAGGGTCTAGGGAACTGGCCACACCATCACTGCATAAGGACTGAGAGACGGACAATCCTTACTTGCCAGACCAACATGTCTGGCCAAGTGAACAGAAGGATGCCGACTCTCTCAACCAGCTCTCTGTGATTTATCCAGGGCCTAATCTCACCCACTGTAGGTTGGGTCTTCCCCCATTAGCTAGACAATCTCCTTCAGGTTCTCTCTGGGCTTAACTAATTCTCCACAAATGTGCCCAGAGCTCAAACCTTCAACAATCACGTTGACACCTGTGCCTAACCATGACAAGAATCTTGCTAGTGGGTCACCAGGAGCAGTCATGGTTCCCTGGACAGCTGGTCCTGTGAGTCCTGGCTGTGAGATTCAGGGTGCGTGCTGCTCTCAGAACTTTACCCAGCCCATGAACTGGTGCCTGCTTCGTCCTGTCAGAGGCTGCAGATGCGGCTCTGACCAGTGAGTCTTCAGTGAGCTGCATTCTGTGAAGTGAGTTCCCTAGTCAGAAGCGGCATGGTATGGGATGTCATATCCTGTAAGTCCACAGATAAGCGAGGAGGCCACATGGCCATTCTGGCAGAAGCACTCCCAGGAAAGGCACATGCCCACCCAGACTACTTCTGTCCCCAAGTCACCAGCTGAGCTGCACCGTGGCTAGGAGCTCTGTGTTAGTCTCTTTGGTGGATTGGGCCTATCATAGTTAGACACAGTGTCAACTTGATGATTGAGGGTTTGAGCTCTGGGCACATTTATAGAGAATTAGTGGTTGAGTTAAGCCCAAGCAAACCTGCAGGAGATTGTCTAGTTGATAGGGAAGGCCCAGCCCACGTTGGGTGGGACTAGTCCCCAGGTGAATAAAATAGAATGAGCTGTTTGAGAAAGGAGGCATCCTTGTGCACACTTGGCCAGACATGCTGGTCTGGAAGTAAGGATTGTCCCTCTCTCAGACTTTATGTGAAGATCATGTAGCCAGTTCCCTCAGCCCTGGTGTAGGTGTGAGTTCTCCTGCTAAGATGGGAAAACAACTGTTTTCTTAAGCTGTTTAATGGTGATTTTATCAGCAACAAGCAGGTGAGCTGCTAGTAGGACATCAGGCAGGGAGCATAGGCAGCCAGCCTGAGTGAGTAGAAGTCAGTGTCACCGCCCACGCCCTCCTCTGTCCCTGTCTCCATGGCTGCTTTGCGCAAAATCACGTGGGCAGTGGTGAGAGGCCGCAGATACAGGTGACACCCATTGACAGGATGAGTCTCTGTCGTGTCCATCGATCATGAAGGTGTTCCCTGCTGGTGAGACATTTGTTCAAATGTCTTTGTTATCAATTTTTCAGCCAACAGTCTACCTAAGCTATCAAGAACATCCTGCGGATAAGTCCATAGTTCACATCTGGCCATTTTTGCTTTTCTGCTGTCCTACAGCAGTTTCCTGAAAAGGGAATGTAATGCTGTAAGTGCGTCTGTTTGGGTGCTGCTTGTGTAAGATGCAACACTACCTGTAAGCCAGACTCCAGCCTTCTGGTGATACTTGGTCGATCACAGGAAATCTGGCACGTGCCCCGCATCCCTCAAGCTGTGCTGTTTCCATCTCCTGTGATTGCTGCTAGCTCAGAGCCAGTGTCTGGCAGGCCCCAAACTGCCTGATCATTTCCTTTTTCCCAGTGCTATTACTCTGGTGAGGTCGTGTTGCTGTGGAAGAATGGGAGGAAAGACCAATGGTAAGGGCTGTGTGTAGGATCCTTGAATAGCTGCCACTCCCACCTAGTGACTTGGTCTGCAAGTGACTTACATCAGGGAACTGGTTGAAGAGTCATGATTTTCTGTTAGGATTCGAAGTAACCTTTCACATGACTTGGAATTTTTTTGCTTATATAGATCAACTAGGAATTTAGTAGAGCCTTTCTCTGTTCCACTCTGGAAACACCTGGGTAATCAGTCAGTGCCATAATTCTGCACAGGTCAGGCTTTGGATCATTGCATTCTGTGCCCATCAGACATGGGAGCATTCAACTTGCTCAGCTTTGATGGACAGGACATTCCACTCGGTCATATTTCAGCCACCATGTGAGCTATCAACACCTTATTTTTGCCACAACTGCAGCATTAAACCCAGAGTCTCTGTTTCACAGCCACAGAGATGTACCGCCTATTCTTGTGTTATGTTCTTTTAGCACTACACTCACCAAACCTACTCCATACACCCCAGACCTTTGTTTGTGAAGATTAGCAAACTAGAAGTTCTGAAAAGTTGAAGTTGTGCACTTCCTCATGAGCTACACTTGCTTCTAGTGGTCTGCAGAGCCTGGAATCAGTCTGGTTTTAGGTCTTGAAGCAAAGATGAACCCACATGGGTAAGCCATGAGGGGCACTCCTCTCTGTACGCCATGAGGGGCATCCTTTGTGTAAGCCATGGAGAGCATTCCTTTGGTAAGTCATGGGGAGTACTCCCTTGCATAAGCTGTGAGGAGCACTCCTTTGGTAAGCTGTGGGGAGCACTCCTGCTCCCTTTGGTGACTCCCTAGGGAAGACCCGTTCCAGTGCTGTGTGCAGTGCAAGTCTGGTTCCCTCAGATGGAGGGCCCAGGGCAGTGCTGCTGGAGGCAGTCAGGATGGGGCAGTGCCACCAGCTGGAAGCCAGCTCCTCTAGCAGAATACTGACCACTGGATGTCCCCATCCTCGCAGGTGTCACTCCACTTCCCCGTTCACAGGATCTCCATTCTTTTCAATCCAGTCTGAGTAGAACCTTGCACTTTAGCTGCAAACATCCTTGGAATCTGAGAGTTAGTTTGTGTTGTCATCCAGCTATTGCAGCGCAGTGGGTAATGGGATTATGTTTCAGTTCAGCATCTTCAGTCTCGTGGCTGTAAGAGGAAGACTCTCCTTCAGGGCAGGCTGAGGTCTTCGGGTTACTGAGCACCTGCAGCTGGGAGATTGACCCTTGGAGCTCACGCTCACCTGTAACCAGCGGCCACCAGCACTGCACCTTGGTCTACCAGTGTTCCCAGAAGTCACATGGAGCCTCTCAATTCTTTGCCTTTCACACCTGTTGAGTTGGAATGGTCAGGTGCACCCACAGCACCTTCTACCTAGGGAGTTAACTATTGCCTCCTCTGCCCCTGCCTCTCCGTCTTCCCCGTGCTGGGATCATGAGCATGTGCCAGCAGCCCAGCTCCTTGGAGGGCTTCTTGAAGCAGCTTACAACCTGCTCTATGCATATTCTGCATATTGTCAGGAGATTCCAGCAGCTTTAGGCCTGCTCATTTAGCTAGTCCCCGAAGCCACCCAGAAAATTAAGGAGTGAGGAAATTCAGTTCCAACATTTGGAAGAGGGTGTTCAAGGCCAACCTTGATTGCATGGCAAGTTCAGGTCTAGTTGAAGCTACATAAGACACTGGTTTTTTGGGTGTTTTTTTTTGTTGTTGTTGTTGTTGTTTTTTTTTTTTTTTTTTTCTTTTTTAAGATTTTACAATTCCCTGGAATTTCTGTGGAATTATTCTTGATACCAAAATCTGTGTGGCTTGAAACCCATGAATACACAGTTATGGGAGTCATTAGATTGACCTGCTCATCCCTCATTGCCCGCCTGCGTGCCAGAGGGTCAGAAGGGCTATAGCTGCTCAGCCAGAACCTAGAAGTCTCAGCAAACACCCAGCCCGAGACCAACGCCCTGAAAGCTCTGAGAAGCTGCTGTTAGTTGTCAGAACTCAACAGATCAGTCTCGTTGTCTGCCTGGGAGCTCAGGGAGCCGAGCCTGCTATGCACGGCCAAGCTGAATGAGCCAGGACCCATGTCCAGTGGTGATGGCGACAGTGGCCATACTTCCTGAGGAAAAGATGCAGCGTGGCTCATGCAAACTCCTTTTCTCCTTTCTCTCCTTTTATCTGATCCCCCCCACACACTGTGCAGCTGCCATATTTGGGCAGTCTTTCCCCCTTCATCATACCCCTCATCTTTGGAAACACCCTCAGAGACACCCCAGTGCATGTGTTTTCTCCAATCTAATGGACAGCCAAGATTGAGCCTCAGACGTGAGGGCTGCCTTTGTCCTCAACCATCTCTGAGAGAAGGATCTCAGGGGTTCACAAGTCCTCAGACTTGCTCTCCAGCCTCACATAACTTCTTCACACAACTGCTGTTGGGATTATGCACGTGCCCTGGGACACCAAGACTTCCATGTGTCCACAATATCCTGGACTTGTGAGAGGCTTGTTTCCATGGGCCTTTGACTTCTGCACAACTGGGAAATCACTGTTGATGCTAATGGATTCCCCTAACCATGGCTCCCCTTCTCCCTGGCCAGCTCCCCTGCATCTTTATGTTCCTGGTCAGTGCTCATGTGACACTGAAATCTCGCATTGCTCCTCACTGCAAGTCATTACTCATGGTCACTGACTCCATGTATGTGACGTGGCATTTGATTCCCGTATGTAAGAATGTTGCATGCACAAACATCTTGGGTCTCATATTTTAAAATCTCAAGTCTTTTATCTCATCCTTATTTTTTTAATTTAGAAATTTATTGTTAATTTATACAGCTTAAGTTTAAAACAAAAATAAAAACAGTGAAACCAGGATGCTCTTTCGGTCAGAGCTCCTCTAGGTTTCCAAATACAAGCATTCTGGAAGTTGTGCACGAAGTGCAGTAAGGAAAAAAACACGAGTTGAGAGCCATGACACCTTATGATACAAAGTTTATGTATTCAAGGATCCTTTCTGGGACTGATTGATTTCACAGATGAAGAGGAAAAAGGTTGGGGCTGGTGGGGGAAAGGGGGTGAGCAGAACACCAGGTGTGGCAGCACACCTGGAATCCCAGTGCTCAGAAGGCTGAAGCAGGAAGCTTTTGAAATATTGAAGCTGATCTGCTACATACAGTTCATGGCTATTCTGGGCTATGTGAGATCCTTGGTGTTGTGTTGCATTTGTAAAATTACCCTGAAAGCTTAGTTTCGTGGAAATACAAACTTGGCTAGGACACTGTTTCATAAAGAAGTCAGTTTTGGCTAAATTTTTACAAATCGGTGCATCCTCAATCAGATGATCAGCTCTGCCTTGATCTGTGTGTGTGGACGCAGCAGAGGGCTTCTGCCATCCATTTTGAATAGGCCAAGTTTCGTGAGATTGAAGGTGCAACTAGGCTGTTAGAGGGCAAACACCGTTGAGTGGCAGTGGACGAGAACATGGATGGGAAAGGTGGGCCTGGTTCGGAGACGGAGAACACGGCAGAGAGAGACTGAGCCAGTAAGAATAGCACTTAGATGTGAGGGAAAGAGAACATGGCTAAGTGTTGGGGTCAGAGCTCTCTCAGGGCCAGCCAGCTCTGGTAACAATGCAGCGCGAACCTGGGAGACACGGAGCATCCCACTGGACAGTTGCTGCTTGTCAGGACCCCTTTCCTCTCTTCAGCACTTTACATCAGTTACTGGTCTTTTCCTTCTTGTAGTCAGATGTGTTGCATGTACATGTTTGTGTGTGTGCGCGGGCGCGTGTGCATGTGCAGCCAGCCTCCACCTTCTTCACAGAAGCAGGATTCTCATTTGAACCCAGCACTCGGGGTACTGCTAGTCTAACTAGCCAGCTTGCTTCGTGCACCCACCTCCGCCTTCCAGCCACTGGAATTGCAGATAGGCCTCCACAGCCCAGCGTGAGCCTTCTGGAGATCCCAACCCTGGTCCCTCTGTGCACAGCAGCGCCTTAGCCACGGAGCCCCCACATCCAGTCCTGCTGCCCGTCCTAGTACTGACAGATTCCTGTCAAAAGCAGCTCCTGGAATGGAGGTTCAAGGTGGCTCAGTGCGAGGGAGTCACGAGTGGGAGTGGAGGTGGCTGGTCATGTGCGTCCCAGTAGGAAGCCGCAAAGGGCTACTCCTGGGTTTGTGTTTTTTTTTTCAGTCTGGCCCAGCCCGAGGCAGTGCTGTCCACATTTGGGGTCTTCCCACCTCGCTGAATGTCATCTGCGAAGCCCTCCTACGCATACAGAGAGGCTTGTTTCCATGTCAATTCTAAGTCCCACCAAGGTGACAGAATTGGCCATCCTGCACTTCTCGCCCATGGGCCATCTGCTGGCCTGCCGTGCCCAGCAATGCCCTCTTGCAGAGCATTCCTTGTGGGATGCTCATGGGGTCACAGGCAGTTCAGTGCCCCACAGCGCTGCTGTGTCATGCTTGAGAGACAGCCCTGAGAGACAGCCGCAGGGTGGGGCTGGGGACCTAACACTGCGGAGTCCTGCCTAGCAAGCCAAGAGCCAGGCTGGAGAAGAGTTAGGAGAGCTCAGGGCTGCTTTGGAGACAGAGAGAGAGGATGTCAGAGAGAATGCCCGAGTTGAGTAAGAGGTACCCAACAAGAGACGGTTGGAGGGAATGATAAAAATGTCAGTTTTTGACTTGTGTGTGTGTCAGAGGGCACTGTGTGTCCCTGTGGAGGACTAAGGGTGACTTCGGGAATCATTTTAGATTGCTTCTACCTTCTTGCTTCGTTCTGAACTTTGCCAGGTTCCATCTATCAGGGAGCCAGAAGTGCAGGCCACTGCCATTTTCTGCGTTTTTAGGTGAGATCTGGAATCTGAACTCAGACCTAAGTCTGAACTCAGGACCTTCTGCTTGCAAAACAGTTTTTACTTGACTGATAGTGGCTGTGTTTCCTTACTGCAGCCACTTTGTTGACACCTGAAGATACGTTTCGGGTGAAATGTAACCTTAAAGCCTGGCTTTCGTCCTTTATTTCATTGGAGATGGAGCCAGGACCGCCCGGGTGCTGGGCACATCATTGCTGCTGGTAGCCGCTCTGCCCCCAGCCCCTGGCTGCAGGAAGTTTGAACACTTCACGTGTGGAATGTGTCCACTTTGAGAACGTCTCTGTGTGCAGTGCAGCGACTTGATCAGATTCTCAGACAGAGACAGGCGTGTTCTGGAAGATTCAGCATCTCAGGAACAGAACAAGCGAGCCTCAGGGCGGCAGCCCCGCTGGCTGGGGCTGTGCAGCTGAAGAGACGTTCCGTCCTTTACCCAGCTTTACTCTTTCACTCAGTTTCTAGTTCTCTGATCAGGTTCATGTCTGACCCAAGCAGCTTCTCCCGGGTTAGCTTTCCTCGGAATGTTGCTTTTGTGGATGCTGGAGCACAGTCCGAAGCATGGAGCTGTCCTTGGCCTTCAGTGCTCACGTTATTCTGAGTAGCCTAGGGACGGAACCTGAGCCTAGCTGCAGCAGGCAACCCAACCCGCATGACTTAGCTGACTCCAGGAGACGTCTAAACAAGAGAACCTCAAGTGGATTGTTTTAATTTGGAAGGCTATGCGGTAAAAATAGAACCTGTAATTTCATTTTTAAAATTTCATTGTTTTGAAGGATCTGTTGCTTCTTGTTGCTTCTTAGTTGTTTGCAGTACTGGGAATTGAACCCAGGGCCTTAAGCTAATTAGACAAGCCTTTTATCACTGAGCCACATCCTGCCCTCATAACATAAATTTCTGTCATTATTAAAAATGGAAATACTTTAAAGTATTTTTTCTTGTGTCCTCAAAGTTAGTATGAGATGATCAAATTATAACGATAGAGACCACAAGCCACTGTCACATTGTAGAGATTAGCTGGCGAAGTAAAGGTTTATGCTAGTTTATCTTAGCGCTGCTCTTGTCACTGAAGTCAGAGGTTTGAAGAAGCCTTTTCCACTCACCTGCGTGCACCTCATTGTGAGCAGACCCCAGCACTCCACCCTCGTCCCACTCTGCTCACGCTGGAGACTCTCCCTGCCTCTCACTAGGCTTCACGATCCTTCTTGTTCTTGAGTTACCTTAGCCTGTAGTGAAAGCCCAGCTTTACCTTCTGAAGCTCCCTTTATCAAATGTTCTTACCTCTGCTGTGCCTTGTTTGAATTCCAGCAAAAGTCAGCTGAGGAACTGTAGAGCATGAAGCAGCTGGGGTAATGGCACAGTGACCTCTGTTGTGCCAGCTGAGAATATTTTATCCTTGACAGTTTATAAGGAAGCACATTGTAACTGTAGTGAAACGTTGCGATGTTTGTTTGTGTTCTTTTGGGCAGTCAATTGATGGGATAAAGCATCGATGAATAAAAATGAAGGTTCTGTGCTTATCACGATGTCTTACAGTTGGTCATCTTTCTTTCTCTTTTTAAACTGCCTTTACATCACACTTTAACCAGGCTAAATAAATAGTAAACACTTAAAAAGACAAAGTGAGACCTGCTGCGCCCCCCTCCTCGCCCCCTTGTTGCCTTCTCTGCTGCTCACCCCCCCCCCCCGTGCTTAAATGTCATCTGAAGTGCAGAGCTCACGGTGCATTTCTAATAAAGATTTATTTTCTAGAGAAAGAGAGAACACAGGCATGTCGTGGTCTGCATACACACAGATAAATTTATAAGAAAATAAGTTACTGAGTGATCAGTTTTAGCAAAATAAAATATTAGTGTACTAGGTAAGAATGTTACAGTGCATCAATAGACGTGGCTTAAGAAGGACACTGTGGGAGGCCACAGCAGCCCTGAGAAAGGAACCATCTTCAAGGGCATGGGCTGACTTAAGATGAGACGGAAGGTGGCAGCAGAGAGAGAGAGATGGATGACGGAGAGAGATGGATGGCGAGGAGGTGGATGAAGGAGAGAGGTGGATGATGGAGAGATGGATGACAGAGAGGTGGATGATGTAGAGAGAGAGATGGCGGCAGGGTAAATAGGGGCCAGACAGAAGCATCGGCAGTCTGAGCCTGACAGACAGACAGGAATGCTCATGTGGAGATTGCCCACCTCTCCCCATGCACGTGTGTCCACCACTTAAATCTAACGTGTGTCTCGGCAGGACGTTGCTGCTTATGTGTCTGCCAGCCCAGGGGCTCCTCCTTGCCATGTTTGTCCTTGGTCTGTTCATGCTGCGGGAGGGTTTTGTTTTGTGTAGGTTCATTGGATGGTTTTTCATCCAGCAAAAAACTAGCATGGCCCCTCTCTTAACAATTGTTAGACACATTTAAAAGTACTCTGTATTTTAGAAAAACTGATTCTCTTGCCAGCTGCTTGTTTTCCAGCTGTAAAGCAGTGTTGGGATCTGCTTAAACCTCTCCACACAACAACACTGGCAGAATCTTGGCCACCGTGGTCACAACAGCATAGATGAGGTCTCGTGATCCAGCTTTCAGAAGGACTTGTTGTCCTTACAACATCCAGTAGAATAGTGCTGTGTGAACATTAAATCTCTTACCTGTGTGTGGGGGGGCATCATCGCCGTCTTGTGGGACCCTGGACTTCAAGAAAGCTGGAGACTGTAGCATAGCTTCTTGGCAACTCTCACTGCTCACTGGGGATCCGAAAGATAGTGCAGGTGCATCTATTAAGTTGAATGTCCTTAGGAAAAAAAGAAGTAGTGATCCGAAGCACAAAGACTTAATGAAATGTTTCAGACAGGGGTAGGAGACAGGTCTGTCTGAGGAGCTTGCAGAATGGCCAGCTTTTAGTTGGACCACACTACTCTGAAAATCTTGCATAGGTACAAACTTACTTAAAAAGTCAGGTGCTCTGCTGAGAAACTTGCAGCTGACCCACATTTCCCTCTGCTCTTGTGCAGGGTGAGGTTGGTCTGCAAGACTTGGCTTCGTGGTCAAGGCTTGAGGTGTGGGGACAGTTCGATGCATCTCGACGCCCTCAGAGGGACTGAGCTGATTGTCTCTCCCTGGCCGTCATCTTCAGTGAAGAGCAGCAGGGAAGTGGGGGAGCTTGCTCTGGACCAGCCTTGGACACTCCCCAACACATGTAGACCCGCAGCTGGTACAGCACTGGCCTCTGAGCAGGAATGCTGCTTGGACCACCTCTGCCTGGAGGACTGCACCCACACCCTTTGCTGTCTTGGTTGCGAGTAACGGTCCTCAAAGTTAAAAGCCTAGACCTTTCCAAGGTATTTGTAGGTTCCTTGGTTGTTCAGTTGCCCTGGGTGTTGAGATTTCACAGCTGAAATCACTTGGTGGAGTGTCCGTGAGGCTTTTGCCTGGAGGAGGTGCCTGTCGCCCTCCCCACAATTCACCAGGCAGGCGGCTAATAAAGAGGCATCTGGGCTGGGGTGGCTTGGCCGGTAAGAGCCTTTGCTCACAAGCTGAGGACCTGAGTTTGGATCCCAGCACCTGCATGAAGAGTCAGGTGTGGCCACGGTGCCCCTATGACCCAGCCTGCGGGGGCCGCAGACAAGAAATCGTCCAGGCTTGCTGGCCACCAGCCCTCTCCAGATTCATAGAAAAACCATCTCAAAGGAGTAAGGCAGAGATGGCAGCGCCCTCCCTCCCTCCCCACACCCGAATCCCTGGCTCTGCATGTGTTTTGCATATGTGTGGGTGCCTTTGGAAACCCAAGGCTGATAGCAGACATCGTTCTAGATGGTTCTTCCACCTTTTGAAGCAGAGAATTCTCAGGCTCCACCTTCCAGAGCTGGAATAGAGAGGCTGCCACACCCACCCAGATTCTATGTGGGGTCTGGAGGGTCTGAACTCCTCCAGTATTTCGCACTTTAACCAGTCAGCCATCCGCACAGCCAACAGCAATGTATCAACAAATTTTCCCATGTAGAATATTATTCTTTCATTTCTGAATCCTGAAGTCATAATTTAGCCAACACTGTCATCTTGAGCTGAAACTGGTCCATGGGTTTCTGTTTATTTCTGACTGGCTGCCTTTGATCTCTGAGACTGTGATCCTTTTGATGACCCTGGTAAAGTGGAAGCAGCAGCAACGTCTGAGTCCCACAGTCCCACTGGATCTCAGTTGAATCTCCACGTTTCCCTCATGGTTCCAGTCCCTAACCTCTCACAGTTAATGTGGGCTCGCTGTGTAGGCTGTTTTGTTCAGGAGTTCAGCCTTGCTTGGTTAGCACTGAACACTGAGCTGAGACCTAGCTCCAGGTTAATGTTTTGTTTCCTCCAGAGTACAAATTTCACAAAATTTTAGTTGTTTTAGTGTGCACTAAACTGATTTTGTTGTTTTGCTTTTAGTAGGATTCAAATCCAGGAATGCTAGGCAAGGTATATCTCAAAGCCATAGCCTCAGTCCATAGAAATTTAAATTTCAAATATCAAACAGAAAATTAGCGAGATCACATTTTCAAGATCTGGTATGGTTTATACTATCTAAAATTTCAGGTTCATGATTCATCCAGTACTTGGAAAGGAAGTGCTTACTACGCTGTGCCCTGCAGCGGCTCTTCATTGCACAGGGCACCACTGACCACCTGTCCACAGTCCCTGTAAAGGTCTCCTTGCAGCTGCGTGGTGTGTGTGCCCTGTGCTTTCTTGGCAGGGTTGGCACAAAGAGACAAGACACCTGATGCTCTGCCTCAGAAACTGCACCTTACAGACATTATTCGCCTGTGTCTTAGTTGGCAGGATTTTTGAACGTTCAACACAGACTGAGGCCACCCGTGGGATCCCAGAAAACCTTTGCCCTCTTCCCCTGGTCATCTCCGTTCCCAGAGCACCTGCATATGTTATGTGCAGTGCACAGGAAGACTTGCAGCCAACCCAAGGAGCTGGCATTTCCTTCGCACTGGGCACCCTGGCTACCACTTTAGCCACCAAGAACTTGGTTTTTCTGCCCTTTCATTTCAGAGGTTGTTCTGTCTCCTGGAAAGCACGAGTTAAATCTGCTTCTCATGGTCAGCTTGTAAAGGTCAGAGGAGGACAGCACTCAGAAAGGCCCGGATCAGGAGCATCCTTCCAGTGCTGTGTCACAGCTGTCCCTTGGACTTGCTCCAGAGCAGCGCAGTAGCTCTGACCGGAAGGAATTTAGAGGCCTCCCTGGGGTCAGGAGCACGCCGAAGGAGGCTGGATTCCTGGTATTCACCCTCCAGCACTTGTCTGGACCCAGCTGCTGTCCGCAGCCGCTTGCTTCCTGCTCTGCCTGTGACCACCACTTTCCTCTGGTTCTCGTTGATTTTTCTGTGGAATAACCAGCAATTTCCTCGTCTGCTTTCAGTTCAGATAGAACTGTAGTCTGCCCCCTGCCCATCTTGGAGAAGTTCATAATTAGTAAGAAATCAGACTTGGATATAAATTATTTTAGGAGGATATGCTAAACCATGCGGAAATGCCTTGTAAAGGTTGTAGTGATATCAAGAGAAGGAGTTATGAACTCTAGAAACATTTACAATAATCTCCAAAGAGTGGATCAAACCACTGAATTATTCAGCTAGATTAGTCATGGTCTTTCTATAGCAAGCTTACAGAGAAGTGCATTTCTCCTGTTCTAAGCCATGCTAAAGATCCATTTAGCACTTTAAAAGGAAAGCTAAAACTTATTTTTACTTTCTGTTAGTAAGCAGATAAAGAGGTGTAACAGCTATAGATTAAACACTAATATTTTCCTTTGACCTACGAGTAGAAAATGTCTTGTCAGTATTTGAATGTACCAATGCTGTTAGTAATCACCTGGCTTGTCAGCAGGCCTGAAGCAGCCCAGGGACCACGGAGGCCTAAGACTAGCTATTGCTGTCACCAACGGTGATCTCCCAAGTGCTCAGGCGGCAGCTGACTCCACACAGCTACATGCTGAGCTTGTGGATTCAGCTTTCTTATTTTTCTTCACTTTCCGACATGGATCGATAATGGTATTTTAAAATGTGTCTTAAACACAATAGACCTCAAAAGCTAGAGAAGCTTCTGCTACATTAGCCGTGCTTCTGTGACATAACGTACAATTGGGTGATTTCTGTAGTCTTGGTAATACCATTCTAGACCCCTGTACTAGATTCAAAGTCGACAAAATACATAGTAAAGACAATGAAATCGACCGCAAGCATGCCTTATGTCACGATGGCCGAGGAAAGTGGAGTCCAGAGGGACACAGCCCACGACGGCAACTGCGTTGCAGAAGTCCCAGGGCGGGTCTTACAGCCAGCATGTCCTGTGTGAATTTGTGATTTTACTGACTTACAAGGACGTCTTCCCTGTCCTCTATAGGCTTTGAGCTGAGCGGAGGATTATAGTTAGAAAGTATACGAAGCACATTCATAACAAGCTTGATGTTAAGTAATTCTGAGACCCGACCCAGCAAAGGACACTCTATAAAGGCCAGGTCATAACCCTGTAGGCCTTTCAGACCACATGTGTCTACAGTGTCCATTCACCATAATAGTATGTAAGCGTAGTTTTTAACTGTGTGTGTACTAATAAAACTTATCTGCAGAAGCAAGTGGTAAGCTGCATTTGACCCATTAATCATATTTTGGCCATCTTTAACTTAATATGAAATCTAGAAATAGTTCTGATATACATGGAAAAAGACTTTCAATTTGGGGATGAAGAAAGAGTTATCACAATGTTCTCTTGACCAAGAGAGTTTTATGAAGCTTCCAGCACCAGACTGTACAGTGAGGTAAGACTCCTTCCACTGTGAGAGTCAGCTGATGAGGACGCTGCCGTGGTGGACTCTTCCTTCCCTTCCTAGCTGTCATTTATTTGGTCCTTTGTTGAGTACTGTTCAGGCTGGTGGGTGAGTGTGGGTCGCAGCCTTCTGGGAACACAGTGCCAGTACCCCCTCCTGCAGCACAGTCCCAGTACTTCCTGTTTATCTGTAGCACAGCCCCAGTACTTCCTGCCTGCACAGTGGTGCTCATAGAGTCTGCAGCACAGTCCTGGTACTTCCTGCCAGCAGCACAGTCAGTCCCAGTACTTCTGCCTGCAGCATAGTCCCAGTGCTTCTACCTGCTTAAGTGCTCATAGCGCCTGAAGCAGAGAGGAAAGCTGTGCTCCCAGGATGTGGGGCCTTTGTTCCATGCTCGGAAGGCCACAGTGCGGGTCAGTCATCCCCTGCTCTGTTGGTCTTTGTTCATAGACTATAGCAAAGTGGTGTCCACCTCACTATGAGTAGAGACACATTGTGGGGATCGGACCACTGACTGTCAGACAACACAGGGGCAGTTTAGAGTCACGGTCTCTAACCTGGGGACCAGATGCTTCCCCCCACCACCCTGCCCCCAGGATCGCAGTGTGGCCTCTTGGTGCATCCAGGAAGCAGCAGGGGTGCAGCTGATAGAAAAACGTGATACGGTACTTGAAGGTGCTGAATTCCACAGTTTCCGAGAAACAGGACCCCCCTGCTTATTTCCTAATGCCATTACTTAGAGCCGGGTACGGAGGGTGGCACAGCCAGCGTTGCCCTTCCTTCCGCTCTCGCCCAGCTGAGCATGCTGCAAATGCCGTAATCTAGCATGCGAGACATGAGGAGCAGGGTTAGGAGTGCAGGTCATCTTTGCGCTACATGAGGAGCAGGGTTAGGAGTGCAGGTCATCTTTGCGCTACATGAGGAGCAGGGTTAGGAGTGCAGGTCATCTTTGCGCTGTAGCCAGTTTGAGGCCTTCCTAAGCTACACGAGACCTGTCTCAACAAAAGGAGAAAAGCAGACTTCTGTTTAGCTCTGGTGTCCTGCACAGGAGAACCTTTGGTGATTTGTTCCCTCAGGTAGCTCATCCCAGCGTTCAGGAGATGGAGTTCAGGGCCAGGCTAGTCGCATGTTGAGCCAGAGGCCAGCAAAGAGGAGAATGTTGTCTACCATGTGCACTGCTTGGTCTCCAACGCGCCCCAAAGGAAGGCCGCGCTCCAGTGGGTCTTTGCTTTGCTCAGAGATAGGTGAACTGTCCCTACCCCAAAAAGGTCGCCGCTTGCTCAACTGCCTGCGTCTGCTCCAGCTCCTGCGTTTGA
Source organism: Typhlomys cinereus (assembly GCA_023101885.1). Lineage (NCBI taxonomy): Eukaryota > Metazoa > Chordata > Mammalia > Rodentia > Platacanthomyidae > Typhlomys > Typhlomys cinereus. The sequence goes on from JALPQD010000445.1 coordinate 1,618,348, forward strand.
AGGTCAGTCTGGGGACTTTGGGGTGGCAGTTGTCTTGTAAATAAGAATAACATGAGAACCAAAACCACCAACAAACACACACGGCTGCAGTGTGACCGTCGCTGCGATGCCATGCAGGGCTGTGGCATGACTGTCGTGACTCTGGCAAGGCCTGCCTTCTGGATCCTCGGGGGCTTTGTGGCCACGATCACAGCCACTCTTATGAAGAGTGCGTTGAGTGTTACTGTTTGTGACTGCAGAGTAGGAAATAGACTGGTCTTCCATTTGCTGTCAACGTCCATCCTCCCGGGAACATGGCAGGTTCCAGGTGACTATAGCAGCTGGCGTCCCGTGGTCTGGCGTGGACTTCTTAGCACCACACCACAAAGCACAGCCGTAAACACAGCTGCTCTTCTGGGTGGCTTTGCCTCATGTTTGTATTTGAACGTCTTATGCTGGCCAAATACCGGTAATGTTTTGGCATGTTTCCTGTGTTCTTAGGAGGGTGCTCATACATAGCTCTGTATGTGTGTCTGTATCTGTCTTCAGATTGTGCACATGAATTTGATCCATCTGTTTTCTTAACTAGTCAGTGAATTTTCTTTCTAAAGCACAGGAAATGCATGTGATTGAGGCGGTACTTTGGGGAAGTGTTTGCCGTGTAAGCGTGAGACTTGAGTTTGGTCTCCAGCACCCAGGGAAGGCGTGGTAGTAAATACCAGTAATCCCAGCGTTGGGAAGCTGGAGAAAGGAGGGTTCTGCTTGCTGGCAGTCAGCCTAACAGGCTTAGAGAGCTCCATGTTCAGTCAGAGACCCTGCCTCACAAAAGAGGGAGTTGTGACTAAGGGAGACCCCAGACATCGACCTCTTTGTACACACTCGCGCACTCACAAATAAAAGTACGGAAAATACAATGATTATATTCCACTTTAACTTCAGTGGATCTTTTTTGTACATTTGAAGATTTTCCTCAGCTATGATATCACATTGGTCTTGTTTGTCATGGTCTTCGGTTAGCATCTATGTTTCTCCACAGACACACAGCACCTGAGCACTGTGTGACTGAGTGTCACACACAGCAGCATGTGACTCTCTGAGTATCCCAGACACAGCACCAACAGCAAGACATTATTAATGTGCGCTTTATGCGATTTGAGGGTGTCTAAAGAACCCAAGACTGTTGGCATCTAAAGAGTGGGGCCCTCAGACCTAATCACACCGACAGTAACATCCTCAGATGCTTGGCCACAGCCGCTGGAGCACTGCCCTGGCAGGGAGTGTCATGGAACGCTTTCTTGAGGCAGAATTGTGACGCGCCACCGTGCTTGGCAGAACGTCATGGCTGGCTGTGCTCTGCGAGCATGTGCTCAGAACAGAAAGAAAGCTGGACATGGTGGCACATGCTTGTAATCCCAGCACCTGGGAAGTAGAGAGGTAGGACCAGAGGCCAGCTCATGCTTAGTAGACCCTGGTTCAAGCAAAGCAGGTCGCCCAGAAGGTCACTTGGACAAGAGTCCATCTGCCACCAGAGATTACAATAGGTTAGAAAGGGAAAGGACTAAGGAACGTAGTGATGCGGCATCTCCTTGCTTCAGGATAGGGTAAGAAACAGGAGGAGTTGACTTTTCTGGCCTGTGCTTTTCTTTAAAATAAGAACAGCAGCCTTGTTACCCAGAGGATCTTTCTGTTATGAAGTCAACAGCTCCATGAGCCAGCAGAGATGGACAAAGCGCCAGGACACTCGGGACACCCGTCCCTGAGCACGTCTTCGTGACTGTCTGTCTGGAGACAGTCTTGCCGAGCTGCTCCACAGGCCTCGAACTTGTAATCCTTACGCCTTGGCTTCCAAAACAGATGGCTTGTAGGCCAGTCTGATGTGGTGGGAATTTTAGGTTGAGTTACAATTATTTTCACTCTTCTAGTAGCCTCTGTCTTGGCAAGACTTGGCTTAGAAAATCTACTCTGTATGTTTTTTAAATGTTTACTAAATTTAATTGCATTCAAGTGATTTTTTTCTAGTCTCTGCTGAAATCAGTTGTGTATAGCCTAGAGGACGAGTCTCTGTGAAGTCTCTGGCCCATCATTACAAACAGTGACGCAGCCTCTGCCTTCGCAGCCGCGCTGGCACATCCGTGTCTAACTAACAGCTTCCTTCTCTCGCATAGGGTCCCCCTTCGGCACAGCCGCACAGCCGGCCCCTTAGAGCGCCTTGCGCTTGAAGCCTGCCCAGGTCAGCACCATGCCTCCACGGCCCTCGTCCGGTGAACTGTGGGGCATCCACTTGATGCCCCCCCGCATCCTGGTGGAGTGCCTGCTCCCCAACGGGATGATAGTGACTCTGGAGTGCCTCCGTGAGGCCACGCTCGTCACCATCAAGCACGAACTCTTCAAAGAGGCCCGAAAGTACCCACTGCACCAGCTTCTGCAGGACGAATCTTCTTACATTTTCGTAAGTGTCACCCAAGAAGCAGAAAGGGAAGAATTTTTCGATGAAACAAGACGACTTTGCGACCTTCGACTTTTTCAACCTTTTTTAAAAGTAATCGAACCAGTAGGCAACCGTGAAGAGAAGATCCTCAACCGAGAAATTGGTACGACATCACTTCCAGCTCTTAACATTGATTGCATCTACTGTAGACCAAGGGACCACAGTGCCCAATGCTTCCTTAGCAAGAGTTTGTCTGGAGCGGTACTTGTAATCTTGAATAGTTTTCTCCATAAAAATATTAAGTCTAAAGTATTTCTGACTCTCAAACTTAGAAACTATTTTTAGCACTTTGGTGATAGTCTGTAGATTTTCTTTAAGAAACACCATTTGCAGGGGGACTTGGATTTATGCCCATATTACTACTCTAAAAAGTAGTTAATATAAATTGTGTTACAGTGTACTAATATTTATGTAAAAGATACATTTGTTTGTCAGGATGTCCGGGCTTGCTAACTTTTGTAAAGTGTTGATGGAAGAGTTCAAACCTATAGAGACTCCTCGTCCGTTATTCTTTTCCAAATAGGGACCTTCTCTGTCTGTAGAAAGTGCCTGTGCACTACAGTCTGTGGTATTTTCCAGGGTTTGTCATTGGCATGCCAGTGTGTGAATTTGATATGGTCAAAGACCCAGAAGTCCAGGACTTCCGGAGAAACATTCTGAATGTTTGTAAGGAAGCCGTTGATCTCAGAGACCTCAACTCCCCACACAGCAGAGCCATGTACGTCTATCCCCCAAATGTCGAGTCTTCCCCAGAGCTGCCGAAGCACATCTACAACAGGCTGGACAAAGGTGAGTTTTCCTCCATGAGCAGCCAGACACAGAGAACATGGGTCGAAGCTTTGGACGGTAGACGGTCATGGTCAGTGCATATGCAGCCTTAGCTCAATACGGCTGAGGACGTCAGGTTGGAAGCGCTGTTTTGTAGACGTGCAGAAGTGGAGCTGGTGGTCTTTTAACAGAGACAGGGATGCAGGAGTGTGGTTCAGTTGTAGCAAGTACCTGGCTTTGTTCTCCGGTGCCACAAAAGTTCATTAATCAATTGATTAAAGACAAGCAAGTAAAAACATTTTAAGTGAATGAGAAAATAGGAAAACTTGATTTGAAAGTCGAGCTCCTTGTGCAGGTGACTACAGAGCTGGAGAGATGGCTCAGAGGTTAAGACTCTGCCTCCCAAACAGAACATCCTGAATTCATATCCCAGGTCCCACATAAAAACTCCAGGTGGAAAAGGGGGCAGCCTGCATTTCCAGTCCTAATGGGTGGAGTCTGGGAAATTTCAGAGCAAAGCAAAAAAAAGTAGGTTACTACAACACGACAGGTAGATCTCTGTTAGGAGCTGTCGGGCAGAAACAGTTGCCACGGCGTGATGCACCACAGCCCTGTCACGCTTTCCCAGCGCTCATGTCCGTCCCGGTGTCTTGGCCCCCCAAGTGCCTGGGGACAGACACCTGCTGGAAAGCATTTTTAAATGAAATTTTTCTTCCTACTCATGAAAATTTCTCAGCCTGTGGGAGCATTATTCTTAGGGTTTTGGATTTTCCATTTTTCCATCTTGTCTTGTGAAGGCGGGAGGCCCTTAATAGGAGAAAATTAGCTCATTTTCATCCTTCCCGACCTTGCCAGCCTTGTCACTTAGGCACTGTTGAACCTGCACAGCCACTCTGAGCCCTTTCCTAGGTCGCAGCTTGAAGTGTAGCACAGTTTAAAGTGGAAATGACTTGCCATTGTCTTGAAACCCACACAGGAGCGTTTCCCAATTTTCTACCAGACACTTAACCTGCACACAGTTGGGCTGGTCGGTCTAGTTAGGTGACTGTTGCATGCGCTTCTTGACATTGCTTCTTGACGTGACGATTGTGTCTGACCGTGAATTCCCATGCAGGACAAATCATAGTGGTGATCTGGGTGATAGTGTCCCCCAATAACGACAAGCAGAAGTACACTCTGAAGATCAACCACGACTGCGTGCCCGAGCAAGTGATCGCCGAGGCCATCAGAAAGAAGACGCGCAGCATGCTGCTGTCGTCGGAGCAGCTGAAGCTCTGCGTCCTCGAGTACCAGGGCAAGTACATCCTGAAGGTGTGCGGCTGCGACGAGTACTTCCTGGAGAAGTACCCTCTGAGCCAGTACAAGGTGAGCAGGCACCTAGAGCACACAGGCCGAGGTCTCTCTGCCGGGACAGGCTTGCCCCCCAGCGACCCTCACTTGCACGCTTGTTTTTATTGGCGCTACTTTATTGCACCTCGTAGCGGGTTTCACTGTGATGTTTTCATAAGTGTGCATGATGTCGCCCACGGGTTCACCCCTTACCCTCTCATGTTCACCTCTTAGCCTCTCATGCTGGTTCTCACTGTCCCTGAGACCTTCTTCTTCCCAACCAGTCTCCCTTCTTCCTCAACTTTATTTTCAGTGCCATAATTATTCAGGAGCCTGAGAATGAGGGCGGCTACGCTGTTAGCGAGCAGGGGTGTTTCACGGGCTTCATCTGCTCTAAAGCAGTGATGTGGGAATGGAATCAGATAGGTGTTTTGGTTTGTTAGGACATACTACTAATTCCTGCTCTTTTCCTAGTCAACAAGTGTGGCAAGCACTTGTCAGTTACTAATTTACAATACCAAGCAAAGCAGACAGGTACTAGCCTTCATTTATTTATGATCTAGATGGGCTTATAGGTAGAAGTATAACAAATTCTTCAGTGTATTCAGTAACAATTAAAAATCTCTATCCTGGGATGGGGAGGAGGTGTGTAGCTCTGTGGGCAAATCTCCCTGCTGTGCCAACTGCCTACTGCTTGAGCATGAGGCCTGAGTGGGACCCCCAGAATCTGTGCGGGGCACTGGCACTGCACTGTACCCGGGGCTCCAAGTTTCCAATGCTCATTGGCTGGCCAGTCATTGAGAGCAATTGCACGTGCACACATGCAAAATGTGTAACCTGCGTTTCAAAATTCAGACCCCAGTGCATTTTAGCATTTTGATATCCATGATTTCATGTGTCATTATTTTTGTTTTGTTATTTGGTAGAGTTGAGACAGTGTTAGACAGTCAAAGGGGACTTTGAACTCTTGATCCTCTTAGCTCAGACTCCTGAGCCCTTGGAATTACCAGCACGCATGACCACACCTGGCTTACTTATAGGGATCTTGTTGTTTTAAAAAAAAAAAACCAAAAGTTTCTCAGGAATTGTTTGACTCCCAGACCATTTTAGATGTTATGAATAAGCAACATCTGAGAAATGCGAGCCAGTGTTGCTTGTTAGAATTGCCTTTACAGATTAAAGTGTGCGCTCTTGGAAATGAAAAGCCTGCTGGGAATGCTTCCTCCTTGCCCCACTCTCTCTTCCAGTACATAAGAAGCTGCATAATGCTGGGGAGGATGCCCAACCTCATGCTGATGGCCAAGGAGAGCCTGTACTCACAGCTGCCAATGGACTGCTTCAGCCTGCCCTCCTACTCCCGCCGGATTTCCACGGCTACTCCCTACATGAACGGGGACACGGCCACCAAATCTCTCTGGGTTGTCAACAGCGCACTCAGAATAAAAGTTCTCTGTGCCACCTATGTAAATGTCAATATCCGAGACATTGATAAGGTAAGATCGATGCTGATACTTATTTTATGTAAGTCATCTCATAATAAACCTTTTAATTGAGCTACATGACAACTGTGGACCTGTAGGATTTCTTTTCTGACAACTAGAAAATACATTACAAAAGTAAAATGTATGATGAATTCTGTTTGTGCTTCCAGCTGCTGCAGCTCTAACCAGCTCTAGATTCTTGCTATAATTCTAAAACCCAGAATTACAAGCATTGGGGGAAGGGAGGAGGCCCAGGGGTAGCTTTAGGATTCATCCTGAATTGTTTCTACTTCCTGTTTACACTGCTGTGGGATTTCCCAGGCTCTGACTTCCACAACCATTTCCACCTTACATTTTTGCATGGAACCTGAGTTCTGAACTCAGGTCCTTCTGCTTTCAACACAGAGGCGTAACTCCTGAGGCATCTCTCCAACCCTGAAAGCAAATGTTTTGCACAATCCATGTAGTTAGAAAATGTGATTTTGGACACATACATACGCAAAAATAAGTGAATAAACACAATGTGATCAGAAGCAGCAGGAGGCTCAGGGGTGCAGCACTTGCTGAGCAGCTCTGATGACCTGCATTCAACCTTCACAACCCACGTGAAGAGCGAGAGAACTGGATTTCACAAAGCTGCCTTCTGACCCCACAAGTGCACGTGGCGTGCGTGTGGCGTGTGTGTGGCATGTGTGTGCCATTCACACAATAATAGTGTTTAACAAAATGTTTCATCTTAAGTCTGTCTGTTAACAGTCTCCATCCCATTTTGTGTCAATATTCATGTATTTTTTTATTATCTATCTATCTATCTATCTATCTATCTATCTATCTATCTATCTATCTATCGGAGAGAAAGTAAAGGCGTGTGCGTGCACACCATGATGCACTGTCAGTGGGCGGCCTCCTTTCAGAAGTCCTTTCTTTCTACCCTGAGATTTCCAGGGACAGGACTCAGGTGCACAGCTCTGTGAGCATCTTTTCCCATAAGTTGTATTGCTGGCTCAGGTGTCCTGTTAAGGGCTGTAAGGGTCGATACAGCGCGCCCCTCCAACCCTTCCTGTGTCCCGAGTTCCAGAATTGCAGCTGTATTACCCTCCACAGTCTGAAGCCCTCGAGGCAGGGGTGTGTCCTGAGCTGTCCTCGCTCACTAAGAGACAGTGTCTAGGCGAAGGCATCTTGAGACAGTTTTGTCCACAGCAGTTAGTTTATTACTTCATACTTGGTTCTGTTGTGTTGGCATATATGGGTGTATTTTTTGTGTACACAGTGTTTTGCCTTTTCTTTTCAGATCTATGTTCGAACAGGTATCTATCATGGAGGAGAGCCCTTGTGTGACAATGTAAACACTCAGCGGGTGCCTTGCTCCAATCCTAGGTGAGTGCGTGTGTGTGTGTGTGAACATTTAGCCGGGTGCCTTGCTGCAGTCATAGGTGAGTGTGTGTGTGTGTGTACATTCAGGGAATGCCTTGCTCCAATCCTAGGTGAGTGAGTGTGTGTGTGTGTGTGTGTGTGTGTGTGTGTGTGTGTACACTCAGCGGGTCCTTGCTCCAATCCTAGGTGAGTGTGTGTGTGCGGTGTGTGTGTGTACACTCAGCAGGTCCTTGCTCCAATCCTAGGTGAGGGTGTGACGTGCTAGCAAAGATCGTGGCAGTGTGTAGCAGAGCAGCACAAGTGTCCCCTCTCTCTGTTGTGTGCACATCACATACGGAATGTTGCCTGCAGAGCTTTCGCCAAAGTGTCAGTCATAGCAATATGCTGATGATTCTATCGATATTTTTTTTCTGTTAGTAATTTTTCATCCCAAAGACTTTTCTGCTTCTCTTGCCTTTGTTTCCATGAGAGAATAGAATCTGGTTCTGCTGTTGGCAAACAGTTCCTGAGTTGCATTACACTGGAGCAGTGTCCTTCGTATCACTCCTAAGAGTGGACACTTAGAATTCAGTTAAGGGTCTCTGGGAACTATGCTTTTGTCGTGGAGACTTAGGAAGTTGTTGGGAAGCTGACAACCCTTGCTGCTTGGGCGAGAGAGAGCCAGAAGTCATGTCATTCCAAAGCGGCCAGTCTCCCATTTCTTTGCCATCTTCACACAGTTATTTGAGAATGAGTCTAGGGTGAGTCCACCACTGAGCAGTGCAGCAGTAATGAGAATGCTGGGTGACACTGGAGATGGACGAGGGTGTTGCGGGGTGACATTGGGACACTCAGAGGTCTCTAGAGGTCCGCCTCAGTGAGCATAAACAGCTCTCACAGAGTCAGTAGTGCTTGCCTTGGGGATGTCTAAAGGAACAGTCCAAAGGGCAGGTCTGTGGGACATCTCCCCATACTGAAGTAGTTACTTAACATGCATAGATGTGCAGATACTGAGCCAGTGTGGTGGCTCATGCCTGTAATCCTACCACTTCTGAAGCCGCGGCTTGAAGCAATGTTGTTCACGGTTAACTCAGGCTACAGTATGAGACCCTGTTCAATGGATGGATGGATAATGGATGGGTGGGTAGATGGATAGGTACATGTATACATACATACATATATACATGCATAGATGTGATATCCTGTTCGATGGATGGATGGATGGATGGATGGATGGTTGGATGGATGGATGGATGGATGGATGGATGGATGATGGATGGGTGGGTAGATGGATAGGTACATGCATACGTACATACATACATACATGCATGCATGCATAGATGTAATATCCTGTTCAAAAGATGGATGGATGGATGATGGATGGATGGATGGATGGGTAGATGGATAGGTACATGTATAACGTACATACATGCATACATGCATAGATGTGATATCCTGTTCAAAGGATGGATGGATGGTTGGATGGATGGATGGATGGATGATGGATGGATGGATAGATGGATAGGTACATGCATACGTACATACATACATACATACATACATACATACATGCATAGATGTGATATCCTGTTCAAAGGATGGATGGATAGGCGGGCGGACAGACGGACGGACGGATGTGAGATCCTGTTCGATAGATAGATACATGTGAAACCCTGTTCAAAAGAAAGATAGATAATAGATACACAGATTAAGAATCCAAATACTCTATGTTTCCTTCACTTTGTATGTGCATGTGCACACACGTGCATATTCAGTTATGTGTAAGGTACAAATGTGTGTGAAGCCAGTCCACCCATCTCCACCTTCCCACAGTGGGGTTACAAGCAAGCACCACCACCTCCCCAACGTGGGATTATAAACAAGCATCACTGTGCTGGTAACCCCACCGTGCTCAGCCTTTCTTTTACTGTGGGTTCTAAGGTGAAATTCAAGTCCTTATTTTGCCTGGAAGGCAGTTTCCTGACCGCGTTGTCTCCCAGCCCTTTGCATTCTTCGTATTATTTATATAGTGACTTCTTTAAAAGGTTATTCTGAGTGAAATTGCATTACTTGTAAAAATAATGAAATATAATTATAGAAGATAATTCTCATGTAGTCATGTGTAGTATCCTTTTTTGTCTGGTTCCCTGTGGACATTGTTTCAAGTAGTGAAATTCAGCACACGTGCAAGCTTGGCACACAGTTCTTGCTGCGGCTCAGCGGCTTGCCAGGGTGCTGGTCAGCACTAGCTCACTGCCTGCGCCCAGCAGGCTGCCAACCTCTGCGCAGGGACCACTATGCAGTTCTCCTAATTTTCTCTGGCTTCGTATCACATGCAAGTGGACTTTGCGTCTCGCTTCATCCACTCACGGCCCTGGAAGGGTTCTGTCCATTTTGCTAGTTTGTATTTTCAGTGCTGTGCAGCACTCTGTTGTGTGGATACACATATCCAGGTGATTGGACTGTTGAGGATTTGGTCATTTGCAGCAGGTAAGTTACTCCGCTGAGTGCCTGTGGGCAGCTCGTTGCTGGGACTGTAGGCAGCAGAGTGTTGCTCACTTGGCTGCTTTTCACTCCATCTTTCTCTTTATGTGCTGCAGCCTTTGTGTTCTCTGGATCCAGTTTCTTCTCTTTAAATCTCACCTAGGTGGAATGAGTGGCTGAATTACGACATATACATTCCTGACCTGCCCCGAGCTGCCAGGCTGTGTCTCTCCATCTGCTCGGTCAAAGGCCGCAAGGGCGCTAAAGAGGTAAGTATCTCACGTGGGCACTCCCTATGCACCTCTGAACCCACCTAGGCTTGGATGGGATTTACTTGGCATAGGTTTTGTTTGCCTTTCATTCTCTGTTGCTTTCTTTCTTCTCTTTTCTTTTCTTGCTTCCTTCCCTCCTTTTTCCCTCCTTTCTCTCCCCCCCCCCTTGTGTATAGATGAGGGCACTTGAGTGTATGTGCCTGTAGAAGTCCAAGGGTGACATCTGGAATCGTCCTGGATTGCTCTACCTCCTTATTGCTTTGCTCTGGGTTTCTCAAGCTCCACCTTCGAGGGTCAGAAGTGCAGGTCACTCCCATTTCTGTCCAGAATTTTACCTGGGATCCGACTTCAGTTCCTTTTACTTGTCAGACAAACAAACCCGAGCCACCTCTCGACCCCCCTTTCTTTTTCTCGTTTTCTTTTTTCTTTCTCCTTTCCTCTCTTTCTGTTTCTTTCTCTATCTTTCTCTCTCTCCTTCTTCCTGTCGGCCTGCCTGTCTGTCTTCGCATGTTGCTGCCTGAAACTCACACTTCTCCTGGCTTCCCAAATGTGGGGATCACCAACATCTGCTACCATGCTCAGCTGTTTTTAATTTTCCTGTTCTTAAATAAATACATTATACAGTATTAATTTTAAAAATATAAAAATACCTAGGGAAAGTTTCAGCAATCTGTTGCTGGTGAGTAAACATGCCTGACTGCATGCTGAGAAACAGAGAGAGAGACCAAGAGAGCTACCACTCAGTCGTGTCCACATGACTCGCTCAGCCTTCTTAGCATTAGAGAAAACTCGGCATTGCAGGTGGGAAAAGGAAGGTATTTAGATGTTGAGATTCAGTGCAGGTTTGATGGCGGGTGCCTACCTCTTGAATTACATCTGCAGGGCTGCCTTCTCTTCTCCAGGGAGGAAAGTGTGGAAATGCATTGTGTAGTTTATCCAGCGTCGTGAATATTTTCTTTGTTTCATTAAGGAGCACTGTCCGTTGGCCTGGGGGAACATAAACTTGTTTGATTACACAGACACCCTAGTATCCGGGAAAATGGCTTTGAATCTCTGGCCAGTACCACATGGGTTAGAAGACCTGCTGAATCCTATTGGTGTTACTGGGTCAAATCCAAATAAAGTAAGCTTTTTATTATCAGAAATTAGATTTGTTTGTGACTGGCAAGCACAGTGCATGTAATAGTCTTCCTTCCATCCTTTAGGAAACTCCTTGCTTGGAGTTGGAATTCGACTGGTTCAGCAGTGTGGTCAAGTTTCCGGATATGTCTGTGATTGAAGAGCATGCCAATTGGTCTGTGTCCAGAGAAGCAGGATTCAGTTACTCCCACGGAGGATTGGTGAGGCGCATCCCAGGCTGCTACCGTTGAGAGAGAGAGTCACAGTTTACAGAGATGGGCGTGTGCTCTGTGGACATGGGCTTATGGTTTGGTTATCCTTGTGTGTGCACTGTTGACCTAGAGAGAGAGAGAGAAAGAGAGAGAGTGTGAATTCAGGTATATGTGGGGTGTGTATGTATTCATATATGTTCAAGTGCATATTTGTACTTGCAGGTGCAGGTGGGTGTGCATGCGTATGCATGTGTTCTCATGCATGTGTACATTCGACTATCGATGCATGTTGTTCACATGTGCAGGTGCATGTGAGGTGCAAATGCATGTGTGTGTTCACAGATGTGCAGATACAGGTGGGGGCTAGAGATTGACCTTGAGTATATTCCTTGATCACTGTCCACTCTGTACTGTGCAGCTCTCCAGTTTGCCCCCAAAATCCCATCTCCATCTCCCAAGCTCCCACAAGGACTACAGGCAGTCACTGTACCTACCACGCCCACCCTGCTTAGTATGTGTTGGGGGGTTCCGAGCTCCCAATTCACACAGCAAGTAGTTTGTCAGCTTCCCAGCCTGGATCCTGAGCTCCTTGGGTCTTTTACAGTCTTCAGTCACAGTCTACAGAGAGGGGCGTGTGCTCTGTGGACATGGGCTTATGGTTTGGGTATCCTTGTGTGTGCACTGTTGACCTAGAGCAGTCGATCAGGGGTGCTCTGCGCCTGAGCTTTCTGCATTGAATGCAGGCACATTTAAAACACTGATACAGACATGAGGTGGACAAGTCATGGACTAAATGGACATCCCTAGGCCACAGGCTGATGGTGGAGCAGACATAGAAGAAGCAGACCTATCAGGTCCTGCTACAGTGAGTACCACCAAGAGAAGCACAGTTGTAAATAATAAGAGGTAGACATTTAGCTCAACACAAACCTGCAGAGATGGTGGCATGAGCTGAAACAGGTGTCGGCTGTAAGAGTCGATATTTTATTATTTTTTTTCTTAGAAAAAATACCAAACTTGCTTATTGAATTGCCATTTGGATATGTTGGATTTTTTTTTTCTTAGTATTTTTATCTGAAAGAGAAAGCACAGAAGTGGGCGCGCCACAGCTTGCAGAGGCCAGAGGATGACTTAAAGAAGCTCCTGCTCTCTTTCCAACATGTGTGCTGTGGGATAGAACTTAGGTCTCCAGGTTTGCACATGGGTGCCTTCACCCACTGAGCCATTTCACCGGCCCCTAGGTGGAAGCTTAGTGCCGCACACTATTTCCTCCATGTTCATGACTCCCATCGAGTCAGTTTTATAGAAATTAAAGCTGAGGGGCTGGAGAGGTGGCTCAGGGGTTAAGCCTCTGCCATGCAGGTGGAAGGTCCTGAGTTTGGATCCTAGACCCCACATATAGACACCGGGCAGAAGCGGGGGCGGCCAGGCGGAGCCTGTGAATCCCGGGGCAGAGTAAACAAGGAAGTGGCGGCATCCATGGTGCTTCCCGAATTCGCCTGTGGTTCTACACACACATACATACACACACACATACACATACATACATACACACACACGCACAGACACACACGCTCAACTGAATAAAAAAAAAAATAAAGCTGAATGAAGATACAGAAGGGTAAAGAGCTAGGACTGAAGGACACTGCTCACGGGCCTGTGTCTCGCTCCTGGCCTCATGTTCTGCAGTTTCTCTCCAAGAAGGCTGCGAAGACAATGTGAAGGAAGCCTGCAGACAACATCTTTATAGAGGTTTTTCCTTGCTTGTGGTGTCTTTAGACTAGGCTTTTCTTTTTTCTTTTTCCAGTTTTGGTGTTGTGTTTGGGTTTTCCCACAGGACATCCTGGGGGCTCAGTGGATGAGGGGTCCCACAAGGAGAAGGGATCTGTGCTCTGCAGTCAGATGGTAGGGTTCTCTCTTTCCAGGTTTATGTGCTGCCGTCCCAGTTTGGGCGGGGCTGGGTTCATACAGGAGACTTCTGATTGCTGACATACGGCCCTATCAATTTTTTCCCAGTTTATTTGATTTTTGACTAGCATGGAAGCTGAGTATAATCTGGGTTGTTACCCTGATGACAAGAGTAGCACAAGGCACACGGGACAGAGAGACAGGTGTTCACAGGACGGGTGCTGACTGGTAGAGCCCCATCACGCCGCGCAGTAGCTGAAGAGTGCGTCATGTCACCGGCACCGCCAGGAGTGGCCAGAGAGCATCACTTGTTCCAGTTACCGTGTCCACTCTGCGTCTCTGCTTTTCCTTCTTTCCATCCCATGCGTGGTGACCCTTTGGGGTTGTTTAGGGTGTTCGTTCTTAGAGACTCAGAGACAAGGAATGTGTCTGTATTACCTGGGATGTGAGAAGCGCTAAGAGCCTTGCTTTCAGCTCTCTTCACCACAGAGACTTTCCTGGTTGGTTCAGGTCCTTTTTTGATGTTGTTTATTTGCTTCTTAAGCTTCAAAGCTTGGTGCAGTGATAAGGATTCGAAAGGAGGCTACGCATTTACCTTCCTGTTTATCACTGCTTCTTCCTCGGTTACACCAGAAGCTTACAGGGTCCAGCCAGTGGGTGCTGGGAAGGGCCCTCACCAGGAAGCAGTCAGAGATGCCTTCCTCCCAGCACTCTTCTAACTCGGTAGCTGTTCTTCCAGCTGTGGTTGCTAGCAATGCTGACCAGTAGTGACAAGGTGTGTTCTACAATCCTGACTTACACCAGTTCTAGATAGGATCATCGGTTATTTTACCACAGATCACACGTGAATCTAGGGGATGGATGGCAAAGTCAGCCACATAATTTACTCTTTGTTTCACAGAGTAACAGACTGGCTAGAGACAACGAATTAAGAGAAAATGACAAAGAGCAACTCCGGGCAATTTGTACCCGGGACCCTCTGTCTGAAATCACTGAGCAAGAGAAGGACTTCCTATGGAGCCACAGGCAAGTGTCCCCCAGGAGCTGTGCCTTCCCTCCCCTCGTTACAGGACGTGTGGTGAGGTGTGCTCCGGGCGCAGGCCCAGCAGGAGCAAGAGGATTTCAAGGCTTTTGTTTTGCTCTTCCTTTACATGTATTTGAAAAAACTTGAGTTTGGCTACTCTTACCATCTTGTTTTTTGAGACAGGGACTAATACTGTACTTCTGATTAGACTAGAAATCACTGCATAGCTCAGGTTAGCCTAAAACTCCAGCCCCAACATCTTGAATGCTGGGATTACAAATTCAAGGCCCACCCAGGTTGATCTCATCACGTTTTTACTATACCTAATAGAATATAGTGTGATCCAAATATTATTTTGGTTATTAACATTGGCATTTTCAACATTGGATACAGACGTATACTTCTAAAGAAAATGCTGTGTTGATGCTTTATATATTTGAAAGCTTTGTTTCTTTTTTCCCTCCCTTCTTCCCCCCTCCTATCTCCCAGCCCTCTTTGTCTCTCTTCCATCCCAAGATGCCATATAGCTCAGGCTGGCCTTGAACTATAGCTGATCACTTGGTCTTGTTGATCCAACAAAGATCTTGAAAGAGAACTCATACAATACCTGACTTCCACAGACCAGGTCCTTGGCACCTGTGACAGAGGGCTGTCGCCAAAGCAGCTGTCTGCAGACTGTCCTTGTGGCTGTCGCTGAAGCAGCTGTCCCTGTCTGCAGATGGTACTTGCGGCTGTCGCTGAAGCAACTGTCCCTGTCTGCAGACAGTCCTTGTGTGCAGTTCCATATCAGGCTGTTTTCCTGTTGCTGTGATAGCACATACAAAGCAATTGAACGGAGAAAGGTTTATTCAGCTCACAGTTGCAGGCTGAGTCTGTCACAACAGGGCACTCCATGAACAGTAAAGAACAGAGGCATGACTGCATGCCAACTGCACTATGCCCTTCCCATGCAGTTCAAGGTCACCTGCCCAGCGAATGGCCCCTCACACAATTAAGGTGGGTTTTTCCACAACAGTTCGTGTAATCCCGATGATTTTCACAGGCCTGCCCAGAAGCCTATCTCCCAAATTGTAGATCGTGTCAAGTTGGCATTTCACTAACCATCACAGAAGGGAGCAGCGTTCAGTGTCTAAGCAAGGAGCAATATGCCCATGATTTAATGACTTGTTCCCCATCTTGGATTCCTTCTGTCTTCGCCACTTGAGCTCTGTCTTTGTACATACATCACTGCACACGACTGCAGAGAACAACACAAAGTTCCTTTCAGTAAGGTTGCTTGAAAGTTCTTGAGACTGTGCAGAATGTTTTATTTTGCTCTGTCTCTCCGGCAGGCACTACTGTGTAACTATTCCTGAAATTCTTCCCAAGCTGCTTCTGTCTGTCAAGTGGAATTCCCGGGATGAAGTCGCCCAGGTAAGTAAATGCCCCTTCAAGACTCAGAAAGTCTGTGTTTGTGGGGCTTGAGAGATGGCAAGCAGAAGATCCTGAGTTCTGATCCCAGGTCTTATGTAAAAACACTTGGTGGAAACCCTGTCTTTGTAGGTGGAGCCTGGGAAATCCCAGAGCAAAGCAAGGAGGTAGAAGCAATCCAGGATGATTTCTGTAGTCACCCTTGGTTCTCCACACGGATACACACTGCCCCCCCCCCCACACACACACACACACACTAAAATAAATAAATTTTTAAAAAAGAAAAGAAAGAAGAAAGTCTGTGTTCGAGATCTCTGCGGCCCTCACTGGTCATTGACTTAGAAAGTCTGTGTAAGTTTATAACATAGTGGTGAGGAGATCCCAATCGTGTTACTCCTCATAGTGAGTCTGCTTAAAATGCTGAGAAGTTAAAAAGGTGTTTCTTTTCAAGTCATTGAAAACCAGAGTTGAAGCTGTTAGAGTGATCATAGCCTCCGCCATGCCAGGGCTGCGCTCTTGCCTGCAGGTGCTCTGCTTGGTGCACTGTGGCGCTCTCTCTCTCTCTCTCTCTCTCTCTCTCTCTCTCTCTCTCTCTCTCTCTCTCTTTCTCTCTCTCTCTCTCGCATGCAGGTGCACTGTTTGGTGCACCATGGTTCTCTATTTCTTTCTCTCTCACGCAGATGTACTGCTTAGTGAAGGACTGGCCTCCCATCAAGCCCGAGCAGGCCATGGAGCTGCTGGACTGCAATTACCCAGATCCCATGGTTCGAAGTTTTGCTGTCCGCTGCTTAGAGAAGTATCTGACAGACGACAAACTCTCTCAGTACCTAATTCAGCTCGTGCAGGTGAGGATCTGCAAGGAAAATAACGTGCTCAAGTGCATGCAGATTCAAGCCAACAGCATTGTTTTGCAGTTAAAACTCATGCGTGTTGCTTGTGCACATGTGTGTAGTGTTAGTCTTTGGAATTCAGCTTGTGGGAATGGCCTGACTCAGCTCACTCTCGGTTCCTTTGCTTAGGTGCTAAAGTACGAACAGTATTTGGACAACCTGCTGGTGAGATTTTTACTCAAGAAAGCACTGACAAATCAAAGGATCGGGCACTTTTTCTTTTGGCATTTGAAGTAAGTCAAGTGTTTCCTTACCAGGCTCTCAAGATGCTTGTAGCTCACTTTCTCGTGCAGCTCACCCGCGTGGTTGGTTCACTTGCAGACTTCGGCACGGAGCTTTGCCATGCTGCAAATCTGTCCGCCAGTGTTCTCCTGAGCTTTTTCCCTTGGAACAAAATAAGCAGCAAAAGTCAACCGGGGGTCCTAGACTTAGACTTTTCAGAGGCTGTTTTTTGGGTTCTTAAGCCAAGTAAAATTTGCTCAGTGCAGATTAATGTTCCTCTTAGTTTCATATGTGTTTGAACATGGCCCCAAGTCTCACTTTAGGACTCAGAATAGTAACGCAAGTCTGTGTCCTACGAGAAGACAAGCTGCTGCTGCTGCTGCTGCTGCTGCTCTCAGAGCTGAGTGACCACAGCCTCCAGGAGGATGAGGCAGAAGGATCACAGCCCTGGGCTACAGCTGCCAGGCCATGTAAGGCCGCCCTGTGTGAGCAACAGCACGCTGACAGCACTGCCTCAATCAGTGTTGTCAAAACATGTCTAGTTTTTACTAAATTTGAAAACAGACTTGTGTCTAAGGTGATTTTTTTTAATGATGAAATGAGAAGTAGAACCAGTTTGAAATAACTGAAACCTGACAAGAGAGTGTGTGAATGGACGTGGTGGGATCGGGTTGTGCTCCCCGAGCACTGCTCCCTCCAAGCTGTCCTGACTGTTCTCGGTCTGCTTCCTCTTTTTAGATCTTGTGCTGGATGAAAAACAGCAAATACAAAACCAAGTAAATAAAGTGAGCTTTGTTAAAGTTTACATTCCCAAGAACTGCCAGGAACTCTTGGCCATTTTCTTGAAAAGTGGTAGGCTTCATTGTTAGTATGATTATAACATTTATTGGATTGGAAATGAATTTTCCTGTCTGAGAAAATGTGTCCTCATTTAAACCTACATGAGGATATGGATGTATTTTATTATGCGCCCTGTCCTGTTCACTTCAGACTACACACAGACTTAGGGAGACTCACTGTACACACACTCCTTGCAGCCTACAACAAACATACACATTTTGTGACACACTATCCTGCTCATGCCAGCCTGTACATGGACAGGATACACTAATTTAGCCCACAGTAAACAGACACATTTTAAATACAATACATGCTAAGGTGCTCATTTGAGCCTGTGTGAATGTAGATAGATGTGTTTCGTAACTTGCTGTGTCCTGCTTACCTAAGCCTCCATGTACTTAGACAGTGTGGCATGCTCTGTCCTATAGGTCTGAAATGCACAACAAGACCGTCAGCCAGAGGTTCGGCCTGCTTCTGGAGTCCTACTGCCGGGCCTGTGGGATGTACCTCAAGCACCTCAACCGGCAGGTGGAGGCCATGGAGAAGCTCATCAACCTGACAGACATCCTCAAGCAGGAGAAGAAGGATGAGACCCAGAAGGTGCGTAGTGTGCAGTTACCCAGTGTGCATCTCACACATCCCCTCCTTGTTATTAGGGACACTGTTTAAAGGTATCTGCTTTGTTCTTTTCTTCTTGTCTAGCTGTGGCTAGACAGTTCTTACCTTATTACCTGGGTAGTGGTCCCGAACACACATGCATACGTGCACACATAACCTCAGAAATGAGTAGGCAGAGCCGATTGGAGTTTCAAGGCAGCACTGTTCAGTACTGCAGGGGTGGGGGGAGGTGGGGAAGGAATCCTGGGTGGCTGAGAGAGTGGATCACAGGAGTGGGGGAGTCCCAGAGCAGTAGGAGTCTGACGGCTGAAACACTGGGCACTGCATTGAATACGCTCGCAGGCCAGATGCATAGCAGGTCCCAGGTTGCAGTAGTTGGATTCAATGAGCTCTCTCAGGATCCCATTTTAATCCCTCTTTGGCTGAGGCATGTACTACTTTATTTCAACTAATCACATCACTCAGAGAATACGTCACTCAGAGAACTCGGAGCACACATGTGTTCACATTGATGAGGGATCTGGGGTCACAAGCTCAGGTTGTCATGGTTATAATCAATGCAGAGGCACTTAACACACCAATGTGTTTATCACTGCAAGCTTCATAGCACACACAAAGTTGCTTTACTTCAACTTCTTTATCCCTATGCTATGCTTTCCCCGCCCTCTCCACAATCAGTAATTTGTTCACATTCTGGGCATTCACATTCTCGTATGGTGTCTGGCTCCACAATTTCCCTCTGCTCACCACACCACCCCGTGGTCTTCGGATCTTAAACCTAATTAGGGTCCGAAGACCAAAGCATTAGGGACCCTCCAGGTCGTACAGGGGCGTGATTTTTGCTCCCTATGTTTATTATGGCAGAAATGTGTTGCCAGATTCCAACAAGACTGTTTTACAAAGTATTTTGCTGCAATTCTCAGTGCAAAGTATTCCAAACTCTGTGCGTTCTTAGTTGTTTTCATATCATGTGCATCCGATGTATAGCAGTCAGTATCAACCAATGCTTTTATATATACAGGATCTTGTTTTATCATATAGGCATACATATATGGATACACAAATTTTCCTTTTGAGCAAAAAAGCCCAAGCAAATAAGCTGCTTGTCTAGTCAGTCGTTCCGGCATCTTCTTCTTCTTCCAGTGTCTTGTTGTTCATTTGGATAGATGGTGAATTAGGTGTCTGGTCAGTTCTAGAATATATAGTGGGTCATGGAAGGTGGAGGCTGTTTTCCTGATGTAGATCAGCATTGGTTTGGTGCAGAAGTTGCAGCTAGCTCTAAGTAATCTGCTCATCATCCTTGAACATGTAGGTGTAGAAAAAGAATTAATCACCGCAAAAGGGAAATTCTCCTCGTAGTTAATAGTGGCATATCTGCAAAACAACAACTCAAACATACCTTGTGCACACACACACTCTACACACACACAATCTATACTTGTCTATTTAATCTTATTAATTTCTTGACTTCTTTGATTATCATATCATCTCTTTCTAGTTTTGTAATTTTTTGTAGTTTTGATATGATTACACAGCAACATCTTGCAATGTGAGGGGATAAGCAAATCAAAATCAAGATTACTGCAATTAAAACTAGATATTTCAATCCTGCTCTTACCCAGTGAAAGGGGTTTAAGTCTGGAAGGCAAGTGAATTTAAGTAAAAACACAGTGTACCAATGGCAAAACTCTAGATCCTCAATGTGATATCTCACTAATATAGTATCTGTGTGTATTTCGTGAATTAGGTTCTTTGTGTCTTCCACAGATCTTACCATGGTTAGGGTATGTTTTGTTAATTCCCTGTCTATCTTCTGGAAGATCTCATTATTATACCTGATGTATGTCTTTATTCTTTCTTTTAATTCATCCCATTCTTTATCCTGTTTATCATACCATTCCTTATCTGAGTTCCAGATATCTGCTACCCAATTTTCTTCAGCTCTCATAACAACTATTGATATGACTGCTGATTTATATGTTCCATTCCTGGCTGTAACTTCTAATTTTATAGTGGGTATAGTGACATTATAAATGGTTCATGCTATTTCATTCTAATACCATGCAGGGCATTGAACTTGTTTGCACATCCTATTAAATTTAAATTTCCAACATCATATGTCTGAAACTTAAATCTGGCTAGCTGTACTTCTGCCATAGAGAATGTATGTATGGCATTCTTGTTGTCATTCATAAATTACAGCTAATCTATAGTAACTGGTCCTGTTCTAAAAAAAGATCATTATCTTCATTATCATCTATCCGTAAGTAATTTTTTAGGGTTACCAGAATACATTATTTACCTTCTTTCCAATAAGATTATTGGATATGCCGTCTTTCCTTTTTCCTTATAGATCTGTAGTACATGAATTGAACCTGTTTGCAATATGATTCTTCTGTGTCATCTAAAATGGTTAGATAAAATGGTGTTTTGTCACCTCTTCCTGTCCTAAACAGTATTTCTATGCCTGTTTTTGCCTAGAGCAAGTGATTCTTGTATCTGAGGCATTCTAATTGTCTTGTATCAGTGATCCTTTTAATAATTGTATCTTGAATGCGACCCTGATATATATCTGTTTTATCTAGCCTATGTCATATCTATTTCTGATTTCATTAGTATTGTAGATTGTGTTGCTGACTCAAGTGCATTGAACAAGGATCCAGTTGCTGCCATTTGTTCGTCTTGGATCTTAGAAATATCTTAACTCTTCAGTTGCTGCTCATGCTACTAATGCTCCTATTGCTGCTCCTGCCAGAAATCCTAGTTATAAGGTTTTTCTTCCTGGTTTTCTTTCTCCTGAGTAAAAAGAATAAAGTGGGAATGTAGACCCATCACATTCTGTTATGCTAGTCCATGCTCTAGTATTCATTCTGATGTGTATTTTCCTAATTCTAGGGTGTATTAAGACCATCTATGGATTTATAAGGCCTGGGATGTTTCCCTTTGCTCCATAGTCTGATATTTTTATTTCCTCCATAGCTATAGTAAAAGGATATTTTGTTTCTTTTTCTGTCTCATCTTCCTCTTTCTCATATTCATGTTCATCATCACTATTGTCAGTTGTCCAGTTAGTAGCAAATCCTACTGCTGATCTATAGTGTGCTGTATAAAATTTATGAGTCTCATTGAATCCTCCTCTATTCATAATGCATGCTGTGAGGCTATCTGGTTTTGTAAAACAATCATCAAAGTAATTGGCCAGATGTATACAGTATCCCATTTGCTTCCATGTGTGGACATACGGGATAATGTATTTTGCATTAATGGTTATTATGTGACCCAATCTTTGAATAACGGATAGGGTAGATGCGTGTAAAATCTGTACAGCAAGCCTATATGGTCATAGGCATATTGTTAGATGCTAGACATGTCCATACCCATGTCTCGCCAAAACCCAGCTGCTCTATCATCAGCTTCTTTTACTGTGTATCTGGGGTTTGCAGCCGTGGCATTTAGTACATTCCAGGTCATGCATATCATATTTCCTGTCCATTGAGGTGGTTTGTATTTTACCTTACGTGCTCTTGTATAATACCATGCTTCTTCTGTAATTTTTACTGCATAATATTGTAAGTTCCTGTATTCACTAGTTTTATCTATTGTAATAGTGCCTCTATCCAACTCTATGTCTAATGGTACTAGCCATAGCAATATTTCATTATTTTCTAAGAGTTCGTGTGCTAGCAATACTCATGGTTTTTGAAGTTAAACAGGAATAAGGTGGTTCTAATTTGTGCGTAACTTCATCCTTTACTTCTCAGACATAGGTGTTGCATCTCCTCCTAGTGACATCTCCAAAGGAAATGTTTTTTCTAATGGAATTCTTGTAAAATGACCACTTACTATTGAGTCTGTTGATAAAGAATGGAAAGTATTCTGGCAATATACAGCATCCATGGGTGCCATTATTCTTACAGACCTTTGCTCCTTCCCTACAAAATGTATAATTCATAAATTTAGTATCATAGCCCTTATGCCAGTGTGTCATGTTAAGTCTTAATCCTGGTTTCTTATGAAGTTGGATTCTGATGGGATTAACATTTCTCAGCACCTCTCTTTCCCATTCAACTTCATTACTTGTCCCCAGTGCATTCTCTGTTTTCCTACATATGAACCCAATTGATACCTTATTTTTGTGTTTTATATATCCAATTGTACCTATTGTAGGTGTTGTTAATTTTAAGCTTTTGTTCCTCCCTACCTTTATAGGCATGTCTGTTGTTTGAGGGGTTGTGGTAGTGGCCTGCAAGTATCACAGACCATTTCCAGTGCTGGGTTCCTAAAGCTGCGACTTTTGACCAGTCACTGATGGGGGGGAACTTACGTTCCCTACTGTTAACTCCCAGCTGTTAGCATGTCCATAAATTTGTAATTTCCCTTAATATGGTAAATTTGGGAAGCCTGTGACACATAGTACTGATGTATTTTTATTCTTGAGTTCTGGATATCTTTTAAAGAGAGAATTTGGGCATTCAAATTCATATGGAAATGGTAATTCTGGCCATTCTAAAAATTGAAAATGTGGTTTTCCCACATCAAATTCTACTTCATCTAATTAGCACAGTCTTCCCTTATATCTAGGTCTATTGCATCAATTGTCCAGGTTTTATATTTATCATATGTTGTGTTCCTTTTGTCCCTATTCCTATTAATGCACAATTTTTTTCATTCTTTTTCTTCTCTAAATCAAACAACTCATCAGTGTTATTTGTTGTTGCATTACTCAGTTCTTTCAATGTCCAGGGTTCATAATATCCTTGTGGGGTGATATTCTTTTCTAGATTTGGCAGCTGTTGGTATATGTAGGGGCCAATGAACTGGCTAAATTTTTTAGTTTCTGCCTGCATCTGGCATGTGGAATATAATGGTTCATCTTTAAATTGAAAGGTATAGCCATCTCTTCTAATTTTAAAGCTAATTCTAGTCTTTTCAAAAGCTGCGACATAATTCACTGAATTAGTGGTTATGTTTCTCTATAACTCCATGACCTGAGCATTTCCAAGGTGTAGTCTCTTCTGGGTGTGTCCTAATGGGATCATTTTTTAATCTCATTATTCATGTTATGGTGTCATATAAGAAATAATATTTCCAGTATTCTTCACAATCTGTGGCATGGTGATATTTTTGTGACATTTTATGTATTGCTTATTCCATGCATCTTTGACATATGTCCAATTAAGAAGCCAATTATATGATACCCAAAAAGCTGATACTATGTTGACCAGTGTCTCCAAATCAGTTTTGTTAATGTAATCAGAGAGCCAGTCCTCATATGTGGCATGTAGTACACAGTGGTGTCATCCAGGCTAGCAGTGGTCATGCGTGGTCATGCATCTAAGAAACAAACATTGTAATTACTGAACAGCTTGCAATCTGCAGTAGTTGGATTAGTATCATTAGAGTTGCAAGTTCTATTACCACAGTATTTATAATGATCAGTGAGGAATAGGCAAGTCCACAGCACTGTGAGGAATAGGATTCCATGCACTAATCTACACAAGATTCTAAATATTATTTAATTATCTGATACCATTAATTTTACCTGAGTTAGTTCTCTCTTGCCTCCTGTTGCCCAAAGTATGTTTGGGACCACCTCCTGTTATCTCTGTCTTTCTGGTCTGTCCCTCTCGATTCCTGTGAAGGCAACGGTAGGACAGTTTTAGTTCTTTGTCTTTATCATGACTTTTATTTTCGGATAATTCTATGTTAAGCTTTCTATTTTTCATTTCCTCTAATGGTGTTCCCCTATTTAGTCTAAGTCTGTTATTTAGTTCTATTAGGGATTTTTGTGGAACATCACCTATATTTTCAGATTTGTGATGCTCTAATTGCATTTTAAATAATCCATTAAATCTTTCTATTGCTCCTGAAGCTTTTGGATTATATGCTTAATGGATATCCCATAGGACATCATGGTTTTGTGCCCATCTCTGGACTTCCTTACCCGTGTAGTGTGTTCCTTGGTCGTTCTCTGTTTTTGTGGGGTAGCCATATATTCCTGCCCACATGGTCAAGGTATTAATAGCTGCTGCTTGATTGGGTTACTTATATTCCTTTACCAGTTCTAGTCCTGTTGTTACATCCACCATAGTACACATGTATCTGTTAGGGGTCCTATGAAGTCTATATGTAATAGGTAATTAAATCCTAATTTTTCTATATGATCCAGCTATCTCTTATTGGAAATAAGATTTGTGTCTACATTGATCACATGACCTTGTATCTGCTTCCGGTGACTCCTAAGTTTTTTCTATTATCCACTTGAAAAGCTAAATGTCCTAGATGTCCTAGAGTCTTATGTAATTCCTGGATATCCTGTCCCTGTAGGGGTATTTACCTTTTCTGGTTCTAGTTTCCATTGTTTTTTTAGTTTCAGCTTATTGTCCTTATTTTCTGCTATTTTCCTTTCACCTTTCATGTGCATGCTCATAATTTTTGAGAGTTAGTCCACAGTGTTGTTATTCTCAGCTGTTTCTGTTTCTTGGTGTGGGCTGACACATGTGACACCTTTACTGCAGTTTCGTTCGCTAAGTCCCACATTTCTTCCTAGTATTCTCTACTCCAAAATTGGCTTTCCATTAATTTTCCAATCATTCGTTTTCCATTTTTGTGCCCAGATTACTAGGCCATTTGCTACACACCGTGAGTCAGTGAAGATCCATATTTTATGGTTCTTTTCTTGTATTGTTTGTCTCAGCGCCAGTAGCACGGCCACAACGTCAGCATGTTGTGCTGAGTTGTTTTTGCCTTCCTCAGTGAGTATCATATCATCGGATGGCCTGTGTGCTGCTGCTTTTCACTGCAGCTTGCCAGTTGAGTTCGAGCATGACCCATCCATGAACCAAGCATTCTCCAATCTAGGGTTCCATTCTGGCGGTCCCCATACCACCAGGGGTGTCTCTTTCGGGGCAGAGGCGAGATTTTGAGGGAGGGTAATGGTAGACAAATCCATGTCTGCCATGGTCAACCCCGGCACTGTGTCATTATAGAAGCTCTGCTAGCACTTGTGGAACAGCAGAGCCACTTCCCAGCGTGCACTGCCTCATACCTGTCTCCCTGAGTGCACTGTGCTCCACCCCAGTGTCCCAGGGTATGCTGTGCTCCCACCCCAGCATCTGTCTCCCTGAGTGCTGCTCCAGCCTTAGGACCCCCGTCTCAAGAGTGCCATGCTCACAAGGTTCCGCTACCAAACCACCCTGCACCAACCTCCCAGTTTGACCATTTCTGAAGCCGGCTCTGACTAAGATTCACTCTTTCAGGTGCAGATGAAGTTTTTAGTTGAACAGATGAGGCAGCCAGATTTCATGGATGCCCTCCAGGGTTTTCTGTCTCCTCTGAACCCTGCCCACCAGCTGGGAAACCTCAGGTAAGGAGGGCGTGCATTCATTCAGAGTGAGTTTTTGCTACTTCAGTAATAAGCTTAAAACTTCTCATGATCAGAATTTCTGGTGTGATAAATAAGAAGCAGTGTAATATTTATGAAACTGCTGAAAATCATACAAACATTTTTTTAAATATCAATGCAACACTTCTTAGGAATTAATATATAAAAATGGAGGAAGTTTTAATTCTTATTAATTCTTATAGTATTTTAGAAGGCTGTATTACATATATATCCTTGGCTGTCTTTCAGACTTGAAGAGTGTCGAATCATGTCCTCTGCGAAAAGGCCGCTGTGGCTGAACTGGGAGAACCCGGACATTATGTCAGAGCTCCTGTTTCAAAACAACGAGATCATCTTTAAAAATGGTGATGGTAAGGAGAGTGGATGCATTTCACCATCTCTGTACACAAGTATTTACAAACCACTTAAGGATTGCACACAGTGAAGTCTAGAATAGTAAGTGGATTCTTAGCTTTTACTGTAGAAATGCAAAGGAATTCAGGAAGTGTGACCTCAAAACACTGAGCTTCAATGTGTTGAGAACCTTGAAGGACCTGGTTCAGATCCCAGGGGAGTAGGTCCACAGGTCCCCCTCACCTGCCCCTGACGTTCATTAAAGGCACCTCCCTCAGTGGAGCTCACCCATCTGAGTCTGGCTGCCCAGAGAGTGAGCTTCAGCCCTAAACCTAGTGTGCTCTGTGCTTCCCCAGCACTGTGAGAAGGGAGATCTCAAGCTGGTGTCCTCCACCCTCATAGGTTCCTAGACAGGTCGGCAAATTAAGCAGAATAGCAGAAAAAAAATTACATTCATGTGCTTAGGAATCTCACAGATGTCAGGCAAGAGGAGTCAGTGGTCAGAGCGGATCCGTGACCCTGAGCTATAGAGGGACAGGCGTGGTGCTGACAACTACCGAAAAGCAGACGTGGGGCTCAGCAGTCACAGGAAGGCGAGGGAGCAAGAACACAGGCTGTCTTGATAGTCGGCTGCAATCTCTCCGTGCAAGTTGTCAGCCTCACGTGACATTGTGGCCCCGGCCACAGAAGGTGAAGGCAGGAGGATCCTGTGGAAGGTCATCCGCAGCTCTGTAGAAGTTCAAGGCCAGCCTGGCCGACAGGTGACCCTGTCTCACAAAGAATTCGTTCAGCCACGTCAGAGCGGGTGACACTACTGGACCTGGTTAGCTTCCCCTGGACCCCGCAGAGCCAGAACCCTGCGTGTGGGACCTGGTTGTTCATTCATGAACGTCCATGCGCCTGGAGCTGTAGCATGCACACAGTAGGGTGTGGGTCGCCCTCCTGTGCCTTACACCCTCTCATGTCTTGGTGTCAAATGAGGAACATTAAACATGATGCAGAAACAGAAGGACAGGGCTGGGGACATGGGCTGCCTCACAAGCAGAAGGACCTGATTCAGATCCCAGACTCCACGGAAAAGGTGGCAGCCAGCCTTCAGGAAGGTGAAGCTGGGCAAGTCCAGAGCACAGGAAGAGGAGGTCCAGAAATACAGGATGGTCTCCCCGGGCCTTCCAGGACACACAGCGCCCTGTAGGAAACAACCAAACAAGCTTCAAATACATAAGTAGAAGAGAAGATGGTAGAGCAATTCAGGATGCTTCCCAATGTCACCCGGGCCGCCACAGGCACAGACTCATATGTACACAAGTACAAGGATGACCCTCACACAGAGAGGAGTCTCTGAGAAACTACAGGAAAGATAAGCTGCAGGAAAGAAGGGACTGTCCCAGGAGGGAAGTTCACAGAAGACGCCATGAGAGTCACCTCACTAAGAAAGACAATGCCGTGTATTCTGCTGGTCTCAGTGTTTTAATATAAGCCCATATTCAGGCTTCACAATTCATAAAAGTAAATGCTTTAAGTATATTTAGCACTTCTGTGGGATGTGTGCCCACTTACGTTGCTACAGATACTATCACTGCCTGTGAATGACTTTGAGGCTTCAGCATCCCTGTGTGCTTCCGTTTGCAGTCAGCGCACTGACCTTGCCTGCAGTGCGTGTTCACGGTGTCTGTTTAAATTTCAGACTTACGGCAAGACATGCTCACCCTACAGATCATTCGCATCATGGAGAACATCTGGCAAAACCAAGGTCTTGATCTTCGGTAAGTATGCGCGTGTGCTGAAAGTTGTCCCTCGAGAAGAGCTGTTGGTAAATGTCAGTTGTGGAGGCATAGCCAGACAGCATCACCGTAGGACCTGGTGGGCCTGGACCCTCTTTGGAGGTGCCCAGAGAGCCCCTTGCAGTGGAGCAGAGCACACAGGCCTCTGCTTATCATGGAGAGTTTCAGCCCAGAAATTTACTAATTTTAAAGCTTTATGAATTGTCTAGTCTCGAGTCAGCTTTACAATAAACTTTATGAAACCAACCGAAGTTTTTATCAGCTTCCTGATGTCTACCCAGCTTCTCACAATCGTGCATACTTGGTCCCTTGGGGTTTGTGATGGGCCTCCGTTTCCCAGCCACCGCTACTCATCGCTTCCTTCCTCTGCTGTCTCTACTAAAACCACTGAGCAGAACCCACCTGCTTGGCCCTTGGCCCATTGCAGGTTGCAGCCGCGTGAGTTTGGCGGCTAGAGCAGATGGTTCAGAGGTTTGCAGGCGTGGCTAGATATGGTGGAGCGTGGGCACCTGAGACACATGGTGACCACGCGGGGCCTGCACGGGCACCTGAGAACGCTGCTGAATGTGGACTCTGTGGTCTATGGTGTGTTCGCTGTTTTAAGCTTCAATCGTTTCCCCATCACTTTTCCAGAATGCTGCCCTACGGCTGCCTGTCCATCGGGGACTGTGTGGGGCTCATCGAGGTGGTGAGAAATTCCCACACGATCATGCAGATCCAGTGCAAAGGAGGCCTGAAGGGGGCGCTGCAGTTCAACAGCCACACGCTGCACCAGTGGCTGAAGGACAAGAACAAGGGCGAGATGTGAGTGTGCCGCTCTCAACGGTTCTCCTCCAAGTCCAGTTTCTTATGTGCGCTATGCAGGAAGCTGTGCTTTGGAGAAAGTCTGGGTAATGTCTCTGGCATTTGAAGTTTTGTCCTTGAATGATCAAGATCACTGGTGACTTGGTAAATCCTGCACCGCGCCTCAAGGATCTAGTGCGTGTGCTTTCTTTTTAAATACACACTTTGAAAAGTTTCCTTCTGGTTTGTTAACAGAAGTACTTTTAGGAGAAAGTACTTGACTGCTTCTGCTGTAGCGTCCCACCCCCCAGAGGCTAACCCTGAGGGCTACAGAAGTTCAAGGCCAGCCTGGACTAGTGAGAGTTCCCGCCCACCTGGACCCTGTCCCAACAAAGAAACAAGTGGGGTCTGGGGAGATGGCACAGCTGGTAAAGTGCTGGTCAAACGGTAGGGTTGGACCTAGACTCTGAGAACCCCATTGAAAGCCTGGAAGTACTCGTCTGAGACAGACGGGCTCAGTGAGAGGTGGAAAGCAATAAAGAAATACACACGACATCCATCTCTGGGCCCTGGGTAAGCCCCCCTTCACACACACATGCACATCCAGCACACAAAGCAGGAGGGAAACGTGAACTATGATAAGCAATTGTTTTCTCTCAGCAAAGAACTGTGCTCAGTCGGGAAACACATAAAAGTTTCCTTGAGAACTTGAGAAGCTTCCCATCTTGGAAAGTAATTGCTACTTCCTCCCCATGTCAGTGTGAAACTTCAGCCACCTTTGTCCAGCTGGGGCTAGATGGCCATGTTTCCACTCTGCCCACGAGACAGAGTCTTGTGTCTCTCTGCAGCTATGATGCGGCCATCGACCTGTTCACACGCTCCTGTGCTGGCTACTGTGTGGCCACCTTCATCCTGGGCATTGGAGACCGGCACAACAGCAACATCATGGTGAAGGATGATGGGCAGGTATGGCCTCTTCTCCTTAAAATGTGTTTTTCAAAACCAGGAAGCAAGACGCCCATGTCTGCACATGTCCATCTATAACATTATTTCTTACTTTTGAAGCTGTTTCATATAGATTTTGGACACTTTTTGGATCACAAGAAGAAAAAATTTGGTTATAAACGAGAACGTGTGCCGTTTGTTTTGACACAAGATTTCCTAATAGTGATCAGTAAAGGAGCGCAGGAGTGCACCAAGACAAGAGAGTTTGAGAGGTGAGTGCGCTGAGGCTCAGCTGGTATGTCCGATGGCTTGCTGAGCCCCTGCAGCCCTGCCAGGATCCATCCTGGGGATCTGCCCCCGGGGCTTCGGGCAGCCCCTCCCTTTGCCAGTACTCAGCCCGAGGAGCAGCAGCAGCTGAAATCTCCCTTCACACGCGGGGCTTTTCTCACCACCTGCTCGTACCAGTTTTCTCTGCCATTCAACCCCCAGCCGTAGTCACCTAGTCCCTCTCAGAGGTCTAGAGGTGCCACCTGCACTCCTTGTCAGGGCGCTGGTCCAGGAGCTGCTGGGCAGCCAAGGCTGTCCCTCCCAAGAGAACAGGGACAGCAGGGACCCCTTCAGCCCTTTGTGTGGGAAGCTCCACACTGACGCCTTCCTGTTGCTTGCAGGTTCCAGGAGATGTGCTACAAGGCTTACCTCGCCATCCGCCAGCACGCGAACCTCTTCATCAATCTTTTCTCCATGATGCTGGGCTCCGGGATGCCCGAGCTGCAGTCCTTCGACGACATCGCGTACATTCGAAAGACACTGGCCTTGGACAAAACCGAGCAGGAGGCTTTGGAGTACTTCATGAAGCAGATGAATGACGCACACCACGGTGGCTGGACAACGAAGATGGACTGGATCTTCCACACCATCAAGCAGCACGCGCTGAACTGAGCAGAGCTGGGGAGCCGCAAGTCACCCCTGCTTCTGTTGGCATGACGGCCGCAGGCTGGGGCCCAGGGACTGCCACAGCATTGGACCAGACACTCTAGTTTAAATACTGTAAACGCAAACAGGGTTTGATAGCACTAAACTAGTTCATTTCAATTGAGCTTTAGAATAACACGCAATTTCATGTTATGCCTTAAGTCCAGAAAAGGTAAACTTTGAAGATTGTTTGTATCTTTTTTAAAAAAACAAAACAAAACAAAAATTCCAAAATACACACAAGTGATGGGGGTGAGAAAGGAATGATGTTCTGTCCGTCTTGCCAGTGTTGTGTGTTTCAGAGTGCGAACACAGCAGTCTGCCGAGCATCAGTCTAGCACATGTGTGTCCCGATTGAAAGGAATTAAGGTTTCTCGTCCCGTTGCTGTTCAAATTTTCAATTTGAAATGAGTTCTTTGACTCCTTGTTATGAAGAAAAACACCTGGGGTGAAAGGGGCGATTTCACCAGAGACCTTTTCTTTTTACTAAATCAAACCTTTTGATGGATTTGAAGTCTTACCTGCTGTTTTGGAAGCAGTCACAAGTAAGACCTGTTGGAAGGTGGTCTTTTTGTTGAGTTTTGTTTTTTGGTTTTTTGTTGGTTTTTTTGTTGTTGTTGTTTGGTTTTGTTTTTGTTTTTTTTTTTCTGGACAGTATTTACAAGGATCTGACTTATTTCCTAGGGAAATTCTGGGCTCCCATCAAGCGTAGGACTTGCGCTAGAGAAAGCGCAGAGGAGGAGACAATGTTCTAGAGTTGTACAGTATTTGCTTTCAGTTGATTTTTTTTTCTCCTTTTGCAATTGAACTGAATACATTTTTTTCATGCATGTTTTCCAGAAAATAGAAGTGAGTATTAATGTTATTAAGAAGATTATTTTTTTTATTAAAGGCTATTTATATCATAGAAACTCTCATTAATATATATTCTTTATTTACGTGATCTGCCCCACAGTCATGCATTGTTTTGCACCCCAAAGTTTTTATTGCTGATAGCAGTGTGGTTAGCTTTTCTCTCAGTCCATTTTCACCAGTGTCCTGTGTCACTGCGCAAGGAGAAGATCGGCCTGCACCCACCTCCTCCGCTGTCTGCTCCTTAATGAACCTCCTCCTGCACCGTCTGCTCCTTCGTGAACTCCTCCTGCGCTGGGCTGATGGTGGCTCACCCACATGACGTCAGTTCCTAACGGTAGCAACGCCACTCAGACTCTGGCCCTTGTTAGAGGTCTGCCCATGAAGACACTTCATGATACGGAGAATAACCAGCAAGACCTTTTTCCTTGTGAAACCATGTGTCCTGGCTCTATGTAAAATAGGACATCACACCATTTCACGGTCATATCCCATCCGCCCCATCTGGAAGTCCAGACACGGGATATGCTTCCACATTTTGAAAGACCTCATCCAGATGCAAGAGCCCGTGCCAATCATCGCTGAAGACATCATGTTCAGTATTGGAAGTGAGTTAGTGTCCTAGACAGTAGCTTTAGACATGTTCACATGCCACACCAAAAAAGCAAAGTGCAATAAGTGACTGACCGTTCCTCGCGCAGGCACACTGTCTGCTTGCTGCTCAGAGCACACGCTGTCCTGCAGTGCAGTGGCCGCGCTGTAGAGCACTCACGGAGAGCCCAGGACGCTGGTGAACAGACTCTCCAAGCCTGGCTCTTCTAGAGCTGGGAGGCACTCGCTGAAGGCGCAGGTACTTCACTAAAGCTTGTACATATTGTTGCCAATAGGAAAAGTCAATCTGAAGTTAGGGGATTAGCTCTGTGAACTGTCTTGGAATAGCAGAATTTTAAACTTTTAGGAAAACAGACCTTTTTTTGTTTTGTTTTGCAGATACAGAAAACTTCGTAACTTATTTACATGTCACATCTAATGTGTGTTGTTTAGATACATGCAGTTGATGCATACTAATACCCCAGTCTCTTCTGTGTCAGGGATTGACCATAGGAAACTCGTCACATGGTACAGACCTGAAACTGGCGGTGGAGGGGAAGCAAGCAGCAAACTGCATTTTGCCCGAGTGTCGAGAAAGCAGGCTCCTCTTCCCACAAAGCTCACAGAGTTTTTATGTAGTTTTACACTTGGGCTCTGATGGCCACCCGGCACCACCCAAGACCTCACGCCATGAAAGCACAGCTGCTTTTTATCTCATTGCTGACATTTGTTTTCAAGAGCTATTGCTTCCACATTCTACCTGGAGAAGTCTAGCACGCTACCTAAAAGCGGCAAGTGACCAAGAGAAAGCAGACAGGTACATTCAAAAAGCCAGGACCAGAAACTGAATTGAGAAGTCCACAGAGTGGCTGAGCTCTGTCTCATGTAAGCAATAAGGTATCACCCCCCCATTTCAGTATCATGCCTGTTCAGACAGTCCCTACGATGCACTTCTAATGAGCAGGCTCTCGTGGGCCTTGCAGTTTCTTTCAGTCACTTGAGAATGTTTAATAATTACTTCTGGGAGGAAAGAAACAAACTGAATGGATTGTAGTGGGAAATAACTTTTTGAAAAGTCGTGCTTTAACTTTTTACCCCTTTCTCAGCTAGACAAAAACTTTATTTTGAACATTCTTAGACTGTTGTGAATTTGCAATCTGTTCTCCTTCTTGTGGGATTTGGTTCTTAAAACATGTTTCTAACTGGGTTTTTAAACAATGGAATCTGATCGGGTCTCGTGTGGAACGGGAGGGTCCCTGGACTCTTGGGGCCAGCCCCTGACTGTCCCGTCTTCTCTGCCTTATGTATGGCCCAGCTGGTGAATCGATAATGAATTGTAATATATTTTAATGTGTAACCTTTTCAACTGTGAAATGGTGACTATTGGATTTTTTTGTTGGAAAGAGCCGCTGGTAAAGTAACCCATGTGAAGTGTAGTTCTTCTCAGTCAGAAGCACGGACACTTGATTTTGTTTTATGTGGACTGGTGATTTTCACTAGGTTAAGCAGTCTGTCTGTTCTCTTTACCCATCAGAAACTGATTTGGCATTATTAAAAAAAAAAAAAAGCCTATTTTAAGGCACCATGGCAGTCACCAGACATAAGCCTGATTTCTTTCGTCACATAAAGGTCTTGTAGATGTGTGACTCATGTTGATCAGTAGTCCTTGGTCCCCGGCTCCTGGAGAAAGCTGAATTTCTAGCCATGTGTCTCCTCCAGAGCCATCCCTCCTTCCCTTCGGATGCTGTGTCTGTACAAACCGCAGGTCCGGACCACAGCAGAGTCCACACGTCCTGAAATATTGAAGCAAAAGACTGGAGACAACTTTGCTACTTCAGATGTTTGGGGGTGGAACTGGCAGGGAGGGAGGCAGACGGGCGGAGCCCATTTGTCCATCCTGCTCAGGTCTGAAGGCTGAAAGCATGGAGGAATTGTGCACGAGGTGGAATCCACCTCCACCAGGATGGGACCCACGGCGGCACTGCACCCCACAGCGTCGTCACCCGATAACTCTTGGGGACAGAATACCGCAGCTGGGCTGTTTTTAAAGTACAAACACAAAACCATTTTAATTATCACATTAAAATTGTAAATATGTCTTAATGTGTCGTGGCCTGAGATACCTGCTTTCTTTCTTAAAAACAGTTGCTTACAACCTCTGAAGATTCTGGGCACTAAATAAAGTCAGTAACCACCTAGGAAAGTTAGTAGGGGAAGCAGATGAGTCACATTCCATACTGCAGGCCTTCGCAGTGCAGAATCATGCCAACCACTAGTTGGCACACGGTGCCACACGGCAGTTAAGAGAATCAGGGTTAAAACTTAAGGTGACTCCATGCACTTGCAGAAGGCTTTAGCCCAAGGGAGCTTATGGTGCAAGTTCATGAATTTGGCATTTTCTCTTTTCTTCATTGCTGTCATACACTTGGTGTGTGTGTAATGGTACAAACAGGTTCCAGAGACAAATTCCGAAGCATTTAGGAATCTCCTAGGTCAGAGATTCTAAGTGAGTTGATTCATGCCTGTACTATCACTAGTACTGCCCCTGCTTGATACAGCACCCAACACCTCCCCCAGCATAGCGCCTCGTCCACTACTGCATGGCATCTTAGCCATGCTATCTAGCAGGAAGTGGCAGATGTGACCCTTTGGGATCCCCCCCAAGCTTAATTTTCACACAACTATACAGAAATAATTTCAGTGGCATAATTAGAATGAAACACTGATAGGTGTTTCACTAGTTTCATTACCAACAGACCAGATTCTGGTTGGAAGTTGAAAAAAGGTTTTATACACATTCTGTGAGCTAAATAGACTATTGATAACTTCCTGGATTCTGTCACTGTGATAATGTTGCAACAGGACCATGCATATGCATAGATATTCTTGAAGATCCTTCTAGACTGGCAAGGAGGCAGGAAGTCCTCCATGTACCTATTTAAAATACCTTTAACAGTATGGAACTCTTGGGGCCTGGATGTATTTCAGAGAGTAACATCTTCCTGGATGCCAAAGCCTTTTGAGTCCAGAATGATACAAAGCGGGTTCAGCATGTGCTTTTGATTTTCTAGCATTTGCAACTCTGCTTTTTATCTCATTGCAAGGAAATTCAAGGCTATTCTCAGAAATCTGAGTTCAAGACAAGCCTGAGATACATGATCTCCTGTCTTAAAACCACACTGGGGACTGGAGAGATGGCTCAGCAGTGAAGCCTGTGCCTCATAAACCAAAGGTCCTGAGTTCAGATCCCAGGTCCCATGTAAAATTGCTGGGTGGAAATGGCAGTGCTTTGTGCTTCCAGCCCTGGAAGGTGGAGTCTGGAGACTCCAAGCAAAATAGTGGGAACCAAGGTGATTTCCAGAGTCATCCTTAGGCATACACAGTGCTCTCTGATACAGACACACATGCAAAAATGAAGACCACACTGAGTTCCTCAATTCTAGTGTGAATTTCCAAATGTGGTCACTGTCTATTGATTCCACAAGGAAACTCCTTGTCAGTGCTCCTGATGGAGAACTCCGCTTTTACCTGACTTCCAGAAGTGTTTTTAGCTATGGAGCACAAGTATGATTTTCAGGATTTTGCTATTTGCTGAGACACTCCCCAGGCTGAACTTGAACTCAAGATCCTCCTATTGCAGCTAGGCTCAGAGTGTGGGAGGTCCCCCCCATCCAGATAGCCCCCCTCCCCAGAACAGAGGCCAGAGACTTCAGATGCCATTAATGCTTTCACTGGTCCGTCCTTGTACTTGATCTGCTTAAATGAAGTCTGAAAAAGAAAAACCTTTAGAACATGACCCTGTCAAACCCAGGAAATGCAGACCTCTGAGTCCACCAACTCCTCCCACTTGCTTTTCTTTCAGCAGAGAGCTTTGGCCTCTCTCCACTTCTTCAGTTGTGTCCAGTTTGCTTCACTGTCTCTCGTTCATTCAGGGAGTTCTGTAGTGCTAAGAAATGGTCAGGACCCTAAGACGCATTTGCTGTTCTCTTACGAAGTCCGCTTGGCCCTGTGGAGCCAGTTGTGCATAGAACAGCAGCTCAGAGGAGGCCACACTGTTCCACGCGAGAGGTGTGGCTGGTGCTGCGTTTGCGTCTGTGCACATCAAACTGTACCATCACCCTGTTCATTAAAAGAAAAATGTACCTCGACTTGTGTCTAAGCAATCCTTAGTATGTGATGTACATGACCAGCTGGGGGCTCTACTTCTCTTGAATAGCAAACCAGTGTGGGTCGTGAGCAAAGGCCAGCTAGACTGGGGCTCTTGGTGACGATTGGCTTAGAAAACCAAAGGTCTTACAAGCCATCTTTTCTGCCCCTGTAGTGACTATTAAAGAAGCGTATGCTAAGTTCTTCAAAGCACACAGAACTACACACATGGACTAATGAGTGACAAGTGTCCAGAGGGGCACTCAGCAGAAGCATGTGCCCAGCACATAGGTTGGAGGCCAGTACTGTTGTATTTTAAGCAAAAATGAAGGTCTACCCCCTCTGACTGCCTTCTCCTGCAAGGTCCACCTCCTGAAGGTGCCATGACCTTCCTAAACACGTGAGACTGTGGGAAGCACGTGTCAAGTCACGACAATGGCCATGATGGACACAATGCTCAAGATTTCAGCTTCGACTTTACTGGGGTCAGAGTTTGGGGTGGGGGGGAAATCATAAGAGCTACACAGAGTTGAGGTGGACTTAAGATTTGTCCTTGCTGGAGAAAACCCCAGAATCTCCGTCTGCAGAAATGTTTGGAACGTAAGTGCATATGTGCATTTCTGATATACAGATAGCTTCCCACAACCCTAAAAACAGCAAGTTCTGAGCCTAAAATGTAGATCACGGTTGGGTGAGGGTCCAGCTGGTCAGGTGGCAGAGGGGGACCAACTGTTGGGCCCGCCCAAGATTTGCCCCAGGGCATGGCTGAGCACATGGGACTAAAGATGGTGCTAAGGGCTAGTGTCCTGGGCATAACCCTGATCACATTACAGAGACCCCTAATTGGTTTTCAGGTATTGACCTGCCCTCTGTGCTGAGTAACACTGGACTTGACCACTAGCACCTGAAGGATGTGTTGACCTTTGACACAGTTGGGTGCCCGATTGGTGCCTTGTGGTCTTTGGTCTATATAAGCTGTTTTGTTTCCCCCAATAAACTGAGATTTGCTTTTGACAAACTCCCCATCCCGTGGCCGAGTCTCTGGGGAATTGAGGCAGAGGTGGGGACGGTGGGACCTACCTTTCTTCATCTTCACAGCGGGCTGCACAATCATGTGAATGAGTGTGTGAGTGGGCGGACACGCCACGCCGTGGATGTTGGACTCTACAACCAACCACACTACACCCCACTGTTCCTGCTGCAGCCACAGCAGCCCGACACAGGCTTTCATAGCTACTGAATTTTTAAAGATACACTTACTTATTGTGTCTGTGGAGGGCAGAGTGCGGCTTGGGGAACTCCGTTCTCGCCTTCCACCATGTTGAGGCAGCATTCATTTTGCTGAAGAGTAGCTACTCCAGACTGGCTAGCCGGTGAGCTTCAGCTGATTCTTCTCTTTCTCCTGTGGGCATCGTGGGCTTACAGTTGTAGCCACCATACCCAGCTTTTTACAGGGGTTTCAGTCCTCAGCCTTGTGTGGCAAGCACTTGAATCTGCCAAAGCGTCTCTGTCTGACATTTTGAATACTTAGTACAAGTTGTCAGAAACTAAGTTCCATGTGTTATACACTCCTGAATGTCTCATGTGCCTTAGCTCGTTCGTACCTTAAAGTCAGGAACAGAGAGGCCTGTCTGTGTGCATAAGGAGAGCATTGCTCAGGAGTTTAGCTAATTCACTCAAGGACAAACCCACAAAGTCAGGCATGCGCGGCGCCGGGTCACGTGCAATGCCAGGACTGTCTGCAGCTTGTGACACCATTGTTCTCTTTAGTTGTGTTACTATTTTGTGACGAGATCCACTGCCAACAGACATTAAGCCGGTTGACAGAGTATGGCTTGAGTGCACAGACCTGTGAAAGTGCTTCCAAAGCCTCCTGTCATCTTTAGAGGACACATGCATGGAGGTACTCCTTGTGTGTGCTTCACCTTGCATTTATTTATTTAGTGTGTATGTGTGTGTGTGCGTGTGCGTGTGTGTGTGTGCGAGAGAGAGAGGGCACTGTGTGTCCTTGTAGAGAACTAAGGGTGACCAAGAATCATCCTGGATTGCTTCTACCTCCTTTTTGTTTCACTCTGGGATTTCCCTGGCTCCACCCACCAGGGCCAGAAGTGCAGGCCACAGCCATTTCTCCCTGACATTTTATTATTATTATTAATTTTAATTTTTCCACTTTTACAAGCATACTGAGTACTCCTCCCCGTTTCTTTCCATTCCCCCCTCCCTTCCCCTCTCTTCTCTTTATCAATCCATCCCACTCCTTCCCACCCTCCTGCCTGTCTGCTTGTATGGATTCCAGGGTCCCTCTGGCTTGTCTACTCTTGTTAGGAGTTCAGGCTTCTGTGGTATACCAAGTTGCCTCTCTTCAGGCCATCCAATGATAGAGGGCATGTCTCTTCACTCATCCAGCGTTAGTCCCTAAGGTTTCCACTGTATGTTCTTATCTTTCTTGAATTCCTAGGTAGTCTGTGGTGTTTTTAAGTAGGATCTGGGATCTGAAATCAGGACCTTCTGCTTTTGAGGCACAGTGTTACCCTGAGCCATCTCTCTAGTCCCTCTCTGCCTTGTTTCTGAGGTGGTCCTATGGACCATGGAAGGTCACGGATGCCGCTTGACCAGCTCGCAAGCTCCAGGGAGATTCCTGCCATATCGACAGCGCCAGGCTCACAGGTTGAAGATGCTGCCCAAGCTGTGCATATGGCCGCTGTGGACAGGGCACAAACTGTACCTCGACCCTCTGCTGCTTAGCTGCTTTGTTTTCTGATAATGTTACCAGGGGGACTCAGGCTCAGCATTACCAGGGTCTTGGACTCTTATTCCAAGAGAATGAAGTGAAAGCCACACACATTTGCACAAGTAGCAAAGAGGACTTTTTTATTCCCAGCAAAGCGATAGTAAAGTCAGGACACATCTTAAGGGAGCACAGGTCTCGGGGTGTAGAGACGTGGCCCAGTGTTGCCTGATGTCTCCATGGCATCTGAGGGAAGGAGGGGCTGCTTGCTAATGACTGAAAATTTGGGTGGGTCTATATTTTGATTGCTAGGCCATTCCAGTCATATTTCCCACTGCACATGTACCTACCACAATGCACCTGATTTTAATTATCTATATACCCAGTTATGCATAGACATAAGATGACCCTTAAAGGTCACTTGATGACACAACTCCGCTTTTATTACCCATTGCACCCCAAGCCAGTCTTTCTAGTCTTTGCATTTGGATGCGTTGGGAAAACATTTAGTCCAGTGGCTATAAAGGAGGAACGACCTTGTCTGTTGTCTAGTGAGGGGTGTGCACAGCCCAATGTAAGTGGGGGTCCTGGATGCTAGGGACACTGCAGAAGGGGTGTCCATGCACAGTACATGCAGATGAAGGTACTTATCTGCTAAAGCAGTACCAGAAGTTGAGGTCCTTAGTCCAAGCCAATGAGGGTCCCAGGCTCCTAAACTGTTTCCCTTGCTTGCCTGTTTCCAAATGTTTCCATGTGAACTGTGACACACGCATGGCTGCGTGCTCAGGAGGCAGATGCCCTGATAACTCAGTTCTGACAAATCCCTGTGGGAACTGAAGTTACACGGGGAGAAACCAGTAGAACTCCTCTTGCCTTCGGGGACAGAAGATGCTCCTGAAGGGACAGACATGCTCCCAAAGATGTCCTCTTGGGCTCTGTGGAAGGAGAATTGAAACAGTCTATCTGTTGAACTTTAGAATAAGTGGGAATGCAGCAGACTTTAGACTGCCCGCCACAAGTGATGCTTCCCATCTTTGCATAGCGGCTGCAGGCCTGATGATTTGGGGTTGGGATTGGCTGGGTGTTTTGTAATTGTTTGTTTTTGACACATGGTCTCATGCTGCCCAGGCTAGCCTCAAACACCTGTAGCCACAGATGACCATAAGCTCTTGACCCTCCTATCTCCACCTCCTGAGGGCGGGGAGGAGAGCCTCCCCCACCAGGCAGCTGTGATTGGTTCTTCCCTATGGCCAGCACCCCAGCCAGTGGGACCTGGTGCATGCTGGGTAAGTGCTGTTCCTGTGAGTCACAGCCCTTAGCTGGTGACCTCGTAGACAAGAGTTCTGTGTAACCCAGGGACTTCCAGCCCCTGATCCTCCCATCTCAGCCTCCGTAAGTACTAGGATCACAGGCTCCCACCACCACGTGGGCCGGCTGCAAAGTCTTCAGCCAACCACACCATCCACGGGAAGGTCAGGGCTCCACTGGGGCTGTCTTCAGCGCTCTCTCTCTCTCTTCTCTCTCTCCTTCCCCTCCTTCCTGGCTCTCCACACACCTCACAGTATAGACCAGCCGCGCCCCACGGTGGATGTTGAACCACCGGCCTGGGCTCTGGCTATGATGCTGTACTGGTCACACAAGAAGGACAGGTGCTGGGTCAGCCTCACCATGCCAACAATCAGGACCCCGCCCACCAGAGTCATCGAGGGCCAGAATAAACAGTGGAAGACCACTGTGTGGTCACGGGTCCTCGTGAGAACAGCATCGTCCGACTGGCTGGCTGCACTGGAGAAGCAGGTGAAGGGACTTCCGTTCCTGTGATCGAAGAATTCCTTGATGTCGAGGATGCTACTGAGCAGGTTGTCCCTATCTCGGTGACATTTGGGGGTGTAAAAGCACTGGAGGGGGAGAGAAAGAGAAGGCAGCGTCAGTGTAGCCGGCTCCGAGCAGCATGAGCCATGACCAGACTGAGCACTTTGCATTCTGGGAGCTGCAAGCTCCCATCGACAGAGGGTCCTTTAGGAACGCTCCTACAGTCTGGCTGGGCAGTCATGTCAAGCAGCTGCAAAAGCGTCTAAGACTAGCTGCAGCTGGCTAGAGCAGAGCCTAAGTTACAGAACCAAGGTCCAATCGCCTGCCGGATTCTCCCCATCCCTGAAGTCTCTACCGTGCCCATTAATAAATTCAGGAAAAGGTAGTCAAGTCCTAACCAATTAGAAAAATAAGTGTAAAATGAACGAGATCCTGATAGTCCAAAACAGTCCAATGAAAGGGATACATGTGACCCCACACATTGTTCATGTGTATTTAACATCATCCCCCTAAAAACAGGCCAAGAGATTCCTTTATGTAGAATTGTTAGCTAAGTATAACTACCCAATAATTTGTGAATAAACTGAAATAATCTATCTTGGGAAGACAAAAGTGTCTAAGACCTATATAGTGACTGATTGTATGCAAGACAGAACAGAAACCAGAAGACTGGAACCAAGGCCTTATCAATGCCATCAGAGTGTCTTGTGCCATCTAATAAAACCTGCACAGTTAAACTCAACTGCAGACGTGAAGTGGCACTGGCCTTGCGGTGTAATATTAAAACCGTAACAGCTCTTTACACGTCCTTAGCATGAATTACCAGCTGCCTTAAAGCAGACTGAGTTCATTCTAGCCAGGGTTGCCACAAGGAAACTGCCCAGGCCTGAGAATCACAGATAATCTGCTAAGAAACGGGAATGTATCCCTCCTTTCTCTGTGCCCCCTCCCCACCTGTCTCATCCAAGATTGCTAATTTTTTTCTAGCTAGGACCACTATAAAGATGGTCAGAAGTGGTCTGGAGAGATAGCTCAGGGGTTAAAGTCTTGGCTTTGCAAGCAAAAGGACCTAAGTTTGATCCCAGACCCCATGTAAAAATATCAGGAGGATATGGTAGCGGTCTATAATTCTAGCCCTGGAAGGAGGAGCCTGGGAAACCCCAGAGCCAAGCACCAAGGTAGGAAAGCCATCCAAGATGATTCCTGATGTCACGCTTGGGCCTCCACAGGCACACATCCCCTAAAAAGAAAAGTGAAAGGTCACTGAAGGCCAGGGGTGTGAGCCAGCTGGTAAAGGGCCCTGGCTGCAGCCCGCAGCCCTGTGTCAAGTAGCTGTGGTAACATGCATCTGCAGCTGTTATTTAGTACTCAGGAGGGGGAGGCAGGAGCAGAAGTTCAAGGCCATCCTTGGCTACTTAGCATGTTTGAGACCAGCCTGGGCTACATGAGATGCTGTCTAAAGAAGGAGGAAGAGGGCTGGAGAGGTGGCTCAGGGTTAAGCCTCTGCCTGGCAGGTGGAAGGTCCTGAGTTCAGATCCCAGATCTCATGTATAGACGCTGGGCACAAGCGGGGGCGGCCTGTGCTTCTAGTCCTGGTAGGGCGGAGCCTGTGAATCCCAGGGCAGAGTAAACAAGGAGGAGGTGGAGGCATCCATGGTGGTTCCCAAATTCACCCATGATTCTACATACACACACGCACACACACACACACACACACACACACACACACACACACACACAATTGAATAAGTAAAGAAAAAAAAGGAGAAGGAGGAGAAGAAGACAGAGGCAGCAGCCACTTCTGTGTCCTTCCCAGAGCTGAATGAAAAAGCACTCAGTTCTCAGCACCCAACTTCAAAGCCTCCTTCTGCAACAGAAGTGTTTACTACAGAAAAGAACAACTCATCAAAATGCAGAAAATAAGTGACTGTGGACTGCTTGTCCCTAAACAGGGGACCTGCACGGGAACTGTCCTATCAACATCTCACCACGGAAGGGGAAAGATCTCAGGAAGCTCCACGTCTCCCTGAGAGACCGACGAGGACTGATGCTGATGGGACGTAAGGAGGACGCTTTCCTCCATGGTGCATCACTGATCTAGGACGCTTGCTGAGCATGAATCAGGGCAGGCGTAAGTCATCACAGACCAGAGGAAACACAGTGGGCCGCACAAGTGAAAAAACTTGAAAATAGGAGGAAGTCTGGCAGGGGAGATGAAGGGTTGTAAGTGGAAAAAGAAGGGGAGATGGAATTGGGGAATAAGGGGGGGGGAGTAACATAAATTCACTATATTCACGCATGCAGTGCTGGAAACAAGGTAAACTTTTAACAAAAGAAAGTCACTGGAAGGAACCAGACTTCCCCCAGACGGCCTCTGGCACCCAGACAGACGGCAGCAAGGACACTAAGGATGATCTGCGTCACCTTGGCGTTGGACTGCGCCGCCTCCTCATCGTAGTGGAGAAACGCTCTCTGGCCCGAGCCACTGAGGTTTACAAACACCTGCAGACATGGGAACCGGCCCTGGGCAGGGCAGTCGACCTCACAAGCCAAGGTGCAGGACAGCCAGTCATCCGTGATGCGTGTGTGGATGGCAGTGCAGTTCGATTCTTCTCTGGGAGGGCTTTGAGATGGAAAGGAAGAGAGAGAAGCAGCTACTAGGAAATGGGCTTCTGGAGATGG
Source organism: Typhlomys cinereus (assembly GCA_023101885.1). NCBI lineage: Eukaryota > Metazoa > Chordata > Mammalia > Rodentia > Platacanthomyidae > Typhlomys > Typhlomys cinereus. The sequence continues at coordinate 1,661,778 of JALPQD010000445.1, forward strand.
GGCCATAGCTCAACAGGTAAGAAACACTTGTAGTACAAGCACAGGGACCTGAGTTCAAATCCCAGCACCTAAGTAAGAAGCCAGGCACAGGTGCATGCACCTGTAACTCCTACTGTGTGTGTGGAGATGGGGGATCACTGGGTTTGCTGGCTGCTAGTTTCCAGAAAACTTCAGTGGGAGACTGTCTCCAGGGAATGAGATGGACACCCAATGTTCTCTGGTCTGTGCATGTGTGCACGGGTGCACATACCTGCAGACACATGTGCTTCTCCATGCACAAGGAAAGAAAAGAATAGAAAGTGGACTTCAGCTAGCGATGCACACAGCAAGTCACCATCACTGTGAAGACAACAGCATAAGCCACAGATGTGGCGCCTGCACACCCCGCTGAGGAGGGTGGAGGACTGAGAAGGTTCCAAGCTCAGGTCTGACACTTTGGGGGCCCCCAGCAGTACCATAGATAAGGGTGACCAGACTCTGGAGTCACCTGGATGGGTTTGGACCGTGGAAACTCTGCCCTGTGGTGTCTGCAGCAATTCCCTTTCAGACTCTGGCTCCTGCGGTCGGGATTCAGCTCTGTTATCTCCATACTTAATAATATCCAAGATGTGCGTGTTGGAAAGATCATCTGAGTACATTACCTAAAATCTGAGGCCACCACGAGCCATGTTGGGAAACCCCATCCCTCTGAGAGGCGGCCACCCACCCACCCTGGCAAAGCATGGCGAGATGAACTCTGTGTCCTCACACACCCAGCGTCAGGTGGAAGCACCCCAGGTCTCCGTGAGTGCGTGTGGTTTGGCTTCTTGCTGTGGCTTGCTGCAGGCTAGCTGACTTGCGAGCTTCCAGCAACCTGTCCTGTCTCTTACTCACCACAGGCATTCTGGGATTGACCATGAAACACCGCATCAGGTTTCTCCCACGGGTTCCCACACTGGAGCTCAAATGATCGGCAAATATAGGAAGCGCTTTCCCCACTGAGCACCTTGTGGCCTGACCTGTCTTTCCCCCAAGTCCTCTCTCATCTCCTCCCTTGCTTTTAAACAAGTTTGCTGATGCGCTCATCTACTTCTCCAAGCAAGAACAGAATATTATAGAGTTGTGGATCTACTAGAACTGACCATGGACCCAGTGGGGTTCACCCGCCCCTCTGAGGTCTCAGAGAGTCTGGCACAGAGTGTGGCGTTGGGTCCTGTGTACTGGGGCCTTTCATCCTGTGTAAAGGGGATTCAGGGCTAAAACTGATCCTGTTCTCTGCCACTGTCTGCTGCTTCCACTGCAGCAGGATGAGAGAGGAGAGCCACCATGCGACCCACGGACAAGGGCTGGAGAGAAGCTTGGGTGTGAAGAGAGAGAGGAGGTGAGAAGAGAGAGAGGAGGCCTCCCACTCAGGCAGCGACCCAAAGCTCCAGCAAGCGATAGCCAGAACGATTTAGTGGATAAAGCAAAGTCACAGTACGATGTCGGTTTCCGGCAGATTCCCTCCAGCCACCTCCCAAGTACATCTTGACCCGTGGGAAGCAAGCTGATCTTCCACACTCGGTGCATGCTTTAAAAGTGGAGAGGGAGGGGCTGGAGAGGTGGCTCAGGGGTTAAGCCTCCGCCTTGCAGGTGGAAGGTCCTGAGTTCGGATCCCAGATCCCACGTATAGACGCCAGGCGGAAGCGGGGGCGGCCTGCACTTCTGGTCCTGGTAGGGCGGAGCCTGTGAATCCCGGGGCAAAAGGAGGTGGAGGCGTCCACGGTGGTTCCCGAATTCGTCCGTGGTTCTACACACACACACACACACACACACACGCACACACGCACACACGCACACACGCACACACGCACACACGCGCGCGCACATACATACGCACACACCCACAATTGAATAAATAAAAAAAAAATTAAAAGTGGAGAGGGAGGGGCTGGAGAGGTGGCTCAGGGGTTAGGCCTCTGCCTTGCAGGCGGAAGGTCCTGAGTTCGGATCCCAGATCCCACGTATAGACGCCAGGCGGAAGCGGGGGCGGCCTGAGCTTCTGGTCCTGGTAGGGCGGAGCCTGTGAATCCCAGGGCAGAGTAAACAAGGAGGAGGTGGAGGCGGTCCATGGTGGTTCCCGAATTCGTCTGTGGTTCTACACACACACAGACACACACACACACACACACACACACACACACACACACACACACACACGCACAATTGAATAAAAAAAAAAAAAAAAGTGGAGAGGGAATGGAGTCATGGGACAAAGAGAAGAGCAAGAACTCAGGAGCCAGACGCAAACAGCCAAAGCAAAGGCCGAGCGTTCCCTCGGCATGAGACAGGAGCTCCGAGCATCCTGAGTCCAAGCAGCAAAGCAATCAACCCGATGCATGAGTCCCAGCGTCCACTGAGCACAGTATCCCCGGCAGCGTCACCACAGGAGGAGGGTGGGCACCGCCTTGCCCCGAGGGTGGGAGAGGGATCTGCTGCTTCCTTTGCCAGGCCTCCTGTCACCTTTCCTAGTGGGGTCCTCCTAGTCTCCTGGGGCCTCATGTGCTGCTCCCAGATCCAAGAAAGCACGCTGCTTGGTCATGTGACTGGTACAGAGGCAAGCCCCACCAGAGGCAGGAGATGCGTTCCCTGAGCAAGTCCTAGGCGACATTGTTCACGTGGGCAGTGTGACTTTAACCTGGGAAATCAGCACCATAAGTGAGGATTTGTGCCTCAGATGGGCATCTCATTGGCAGACTGCTGAAGAACTTGTTGATTATGAGGTGGGGAAGGAGCTGGGCGGATATCTTCCACTTAAAAAAATCATTCCATTTATTAATTTATCTTGGGGGTGACGCATGTGCTGTGTATGTATGTGTGTGTATGCGTGTGTCCATGTGTGCGTGTGTATGTATGTGTGCATGCATGTATGTACATGTGCACATGCGTATGAGTGTGTGTACGCACGTGTGCGTGCATGTGTGTGCGTGTGCGTGTATGCATATGTGTGCGTGTTGTGCATGCATGTGTGTGTGTGTGTGTGTGTGTGTGTGTGTGTGTGTGTGTGTGGCAGAGGACAGCTTGTGGGAGCTGGTGCTTCCTTTCTACACATAGACTCTGGGGATTGAACTCAAGTCATCAGCTATAGTAGCAAGTTCCTTCCCCTGAGCCCTCTTACCAACCCATCATCCATTTTTTATGTCTCGTTTTTCTCCCAGAGCTGCCTGAAGCACGGACAGAGACAACTCTAAGCTGTGTCGGGAGCTCAGGGCTGGAAAGCCAGAGCCGAGCTCCTCTCCAGGGCCAGGACCAGGCTCTGAGTGACCAGAAGCAGCCAGAAGCTCCGCTCTTGGTCTGTCCCCTACCTGAGCATGGCAGGCCTCAGCACGGTGATTCCCAGCAGGAAGAACATCAGGACTGACGCTGCCACCATGGCGAGGCCCAGCAGCGTGGCACGGTCCTCTCCGGCGCTGGACGGCAGCTGCCGGGGTACGACTGAGGTCTCCCCGTTGCTGGCAACCCTGCAGGTCCTGGGGCCTGAGGAGGGAGGAGCTGCCCTGACGGGCAGAGAAGGGCTATGGTGGCTTGAGCAGGCTCGGGCATGTTTCCCACACAGCACTGTGGGCTCCTCCCACTGACAGTCGCCAATGCACGGGGACCCACTGTCAGAATGTGTGGAACAGGCTAACGTGATGGAGATCAACCGAGCATAATGGTGTGGCTGACATCTCGGCACTGGGGCAATGGAGACAGGAGGATGAGGAGGTCAAGACCAGCCTTGGCTACATAGAAAGTTGGAGGCTAGCCCAGGCTTTAGGAGTTCCTGTGCTAGGTAGATGCAGAAGCCAACTTGACAAATGAAGGCTGAGCTCTGGGCACATCTGTGAGAAACTAGCCATTAAAGAAAGTCCAGAGCAAGCCTGTGGGTGACTGAAGGACCCAGGAAGACCCAGCCCACGGGGGTGATGGACGGACCAGGGAAGACCAGCCCACAGGGGGTGATTGACGGAAGACCCAGCCCACAGGGGGTGATTGACCGACCAGGGAAGACCCAGCCCACTGGGGTGGGGCCATTTCTCAGGCAGGAGGATGAGGTAGAAAGAGCTGATTCAGTAGTTTGGCAGCCTGCAGCAGACTTGTAGTCTAGAAAGTAAAGTTTGCCCCTCTCTTAGCAATTCCTGTGGATATGGTGTGCCCAGCTCCCTTATTCTTTAGAGTGGCCTCTCCTGCTAAACTGGGCTGCGAGCTATAACCAAGAATTGCTAGGAAGCGTAAAACCTCTTGTTCTCCTAAACTGTCGGGTTGTGAGTTTAAGTTTATCAGCAGCATACAGTGTAACTACCAAGAGTTCCTTGAAGGAAAGAAAGGAGAGAGGGAGGAAGGGAGGGAAGGAGGGAGGAAGGGAGGGAGGAAGGTGCCATCAAGACTCAACCACATGCTTGTTAATGTGAGCATATGAGCAGCTGGGTGGAGAACAGAACACATCGCTTCAAACCTGTCACCTCTCAGGGACATTTGCTTGTTTTTATACTGTTTTAAATGAATGCAATCACATTAAATACAGGCTTTTTAAAATCTTGTGTTTCTCACTTATCAGGCCACTAACAAGTCTTTGTGCCCCTCTGTTGGCGTAGTAATTAATATTCCGTCCCTTGGATACATGGCAGCCACACCTGGTCCTTGGAGTGGTGTAATACTTGTCTCCACTTCCTGGGAGCATAAACAGCCCTGTAATTAACTCAGTGGCATTTACAAGAGTCTCAGTGCACTTCAGAATGATCTAACTTGCTCTCTCATTGGGGAGTTGAGTAAAAGGCATTTTTATCCTTTTATTTCCCCCAAGACCGCGGCTCCGTGTCCGAGGCTGCAGGGCCGGGCAGTGCGGCGCCTCCTGCTTGTGCTCCTGCACACAGGGGTCAGCAACAGCCACAGGGCCGCTTGTTGGTGCCAGCCGCTCAGGACCCAGACAGAAGCCGGCCGCTCACACTCGGCCCCCCAGGCTTTTCGGAGCGCCCCGCAGAGACACGCAGCAGCGCACCTGCGTGTCCCCATCCGCCTGGCATTTACTTCTCATGAGTGGAAGTGACTGGGAATAGATTGGTGCTGTCCTGAAGCAGAGGGACAAGGCGATGAGCCAGAGGGGCTGGACAGCCACATCTACATAGAGGTGGACACCAATCTGGGCTACTTGAGACCCTCTTTCAAGAGACCAAAGCAGTAAGAGAGAGTACCAGCCTTCGACAGTGCTGGTGGCAGGAAAGCTTCCTCCTCCCAATACACACCAAACACAAACCCAGACTCAGAATGAGCTTCTTCTAGCTGCTGCTGGCCTGTCCAGCAAGAGGCCCCTTTGAGGCAGGGGGAACCCGCCCCCCAAGACTTACCTCCCCTGGCGCCTCCGGCTGCCCTGGAGGGTGATTTGGACAGGAATGCTGTAGGGCTGCATGGACCCAGGTCACCTCTGATCCACCAAGGCTCAGGAAGGATGTAAATAAAGCCGAGACTCTAAGAGAGCCCCAGCCAGCAAAAGCGCTAGTGCTTGCAGGCTACTGGCCTGCTAGAACTTTCCCTGAGAGGTGCCAGCCTGCTGGCTGGCCTTGTGGGTTCTGGGCGGGCACAGCTCCCAGCCCCCCTGGTACTCAGGATTCCTACTGCTCTTCCCCCAGTGATACCTGGGCCTCCACCACCTTGTGACAAGCTGCCTCTTTACTAGACCCAGCGTCACCGAGACCCAGAGGGCTGTGGAACATTCTGAGGCCCCAGGGACCCTGTGGAAGTGGAGAAAGGGCGTCCGCAGCGGGCAGTTTGTCCCAGAGGACGCCTTTGCCCTGGCTGGGTTTCCTCTTCACAGGTCCTTTCTGGTCAGTTACTGGCTTTGCTGTAGAGAGACTTCACACCCGGCTGGTGGTCCACCAGCCCTGGGGAGGGACAGGCAGAAGGATCAGAGTTGAAAACAAACAAAAAAACATAAATTCGCTCTTATTTCTAAGTGTGCCATGTTCCAGCACGGTCTTGAGGCTGAGAGAGAGAAAGGTGGGAAAGAATCACACGGGCCCGGGATTAGGAAGAACAAAGGTGGGCCACACAGGTGAGGCTGAGAGACCCGTGAGGATTCCACTCACGCTTCTGGAATTTCATGCTAGATGCAGACATTTGAGCAGGGCCAGAATCCCCCTATCTGGGAGGATTGGGAGCGGAAGCCTGTGCTTGCCTGGAAGCTGATAAGGCTTCATAGTGTCCGGCACCCTCTGATCTCAGGCCGGGCACCCGACTCTCATCCCGTGCATTTGCACATTCATGAAGACCTCTTACTTCTAACTCGGCCTGTGAGATCTGCATGTGCTACACGTGGTGTCCTGCACATCATAGTCTACCAGGTGGTGCTTCATGAGAGTGGGAAACCTTTCTGGGCCACTTTAGACACTGACTAAAAAGCAAAAACAAGCAAGCAGCTCATAAAACCACAAGGTGACCCCCTGATTTCCCAAGACTCAAAGGGCTTGCCTTGGAATCAAAAGTGGGCAACCCTGCAGGAGAATGTCTGATCGATGGGAACAACCCAGTCTACGGTAGGCGGGACTAGTCCCTGGGCGGGTGGATAAAATGGAGGAAGCTGTTTAAGTTGGTTGGCATCCTTTGGAACGCAGTATGCTGGACAGATGTGCCCTCTGATGAGTGAGGTTTGTCCCTCTCTCAATAGTCCAGTGGAGATGGTGTGGCCAGTTCTCTGAGCCCTTGGTGTTAGTGTGGGCTCTGCTGCCAAGCTGGGCAAGGAACTGTAACTAGACATTTGTAAGCAAGAATGGAACTCCTTGCTTCCCCTTCGGCTATCTTGTCATGAATTATCAGCCATGATGAAGGCCAGCGGTGACAGAATGAACACATGCGGAGACCCTCCGGTCCTCCAGGGGCGTGTGTGGAAAGAGGTAAGAGGCAAAGCAGGGCGTCCTCGGATGTGCCAGGGGTCAAGTGAAGATCAGAAAGAAGTGGAAAGCCATAACCCATCCCGAGTGGAAGGGAAGCGGCCCTAAGCTAAGAGCTGAAGGGCGGAGAGAAGCTGCGGGCCAACACCAGCTGGCATCAAAGTTGGTGAAACACAGCGGTTTGGCTGGCGAGGAGAACCAGACCACCGCTCTGCTTTGGGAGGCAGAGACAGGGGGATCCGAGTTCAGGGCTAGCCTTGCCTACATAGGGAACTGAGAGGTCAGCCTGGGCAACATGAGACCCAAAAGATCAGTCCTCTCTCCTGCTGCTCTCTCTCTACTGCTAGGCAGCGCTTGTAGCTCTGCCCAGACCCTGTCTTAGCAATGGCAGCCACGAGCCTCCTGTCCATCACCCAGCAGACGCTGAGTAACATGTCCCTGTCTACAACCCATCCAGGGAGGTGTCTCCACAGCTGGCTGGAAACCCTCTCATCTGGCTCCGATCTGCCGCCTCTTCTTCTCCTGGGGCCAGGCCTGGCACTAGCTGACCCTCTCAGGTCAAAGGTCTCTGTGGCTGGCATAGCTGGGCAAGAGTATGCAGTGGTGAACCTGTTGTCTGCCCTCTTTCTCTCTTTCTCTGTCTCTTTCTTTCTTTCTTCTCTCTCTCTCTCTTTCTTTCTTTTTCTTTTGATGCAGGAAAAACGGTCCTTTGGCTGTCCCATGTGGGGTGCCAAATGATGTAGGGAAAGGAAAAGACCGTCCCAATGTTGCAGGGTTCTTGTGTTCCGGTGTTGAAGATTGAAACCAGAGCACGTGTAGAGGATTAAGGTAGAGTTTGTTAGAGGAGAGAAAGAGAAAGGCTGGAACTCACAGACTCCAGATGTGAGTAGCAGGCAGCTGGAAACGGACTCATGGACTGGAGTGCCATGGGGGGCTAGGGTGCCCTGGAGAACTCATGGTACCTAGGCATGGAATCCATGAGGAGCAAGGAACAAGAAAAGAACCCACGGCACTAGAGTGCCATGAGAGGCTAGGGCACCAAAGATGGCTGCCAGGGCCAGGCATTTTATACACCTAGACAAGCCCGGGGAAACTGGCTTTTTCCCATTGGTTAACTCCAATTGGGGCCCAACCCAGTTGTTCTTGGGCCCGTGTGGGCTAGAGGTCATCTCCATAATCCCTTCATAGGGAAGTTGGCATCTTATCTCTGGGAGGATTGAAGTCAGTTCCTCAGCAGAGGTGTTCCTTCAGGGTGATTCCAGCAGTGGGGAATGACCTTCAGGAATTCCAAAGACCTTCAAAGACCTTGAGAGACCCATCCCAGCATGGCTGAAATTAAGGGGAAGATTGTCAAACCCCAGCTGCTTAAAGACATTTCTCCTCCAACCTAACAGAGGACTTTGTGGAGGCTAAACTATGTAAGACAGCCTGTGGACTCCACCTCTTGCCCCCACAGGCGAGGAGGGAAATCTTGGGGTTCTGGTTCCCTGTGGTAAGGAACACAGAAGCCTGGGACACCCATCAGGCTTGTTCCTGAAGCCAGGAGGCCTGGTCTTTCCACACCATTCTCTGAGCTGGACACCTGATCCACCTGGGTGGTCTTCTAGTGAGACCCCGGGCTCTATCCCACCAATGACCCCCAGTGCCCTTTGTCTCCAGGACCCTGGGGCTGGCTGCGTATCCTGTCACTCGCACACCCCACTCAGGCCTGCACAGTGTAATAATCTCTTATTACTCTGGTGCAGCGTATCGAATACTTGCTAGATTGTGCAAATAAATCGATGTACATTTGTAAGCAAATGTGCAGTATACACAACTGCCAACGCTCGTGACCTCTTTGAACCTCAGCATAGGAATCACATCTCCTGATGCTTCTAGTTTTGAGTATCCTTCTCCTCTTCTTCTTTCTAGTTCTCTGCTGGATGCGTATTCATGTGTAGTGTGTGCACATGACTGTAGTGGGCAGAGACTGTTAGAAAAAGATAAGGTGAAGGTCCACAGCAGCAGGAGTCCTTGTTAGAACACAGCCTTCTGGGACGAACAGCTTGGCCTAAGATGGGTGAGCGCACCGACAGGAAGGATAGCTTGGGTAGGAAGAGGTATCCACCATAGCGCAGGTGTCCGGAGAGGGAGGAGTGGGATTGAGGTGTGTCTCTGAAGAAAGCCCAGGGGTCTCAGCCATGGCAAAGGCAGGAAGACCCTTCCGGAGCCCCACATCCTTGCAGGACGGTCTGCTGAGGGTTTGGTGACCATCGCCCAACAAAGCAGGAGAACTACAGCAGGCTGGTTGCCCCCTCGCCCTCTCGGGTCTGCCACAAGACAGGGTGAGTCCCTCTTGGGCACAAGGGCCACAGGAGATCATGAACTTTTTCCAGAGCTCACATGACTTGTCCCAAGTAGAGGGAGAACTCTCCAGGGGAGCAGTCTTGGGGAATGTGGGCTCTCCACTGGTTCAGCCCTGATGCACTGAAACACAACCGGCCCAGCAAAAGTTCCCTCTGTCCCCACACGACTCCCACCACAAGACACAAAGATGCCCACAGGGCGGAGAAAGAGGGTGGGGCTTCTTCCCTGGACCCCGCCTACGCTCTCTGTCTTCTGTGCTTGTCTTGTTCAGACTTCCTTATTCTTCTGGATTTAAGGCTGGGAATCAGAGTCACAGCATGGGTGGCTTTCGTGACTGTGGGTTGTCCATCACTGGACCTCTTTTAAGTTACTCTTGCCAACGGCAGAGAAAGGCTCTGTCTCTTTCAAAGGACCCAGACCACTGTGGCCTCTAACCAGCAGGAGGGCAAATGCCTGATGGTGGAGGGAGGCCGGCGGCAGGAGTTCCAGGCCATCAGAGGTTATCAAGCAAGTTCGAGCCAGTCTGCGCTACAGGAGACTAAAGAAAAGAAAGAAGAGGCTGGAGAGATGGCTCAGGGGTTAAGCCTCTGCTCACAAGCAGAAGATCCTGAGTTCTGATCCCAGATCCCACATAAAAAAGCCAGGTGGAAATGGTGGCAGCCTGTACTTCTGGCCCTGGGGGGGCAGAGCCTGGGAAATCCCAGAGTGAAGAAAAAAAGGAGAAAGAAGCAATGCAGGATGATTCCCATTGTTGCCCTTGGGCTTCCACAGGGATGTACAGTGCCTTCTGAAACACACACACACATACACACACACTCAATAATAATAAAATCCTTCTGCATCTTCGAGAGAAGAGAGAAGGTGCGCACTTGCACCATGGCGCAGAGGTGTGGTCAGAAGATTCCTTTTGGAAGTCAAATCTCTCCTTCCACCCTGCGGGCTTCCAAGGATCCAACTCAGAACTCTAGACAGCTGCAACTCACTGTGAAGAACTCCTCAGATTCTCTGCCCAGCCCCACACATCACACATGTGCACACACATACACACGCCACACACACCACACACACATACTGTACACATCACACATATACATTCCACATACATCTACAAACATGCCATACATACACTCACCTACGTGTACACGTTATGCACACACACACACACCACACACATACACATATTCACATACACATCCATACATAGACCACACACACAAATAAATAGATGCCAACCAGCAGTATCCAGGCATGGTGGCATGTGACTCTAATCTCAGTATACAGGAGGCAGAGGTGGGAGAATTACTAAATTCATGACTTGTCTGGTTGGTTCAACTTGGTTTACATATCAAGTTCCAGGCTAGCTGGCATACACACATCGCAACAAATTTGTAGCTCAGATGAGGGTCCCTCACACAGCCCATCATATCTTCTGAGAATCCTTGACTTTAATCTCTTCAGGGTTAAATCACCTGTCAAGTTTGGAAACGTGGTTCACAAAGGTCAGCGGAAACTTCTTTGCAATCCCCAGTGTGGAAATGCTAATTACCCAACTTGGCATGTCTGTGTTCAGTCAGTCAAGGTGTTCCCTTATAATTAGTCCCCAGGTAGAGACATCAGCTCCCAAAGGAAGGGGCTGCCCTGCCTGTGTGAACTTCTAGTTTAAACTTGTCTCATCAGGTGAGTTTCCATGACCAGGTCCCTAGTGCAAATCACAGAGAGGGAAGATGAAACTAAGCTGACACTCAAGAAATGAGGGTATCCAAAGCAGCACACACACACGTGTGTGTGTGTGTGTGTGTGTGTGTGTGTGTGTGTGTGTGAAAGAGAGAGAGATAACATGCACGCATAACTACCATGGTGCACAGGTGGAAGTCAGAGTGTTACAGGGAAAATGGTCTCGACCATCCCAATGTCGTAGGGTTCTTGTGTTCCGGAGTCAAAGATTGAAACCAAAACACGAGTAGACTCATGGACTCCAGATGTGGAATGCCATGAGGGGCTAGGGCGTCTCCATCAGAAGCAGGCAGCTGAAAAGAACCCATGGCACTAGAGTGCCATGAGGGGCTAGATCGCTCCCATGAGAAGCAGAAATGAAACAGAGCTCATGGCATTAGAGTGCCATGAGGGGCTAGGGAGCCCATGAGAACTCGAGGTGCCTAGGCATAGAATTCATGAGGAGCAAGAACAAGAAACAGACCCATGGCACTGGAGTGCCATGAGGGGCTAGATTGCCTCCAAGAGAAGTAGGCAGTTGGAAAAGGAACTCATGGCACCTTGAGTACCACAAGGGGCTAGGGCACCAGAGAAGCAGGCAGTTGGAAATGGATTCATTGCACTAGAGGTCCATGAGGGACCAGATTGCCAAATAGGCTGCCAAGGCTAGGTATATTTATACACCTAGACAAGCCCAGGAAACTAACTGGCTTTTTCCCATTGGTTAATACCCATTGGGGCCCAACCCAGTTGCTCTTGGGCCCTTGTAGGCTAGAGGTCAAGTTGTTGGATATGGAGAGCTCATCTTCATAATCCCTTCATAGGGAAGTTGGCCATCTTATCTCTGGGAGGATTGGAGTCAGTTCCTCAGCAGAAGTGTTCCCTCAGGGTGAATCCTGCAGTGGGGGATGACCCTCAGGAATTCCAAAGACCTTGAGAGACCCATCCCAGCATGGGTGCTCTAATCCTGCCTCACCACGAGGACTTCTGTAAAGTTATTTCTCCCGGTTTGTCTGCGGGTGTCTTACCTGCTGCTGAGTCATCTTGCCTCGTCAGTGCTTTATTAACAGAAGAAACTGCTGCACAACAACAATAATATTCGGGTTCCAAGAAAGATAAACTGCATGTGCAGATATAAACATAAGGAAAAAATAGAGCAAAGCTTTATGTTGGCCAGCAGGAAGCTGTGGGATTATGGAAAAACACATCTGTTCTTTACACATTTCTATTGCCTCCATCTATTTCTCTGTGACCAGGAAACAGTTAAGTCACACTTGATGGAAATGTAACAAAAAAGCTAGAAGAACAGTGATTAAATATTCCCTAGAAGAATGCATAATAGCAGGACTCAGCAAAGTCAAGGCATTGGTGCTCTCGACATTTCAAGGTTATACCTTAACTGCCCCTCCCTTAGGAAGTCAGTGGAAAAACACCGAAGAAAGGAAAGACCAGGGGATCTACAGGGCTCCAAATGTGAAATGTTGCCTGGCATCTAAACACTGGGACATTCTTCACAGCCACACATCCTTCCAGAGTTTTTTTTTTTTTTTAAGAAATGCGGGTGCAGGAGAGGGTGATTGCACATTACAGTTTTGTAGTTCCAATTGCTTTGGAATAAAATTTCACCCTAGAGTTAAGACTGGGGACTCTGCAACTGGCGACTGTCCAACGGCGCTCCTTTGTGACAAGCAGGGAAGGAAAGATGTGGATCATCTTTCAGGATCCAGCAAGAAAGCGGGGAGACGCCACCAGTGGGTGGTGAGAGGCAACGCGCGCAGCCGCCAATAGGGGGCGCTGGCCTTCCCGACCCACAAGATCAGGTAGGGTCGGGTCGAGCGCTTGATGTATGGCCCCGCCCTCGCCATCAGGCTCCGCCCTCCACCTCAGGCCTCTCCCTCCCCGCCAAGCCACGCCCTTACGCCAAGACCCCGCCCTCGCCGCCAGGCTCCGCCCTTAATGTCAGGCCCCGCCCTCAACGTCAGCATCCTCCCACTTTCAGACAGTTTCCCCATCAGGCCCCGCCCTCAATATGTGGCTCCACCCACCTTCAGACACACCTTTACTGTCAGACTTCACAGTCAGACCACCCCATCTGAATCTCAGGCCCCGCCCTCACCGTCAGATCCGGGGCCTCATCCCTAGTAAACCCTGCACACTTGCATTAGCCCCGCCCAACAGTCAGAGCCCCGCTCTAACGCGTCATCAGGTCCTGCCCCATCACTGACCCCGCCCCATAGCCAGGCCCCACCCCACAGTCAGGTCCCCTTCTTGCGTCATTAGGCCCCGCCCATGCTGTCCAGCTCCCACCTTACCCCCGGAAGTCCCGGGACACTTGCGTCATTAGACCCCGCCCTATGGTCAGAACCTCCCCAACCTGTCATCAGGTCCCGCCCCACCTCCAGGCCTTCCCTATACGTCATCAGGCCTCCCTTGCATCAGGCCCCGCCCCACACTCTGATTACCCCTGGCGTTATCAGGCCTTGCCCCAGCCTCCAGGCCCCGCCCCACACCAAGACGTCTCTTCTTGCGTCATCAGGCCTCGCCCTGCGGTCCAGGCCGCCGCGGGGCGGGGCGACGCAGGCGCGAGGGGCGGTGTGCGGGCCTGGCGGGCAGGGCGCGGGCCGCGGCGGGCGGCGGGAGCGGCCTCCTCCTTCGTCTCCCCGGGCGGGCGGGCCTCCGCGGAGCTGCGGCCTCCTCCTGCGTCCCCCGGGCGGGTGGGCCTCCGCGGAGCTGCGTCCCGGCAGACGCCGCCGTGAGGTGAGGGCGGGCCGGGCGGCTTCGTGTAGCGGAAAGCCGGGCCCGGAGGAAGCGGCGGCCGGATCTGGGGCCGCGGGCCGGGGCAAGGCGGCCGGGTGGGCGTCCCGAGCTGGGGGCCCCCGGAGCCCGCGCGCGCCGTTTCCTGGGCCGATCTGCGCGTGCGGTGGTCCCAGAACCCACTCACGCCAAAACACTGGTCGGCAACCTACTGGGTTTGCACCCAGGGGCCCGGCCAGGCCATCCCACGTCGGCCCCGAACCTGCAGCGTGGCGGTGGTGGGCCTCGACCCTTTGATCCTCCTGCGTCCAAGTCCGGGAGCTGGGATGGGCGATGCGTGCCACGCTCCCGCTGCCGAACGCGAAGCCATTTTTATGGAGCGGTAGCAAGAAGGCTCGTTTCAGACCCGTTAAAATGAAGCTTCTCGGTCCATAGAGCCCCCCGGGGCCACCTCTTCCGAGGCCTCTAGGATTTGTCCGCTATTTGGACATTGCTCATTGAAAGTGACAGGTGCCTAGGTGCATACACTTTGCATGCCGTTGATTTCAGGCAAAATTTTGCTGCGGCTCGGGAGCTGGCGGCAGTCCCCTGCCTCAGCTTCCCAAGACGAGCCCTCTCTCGTTGCTGCCATGTTTTTTGCTCCGTAAGAAAATTTGTGGAAGAACGTTTCCTGCTCCCTGCCCGGTATTGTAAAAATGACATGGCATACAGCCGCTCCTAGAGCGGGGAGGGGGATGTTGTCATGGCTCAGCCCTGAACGGTCTCATATTTTCATGTTAGACTCTCGGTTTGGATGTGACCTTAAATTTTTATTTTTATAACAGGGAACTTTGTAGAACAGGCTACCAGGTTTCCGGATTCAAATTCACATCCTCCAGGCTTACACAGCAAACACCTTTATCTGCTGAACCCATCTCACTGGCCCAGGATTTGACTTTAAAATGTCCTGGTTTTCCTGTGGTGACCTGTGTGTGTGTGTGTGTGTGAGTGATTCAGAATCAAAGAAACACATGATTTGTATTATTGGATTAAAAAGCCCAATTTCTTCATGAAGACCCAAAAGCATGTTTGCCTAGGTAAAGGTTGGTGTTTTGGTCATGCTGACATGAGTTCTAATGAGCTAGGGCGCCAGACCCTATCCTGTGTTGTTGGTGATCCTGAACCCCACACTCGAATACCCAAAGCCAGCTTGCAGCAATAATTTTGTACATGCTTGGCTTCCAGTTTTATTTACTTACTACTTTTACAAGTATATTGAATTTCATCCCAGCTTTCCTCTCTCGATCTCCTCCTGTCCCTTCACCATTCCCTCCGACTCCCTCTCACCTCTCTGCCTGTATGCTTCTATGGCCCCCAGGGTTCATTATAGCTTGTCTACTCCTGTGGGGGCTCATGCCTCCACAGTGGAACAAGTTACCTCTCTTCAGGCCACCCCACTGATATGTGTCATTTCCCTTCACTCATCTAGCTTTAGCGCCACAGGTTTCCACTGTGAGTTCCCATTCTGTGGGTAAAATACCGGCTACCTACAGAGCAGTTTGATATACTGTCTTCCTACTTATAGGTTTATTGGTTGTCTTCCCTGTTGACCTATTTCCTTCCCTTTTTTTAGGATCTTGTTCTAGTTTGCAGTAGCAGAGATGTATACCTTCTAACAAGCAAGTCTTGAGTCCAATCAGAAAGCTGTTGGTTGTCTCCTTGATACTCATGCCACTGTTACACTGGTGGTCACCTGTTGCCATGGTGATCTATATTGCAACTTACAGATCTCATACTGTTGATGGGGCTTGTGATTTTTCTCCCCCAGCAGTTTCTACAGTATTCTTTAGTACTGTGTAAGCTATACAGCAAGGAGAAAGTTCTCAGACCATTTCCAGTTGATATATTTTTCCCATGTGCTGTGATCCATTTGTGTTCCATCTTTAATCATAGGGTCTAGGGTCTTACTGACAGTTTTTGAAGAGCAATCAAGAATAATGGCATGGGCCTGGAGAGATGGCTCAGGGGTTGTGACTGTCTCACAAGCAGAAGGTTCTGAGTTCGGATCCCAGGTCCCACATTAAAACAAAACAAAACAAAAGAATAATGGCAAAAACCTGTAATGTTTGGGGGCCTTTGAGACCTCTCTGACCAACATTTTATTTTATCAATTTTGTCTTTGGGTTCTAAGTGGATCAGCTCAAGCCTTTTTTCCCACCATTTTCCTCACTCTCTGCTACTCTATGTAGGAACTGCCCAATCTTGTTCCTTTCTGTAAAAGACATGGTTTTTTGTTTTATTTTGTTTTGTTGACACATTACTAGCATAGGATATTCCTTTGGGATTACTTCCCATGATCTTAGGACTTCCAATTTTAAACAACTTGAAAAGTCTGGTGAATTATGGAGACTTCTTAAAGCACTCAGCTGACAGTTTTCAACGCCCTGTGGGCATTTTAGAGTGGATAACAGGAGGCATAAATGTAAAATGGTGCGGGTCTTGTAGTTTCAGTTTATGTCACGGAGACAAAAACTTTCCCTTTAGATTTTCCAATGCAGTGGATTGGAACTGCAGTTTATAGAAGGCTGCTCGCGCGCGGGGGGGGGGGGGGGTGTCACACATCTACTGTCCCAGCTCTTGGAGGTGAGGTGAGGCGGGAGGATCGGGCTTTACACTTTGTCTTCTACTTTGAGGCCAACTGGGCTACATGAGACCCTGTCTCATGTTAAGTGAGACCTGAAACACTTGCTGTCATGTTTTAGGGACTGATCTGGAAGGAAGCAGGGTGGCCCTGCTGGTGGCACCGTGGAACCATGAAGACTGATGCTTGGTGCCCATCCGTCGGAAGACAAGGGTTTCCTCTTTGGTTCTGCTACCAGAAATTGAGTCTCTTCACCAGTTAAAATGAGGTGGGTTCTTCATGGAATCATGAGGGAGGAGAACTCTGTTCCTCTCGTGTGACGCGTACATCTCCTGCAGTGCGGTCAGACCCAGAACTCAGGAAGCAGCAGGGAGAAGGAATACGGACACCTCAGTTAGTCTCCACTAGAAACAGAAAATCACTTTGGTGGCTTGGGCTGGTGGCGCCTACATTCAGTCCTCAGAGGTTGGGGCGAGGACCTTGAGTTCAAGGTCAGACTGGACCACATAGAGACCCTATCCCAAAGGAAAAAAACAAAAAAGGGAGGTGCAGAGACAAACACCTTGCAACAAGAGCAGGAGTATCTAAGAGATATGGCATGATAGGTAGAGTGCTTTCCTGGTGTGCATGAGTCCTGGGAACTCAGTCGGTAGCATGCTTTTCTAGTGTGCATAAAGCCCTGTGGTCCAATCCCAGCTCCACATAGAACCTGGTGTGATGGTGACTATCTGTAAGCCTAACACTTGTAGGCTGGAGAGATGGCTCAGGGGTTAAACCTCTGCCTCAAAAGCAGAAGGTCCTGAATTCAGATCCTGGATTCCATGTAAAAACACCAGGTGGCAATGGCGGAAGTCTACACTTCTGACCCTAGAAGGCAGAGCAAATCAAAGGGTGCAATCTAGGATGATTCCTGACATCATCCTTGGGCCTCCACAGGCACACCCAATGCCCTCTGATACACACACACACACACACACACTCACACACATGAAAAACAGAATCTTAGCACTTTTAGGTGGAGGAAGTAAGATCAAGAGTTTGAGATAATCTGCTGCTGCATTGCAGGTTCAAGGCTGAAGCACATGAGAGACCTTGTCTTTAAATTTTTATTTATTCATTTAATTGTGTATGTGTGTGTGTGTGTGTGTGTGTGTGAATTCAGGAACTATCATGGACCGCCTCCAACACAAGCCACTCCCGCTTCGGCTCGGCGTCTATATGTGGGGTCTAGGATCCAAACTCAGGTCCTTCCACCTGCAAGGCAGAGGCTTAACCCCTGAGCCACCTCTCCAGCCCTGACCTTGTCTTAAAGACAAGCCAAAGCAGGATCTTGTATGAGCTGCACGTCCTGCAGGTCCCATGCTGCTGCAGCTTCTCTTAGTGGAAGAGATAGTTCTGCACTTTTTTTTTAATGGAGTTTCTTATGGCCCAAGCTGGTCTCAAACTCCACCATGGGTTTTAAAAACTGAATAGAGGCCTGTTGAAAGTCTGACTGCACCAGGACTGACCTCACTGCACTCTGCCTCGGGGTGCTGCTCAGAGAGGAGGAAGGAGCAGCCCTGTAGGAGGCCTTGAAAAATCCTGGACATGACCAGTGCTTGCTGAAGTCCATTAACTGTCTGTGAGGACTTTCAGCTCTGGGTGACTCAGATGTAATTTGATCACGTGTGCGCTTAGGGCTGAATGAATGTTAGAGCATCAAAGTATAGTTTTGCCTCTAAAGGTAAATTAATTTCAAAGAAACAGGGAATTCTTTAGAGTGCTCTAATTAAAAACTAGGGCCCGTGAGATATCTTGTGGGTAAAAGTGTTCGTTGGCAAGCCTGACAGTCGGGGTTCAATTCCCAGAACCCACAAGGTGGAGAGAATTAGTTCCTGCAGGTCGTCCTCTGGCCACCACACGTGCACCACGGTGCTTTCTGTGTGTGCATGCACAAGATAGTAAATGTAAAACCAGAATTTTGGTTCAGTTTTCTTGAATTCATTCATGTGTCGTCTTGTCTTACTTTAGGCACGGGCACCTGTGGAAGCCTCTGTCATTCACATTCCTCACTACAGAATTAAGAACTATACCAAGTAAGTGGAGCGCAGCACAGCCAAGTGTAAGTCAACTTTCTCACGTCATGGAATTGTACAGAGGTTGCTGTCACATTTCTGTTCTCAATAGAATGTTGATTTGTGATCTCATAATAAGGATGTTTTTCTTAAAATTGCTTGTACAGTTCTGAGACACTGCAGTACATGTTTTTGTCTGTAAATGGTGGCACCAGTGTCTCTTCAAAGGAACAAACCTGCTTTCACTCTGCAGTCTGTAGACATTTTTTACCCATAACATCTTGCTTGACACCAAGGTGGGCTGACTCTCTATTTGCTTTTTGGGACAGCTAGATGGAAGGATCAGCGGCCTTTAACTGTGTGTGTGTGTGTACACTAAGCACAGCTCATTGTAACTCATCCAGTCTCATGATTACACCAACACTTGCCAGAGAATTTTTTAGGTAAGAATCAAAACAAATCAGTGTCTTGCTTTTATGCTTTATTAGAAAAGCAATCCCAAGTCTAAATGGAGACTTGTAGTCTATTGGTCTCATAAGATTTACTTTCCTGTTGTATACAGATTTCCAGTGCCAGTAAATTCCTTGGGTAGCATTTTTAAAATAATACAGTTGTTAATTTGTACCACAATTCATTTTTTTCCTATTTTAGAGTGAAAAGCTATGAATGAATATCCTAAAAAAAGAAAGAGGAAGACTTTACACCCTTCTCGTTATTCAGGTTGGTGTATAATTAGCTTTTTTTAGAGTTGGGTCATGGATTAACTTCCACAACATTTGTATTTCCATCTGTTTTCCCATTATTGGCAAGGCTTCAGTACCCCGGTCACCCTGTACATAAGAGAACACAGTGAATTCTGAACCGCCTCGCTCCATGTGAAGTGCTGGGAACGTGTTCCAACTTCAGACTCTACCCAGTTCTCATGGTCCTGTGGTTTGTGCTAATTCAAAATTAGTATCCAAGGGGATCTCCATAGCATGCTTGAGAGTCACCCATTGGGCATAGGTGGGTGTAAGGTGCAGCGTGTTCACATCATTGAGGAAAAAGCTCTTTACATAATCATCAGAAAAGCAAGCTTTTATTTTGATTGTGTAAGCTGCAATTGAGGAGGGCTCCTGGGTCTAGTCTTCACACTGCCTGAGAGCAGACGTGGCATGGGGGTGGGGTGGGGCACCCAGTAATCTCAGCACTTGGGAGGTAGTGGCAACAGGATCAGAAGCTCCTCCTCTGTGGCTGTCAGTCCAGAGTGATTCTGAGCCCCGCCTGAAAGGAAAAGTCCCCTCTGAAAGAAAAGAGGTCTTTGTGTTGTCTCCAGCAGCTTGCACAGCACAGGGCACTCATGCGCACTGATGTCAGAGGGAGGGGCGGGCCTGCTCACTCATGGCCTAGTTAACACAGCACTTATTATGCAGTCATTCTGGGAGCTGCTCAGGTTTCTCCAGTATTTCAAAGTTAGCATTTTATCTTATTTTTTACTCTAATTTTATTTTAGTCAGGGCCTCCTGTCTAGCCCAGGCTAGTCTTGAACTTATGGTCCTGTCGATGCTGCATGATAAGGGTGCATCACCTGCTTGGCTCCTCAGAGTTCTTAAACTCTGTAATCTGTTTCTTTCAAGCCTAAAATGCCCATGTTAGGCATGAAATGTGGAACTTTTGACAACTGAGGAAAGTACTGTCTTATACTTACTGACTTGGATTGTGGGCATGATGAGTGATGGTGCTTGCCAGTACTGCAGGGGCTGTACTCACTACTGCAAGAGAAAAGATTGCAATGTAACTGAGTGTGCTGGGTGGACTGAAGCTGTCTGTCTTTCTTGTTTAGATTCCTCTGGAATAAGCCGAATTGCAGATGGATTCAATGGAATTTTTTCTGATCATTGTTACAGTGTCTGTTCTATGAGACAGCCAGACTTGAAATATTTTGACAGCAAAGGTACATTTCTGATTTTCCAGAGTATTTTTCTGTAGATTGCTTGTGCAGGACCTGGGATGTGTCTGTGGAAGTGAATGTGCCTGCCACACATGCCTGCTTGGACCTTTGGTAAAGCTAAGAAATGTGGGAGAAGGACGTGTGTCAGTACTGGATGCTCCCTCCAATGCCACTTGTCAGCCAGTAACCAAGACATGTTGTCCTACTGTTGAAGTTACTCTGATGCTGCCGATGAATTCACACAAAACGGCTTATGGGAAGGTTTTATTCTGGCTTACAATTGTCCAGTTATAATTTCTTAGTCCATCTTGGCAGGAGAGTTCACATTAACACCAAGGTCTAAGGAAACTGGCCACATCATATTCACAGGACTGCTGAGACGGGCAAACCTCACTTGCCAGGTGTACTCAAGAATGCCAACTCACTGAACCAACTAAAGAAACATGGCAGTGGGCTTATGCTCATGGGTTTCACTGGTCTTATCAGTTCAGGAGCTAAACATGTAAACAGTTCCAGTCTGGTGCTAAAGAATGCCAAGCTACTAAACCACCTTCCCCCAGCTTATTCACTTGCTCAGGGAATAGTCCCACCTACTATCGGCTGGATCTTACCCGTCAGTTAGTCTCCTGGAGGTTTGCTCAGGGTTTAACTACTGATTCTTTACAAATGCGCCTAGATCTTGAGCCTTCAGTTGTCAAATGTAACCATCCCACCTGTACTAATGTAGGTGCCACTAGCAGGTAATATGGCGTATACTGGAGCACTTTGTACTGTCTCCACAAGATTTCCCATACGTCTTAAACTGTTGTAAAAACACACGTGCACATGTATACAGCACAGTCCGTTTCTCTGTGGACCTTTATTCCATCCTAGTTTGGAAAAAGGAGACTGGGTCAAAAGAACAAAAGTTTAGTCAAACCCAGTGTCTTTAAGTTTCTAAAGAAGTGCAGAAAGCACTGGACTCCACATGGCCTAGAGGCAAAGCGGCTGATTGCATAGCAGATTTTGTTTGCAGTGGAGATATGTCCTTTTGTGGCTAAATCTAATTGTTTTTATGGAGATTAAAAATGAGTCCTCGATGGTTTTATGATGTTTAACTGCTTTGCTATACATAGTAAAGTATTCTTCTGAACCCCTCTTTACAGATGATGATTCCGACCCTGAGACAGCAAATGAGTTGCCCAAATTTACAGATGGAATCAAGGCCAGAAACCAAAACCAGAGCTACCTGGCCCCCAGCCCTGTGCTTAGAATTCTAGACCACGCTGCTTTTGCTACAGGTTGGGATGCTCATGACCTACTTCTGTCCAGATGGTTAAACCTTGCCCAGCGCTGTCTGGCAGGTGTGTGTGGTCATTCGCTGTGGCTGACCTGTGCTTTATTTCCAGAGAAGCCCTCTGATGTGGAAATTTGTGAGGAGGAGTGTGATTCCCCTGAGTCGGTGCCTCAGCAGGTTCAGGATGAGGGTCCCGTGCAGGTGCATGCCGCGGAAGACGTGCCCATTGCGGTGGAGGTGCACGCCATCTCGGAGGACTACGACATTGAGGCGGAGAACCACTCCTCGGAGAGCCTCCCTGAGCCTCCCGACGACGAGCCGCCCGCCAAGCTCTGCAGGACCCTGGACAAGGGCCAGGCCTTGAACGCGCCTGCTCAGCAGAAGTGGCCCCTGCTGAGAGCCAGCAGCAGTGGGCTGTACAAGTGCGAGCTGTGCGCCTTCAACAGCAAGTACTTCTCCGATCTCAAGCAGCACGTAATCTTGAAGCACAAGCGCGCTGACTCGTACGCGTGCCGCGTGTGCAAGCAGAGCTTCGCCAGCAGCGTGCTGCTGCGGGAGCACGCCAAGCTGCACGAGGAGGACCCCTACATATGCAGGTACTGCGACTACAGGACAGTGCTCCTGGAGAACCTGAGCCAGCACATCGCCGACACCCACTTCCGAGACCACCTGTACTGGTGCGAGCAGTGCGATGCGCAGTTCTCCTCCAGCAGCGAGCTCTACCTGCACTTCCAGGAGCACAGCTGCGATGAGCAGTACCTGTGCCAGTTCTGCGAGCACGAGACCAACGACCCCGAGGACCTGCACAGCCACGTGGTGAACGAGCATGCGTGCAAGCTCATCGAGCTGAGCGACAGGCACAGCCGGGGCCAGCAGGGCCGGTGCAGCGTGCTGAGCAAGATCACCTTCGACAAGTGCAGGAACTTCTTTGTGTGCCAGGTGTGCGGCTTCCGGAGCCGGCTGCACACCAACGTTAACAGGCACGTGGCCATAGAGCACACGACCATCTTCCCGCACGTGTGCGATGAGTGTGGGCGGGGCTTCTCGAGCATGCTGGAGTACTGCAAGCACTTGAGTGCGCATGCGGACGGAGGGGTCTACCTGTGTCAGTACTGTGAATACTGCACTGGCCAGATTGAAGACCTGAAGCTCCACCTAGATTTCAAGCACTCGGCCGACCTGCCTCACAAGTGCACTGATTGTCTGATGCGGTTCGGAGACGAAAGGGAGCTGATCAGCCACCTCCCACTGCATGAGACTGCCTGACACCCCTCTCACGTCCGTGTATAAAATTATAAATTCATTTTGAGAAGTTAGACAGGCGACTGAACACAGGTGTCTCTTACTGCACAATTGCGTTCTGTGTGTCTTATTCTCACTCTGGTGTTTCAGTTGTGTGCCTATACGTGACATCATGAACTCTGGGCAGGAGCTCCTGTTCACGAATGAAGCAGACACACTGAAGACCTTTAGGGCTTTTCTCAACCACAGGTAGGATGGCTTTCTCTCTTTAGTTTCTCACATATACAAGCATAACATTTCCAGAGCTAAACAATACCTGTTTCCCATGTTGAAAAGAAACTGGACTTCTTTAGCAGCGCCCTCAGGCACTGCACCCCAGGGCTGAGTGTAAGCTATGGGGGGGACTCTTGCACCCCAGGGCTCTGTGCCTCTGGGCTCAGCACAAGCTGTGGGTGAGCTCTGTACCCAGGACTCTGTATAATTTATGGGTGCTCTCTGCACCCCAGGGCTGAGCGTAAGCTGGGGTTCAGTCTGTACCTGTGGATTCTCTAGTAATATCAGGAAGCCAGTGCCCTTTAACAGTAGAGACAGAGGCCATTTGGTTGACAGGCTTTCTTCTTTGGGGAGTTTTGACGGGGGTTCGCTGTAGACCAGGCCAGCACTAAACTAAAGGCAATCCTCCTGCCTCAGCCTCCCAGGTGCAGGACCACACATGAGCCACCACACTGGCTGTTTGTAACATCTCAGTCTTGTATGTGAGGAACTCAGGCAGGAGGGAGAGGAGGGCAGCAGCTGATGAGACAGTAGGCATGTGATCTGCTTCCTTTATAACCCCTTGGTGGCTCTCCTTGGGTATGCTGACGGCACCAAGCTGCTGGCATCTAACTGTCCATGCCTTGACAAAACCCACAAACTCTTGACACAGAGTTGGGAAAATGAGGGGATGCTGGCATGTTTGGTGACAAATGGGTTGTTGCAGGAACAGTCTTTCCTCTGTCAAACATCCCTTGGTGGTTATCAAATGTTACAGGGTCCCTGTTTGGGGGGCCAAATGTTGCAGAAACAATTGTCCCAATGTTGCAGGGTTCTTGTGTTGTGGAGTCGAAGATTGAAACCAGAACACATGTAGAGGATTAAGGTAGAGTTTATTAGAGGAGAGAAAGGTTGGAACTCATGGGCTCCAGATATGGAGTCTTCTCTGAGGAGAACTCATGAGAAGCAGACAAGGAACAGACTCATGGCATTAGAGTGCCATGAGGGGCAAGCGCCCTGGAGAACTCATGGAGCTAGAAATGGATTCATGGCATCCTGAGCGCCATGAGGGGCAGGAGCCAAAGATGGCTGTCAGGATCAGGCATATTTGTACACCTAAGGAAGCCCAGGAAACTGGCTTTTTTTTTTTTTTTTTTTAATCATTGGTTAGCTCCCACTGGGGCCCAACCTTGTAGCTCTTGGGGCTAGAGATCTAGTTGTTTGTTGATTTGGAGAGCTTATCTCCATAATCCTTTCATAGGGGCACTTACTGTAAGAAATGACTGCAGGCTGGGTCCCTTAAACAACAGGAAAACTTTGATTCTTCGTTCTCAAGGCCAGAGCTCAGATGAAAGTCCTCCTTGTGAGGTACAAGTGACCTGTCAGGCTTGCAGGCAACTGACTTCAAGTCCACATGGTGTTCTTCCTGTATTTGAGTAATCTGTGTCCATCTTTCTGTGGGGATACCAGTCATTGTTTAACTCAGCTGGTACGGTGGTGCACTTGGGCTGTGGAGGCAGGAGGTTCAGGAGCTCAAGGTCATCCTTAGCTATATAGCAAATTCAAGATCAGCCTGGCTACCTGAGAAGGAAAAAGATATCCAAATAAGTCATGTTCTGGGGTACCAGAGTGTAGAACTTTAAAAATTTGAATGGAGGTGTGGAGGCAGTTCTGGCTTCTAAAAATGTCTAGAGAATAGAATTTTGCTATCGTTGCTCCCAAGTTTCACAAACATTGCTTCCCGTGATACCATTGTCTAAGCAACCAGTGGTTTTCCAGCCCTTGCAGAGCTGTGGGTAAGCCCTTGACTGTGGAAGTGCACACCTGTAATCTCAGCACTTGGGCAGAGAAGCAGGAGTGGAGTTTGAGGCATCCTTGGCTACATAGCTGAGTTTCAAAACAGGAAAACAATGTCAACACCCAGCGCTGATGCAGGACTTTGCTAAGTTCAAGACCAGCCTAAGCTGCAAAGCCAGAAACTGTTACCCCAGAAAAGCCCCATGGGAGCTCCTAGAAACCCCTCCCCAGCTGATCTGTCTGCTGGGGCTGCCTTGTGCTTCTCAGAACTTACGAGCAGTCTGTATTGTACATAGTTACCTGGGCCACAACCCTTTGTCCTTCTAAGTCTTTGGTAAATCAGGCACAGGGCTTGAAGACACCAAAGCCAGAGCAACCATATCACCCGCCGTGGACCTCAGCTTGGGTCCCAGTCAGGGACCTTTGCATCCTCCACGTGGCACACGTAGAGCCTGCTTCCGGCCTGTGGGTCAGCACTCCTTCCCTGCTTAGTGCCAGGTCTTGTTTATTCTTGCTTGTTGATAAATATCTAGTTCCAGGAATTTGCTTTTCAGGAACTAAGCCTCCAGAGATACCTGCCTGGGCTTTAAAAACCAAACCTCAGGTTAGGAATCTGACAAGACAAGTCAGGGTGTCAAAAAAGCTTTTGTGCTTCTCCGGGAGGCTGTGGCTTGAGGCCGATCTCCAGTGTGGCCAGTGGAGCTCTTCACTGGGACCCGGTTTCCAAGTGAATCTAACTGCAGCGTTCACCCTGTCCTTTCAGCTCATGATGTCTGGAAAAACCTAGGTGAACAGAAGCTTTTCCACTTCTGGACTTTCCAGTTCAGACACGGACATCTACTTGTCATCCCTTCCTGCTCTCTGGTCTCCCACTCCATGGATCCCCTGCTTCCCAATTAGTCCTTTTAATCCTCCTCCCCACAACTTGGTAAAGTAGGGTCACTCACAGACACATGGCCAAGCTTTATTTACAAGGGCTCAGACAACTTACCAGAGGTTACACTACCAAGGAAAATATGCCCATCAATTATTAACAGCCTATGGAGCCTTGGGGTGAGGTGTCCCTCTTCTCACCATTAACTGGCCGTAGAACCTGGGTGGGGGGAGTGAATCCTCAGGAGCCCCTTCCTCTTTACTATACTCATGGGACACAAATACAAGTCTTGGACCTGCAGCCAGTGGTGATGTTTATGAACACAACAGACCTGCTGGTAACTGTAACGCCGTGGTAATGATGTCTTTTGTTGCTTTTCTAAATGTCATTTCAGGATCCAAAGCATGTCCCTGTCCAGACTCCTGTGCGTACATGTGCCATTATGGCATCTGGAACAATCTTGAACTTCATTACACATTAGCCAAGTTCTCAACCTCTCAGGGTCTATAGCTTACTGTCTGGTAGCTTTTGAATTGCTAACAAAAATAGCACTTCTCATTTTAAAACCTG
The DNA here is from genome assembly GCA_023101885.1 of Typhlomys cinereus. Lineage (NCBI taxonomy): Eukaryota > Metazoa > Chordata > Mammalia > Rodentia > Platacanthomyidae > Typhlomys > Typhlomys cinereus. The sequence continues at coordinate 1,688,087 of JALPQD010000445.1, forward strand.
CTTTACAGACTTCTCATTTCTGGTACAATTCCATTCAACTTGGCTTGTTTTGTCTTACCAAAATAATTACCTCACTATCTTATCAAAACATAATTCCCACTTATTCCCCAAACTTCCTGATAAGTTTCCTAGGATTTCTTTTCCCTCCTGCTAGCTCCCACCCAAAAAAAATCCCACCAAGATACAGAGCAAGCCCAGCCCGAGCAAGTGCCCTGCACAAGACAGTCCATCACCCTGGCCTTCTGTGGCTCTTAGAGACTGATAGCACAGGCTGGCCTGGGACTCCTGACCCTCTGGCCTCTACATTCCCAGGGCTGGGACTATTGGCCATACCCACCTTAATGGAGCTGTTTTGCTCTTTGGGAATTTTAAATTATGAGTACAATGAACTTCTCTCATTCTCCCCTTTGTCACCCAGACCCATCTCTTCTTTTCCCAGTGTAAATCTTCCGGGCCTGTCTCCCTCTCACTTTTCTGTCTTTTTGTATTTATATTTTCCAAGTGCGTGTATCCGTGTGTGTGTGTGTACCAGAGGGCACTTGAGTGTGCCTTTCTGTGGAGGTTCAAGGGTGATAGGGAATCATCCTGAATTGTTCTTCCTCTTTATTGCTTTCTCTGGGGTTTTTCAGGCTTCACCTTCCAGGCAGAAGTGCAGACTGCTGCCATATCCACCCAGCATTTTTATGCTGTATCTGGGGATCTGAACTTAGGTCCTTTTACTTGTGAGGCAAAGGCCCTTGAGCCATCTCCCCAGCCCTTTCCTGTCCTTTTGAATGTGTGGACAACTGGGTTTTAGCTGGGCTGCTCGCACTAATCTGCACCTGAGCATGAGCTAGAACATGGTCCCTAGGTGTACCACCCAGGAACGTGCCAGCCATAGTGCGCCACTCTGTGAGGTTTCCTCCCCACTGGCTGAACAAGCACTTCCCTAACATCCCCCCACCCCCAGAGGCCTGAGAGAGGACTATCTTGCCAAACATTCTCTCACCTCCCACCCTGTGCCGCCCTGCTCCCTGACAATCCTTAGCAATGTCTGAAGTCCACAAAACACAGATCCCCCTTCCGTCCAGGGCTCTGCACATCTCACCCCCAGGGGCTTCCGTCAGATTTCCTTCCATACTGTCCATGGCAGCTGTCTAGTGTGTCTGCGTGCTGCAAATAAATTCATGACCAAACAGCTTACGGAACCAAAAAGGGTTTTATTCTCACTCTCGATACTTAATTACAGCTCATAGTCCTGCTTGGTAGGAGAGTTCATACCAATACCAAGAGCCTAGGGGACTGTGACACCATGCCACGGGACTGCCCAGAGACTTGCCAGACCGTAGCTTTGCCAAGGTCTGCTGGAAGTGTTCCAAAGCACTGAAGCAGCTCCCTCCTCCATCTGTCCAGGGAGTGGTTCCACCCACTATGGGTTGGGTCTTCATCAATTACATATTGTCCTTCAAGCTTGCTCAGGGCTTGTCTTAACTATCAACTTTCACCAACGTGCCCAAAGCTCAGTCTTCAATTACAAAGTTGACACCTTTGTCTAGCTAAGCACAGTGGGTGTTTCCCTGTTGTCTTTATTTTGTATGATGTGTGTGTCCCTGTGGAGGACCAAGAGTGACTTTAGGAATCGGCCTGGATTACTTCTTCCTCCTTTTTGCTTCACTCTGGGATTTCCCAGGCTTTGCCCACCAGGACTGGAAGTGCAGACTGCCACTTTTGCCTGGTGCTTTTATGTGGGACCTGGGATCCAAACTCAGGACCTTCTGCTTGAGAGGCAGATGGTCTTAGCCCTTGAGCCATCTCTCCAGCCCATACCTTCCTATTCTCTCTGACTTTAAGAATGTGTTTTCCGTTCTAACGCCCTTCCATTTAAGGCTATGGTTCCCTTGGCCATCAGGCCCTCAGCTCTAATAAAAACCTGTATTTCTTGATTTTCTCCCTTGTGCTGATTCTCTTTATCAATGGACCTCCACACTGAACTTACACCCTGTTGTAGAGTCAAAGTGGCCTTCTCCTCCTCTTAGTGCTTCTGACTCCACCATCCTCTCTTAAATCCTCAGGGAGGTGTGGTGCCTCTTAAGAGTCTGCTTCTTCCATTGTGAAGAAATCTTATAAATGGAGCTTTAATACCTAAAATAGCGCTGTGTAGGGCTGGGGATGTGACTAAGTTGGTACGGTGCTTGCCTAGGATTCATAAGACCTGGGCTTGGTCTCCACAGCTGCATTAACCAGGGTATGGTGGTGTGGGCCTCTAGTCCCAGCATTTGGAAGGTGGAGGCAGGTAGATCAAGTATTCAGGACCATCCTCTGCTACACAGCAAGTCTGGGGTCAGCCTGGGCTACTTGGAACCTGTCTCAAGAAATGAAACAAAAATAACAACAAAAAAAATCCTCCATAATATTATGAAGACTTGAAAAACCCAATAAACATTCAAAATGGTCGCTTTCATCTTGGGATTAACAAAAATCAATATTCATTAAAATTTAAGTGATGTAACACAACTACGGCCAACTATTAATCATGGTGGAAAGTACATTCAGTTACTCTGGATCAGCGGATTAACCCAACAATTAACAGACTTTCATCCCTACAAATCAAAAGTTCAGCATGAAGATAGAAATTCCTTTGGAGCTTTTAGGCTAGTCTGAACTCCAACCGAGGATCCCTGTGGATGTTAGTCTTTAGTCACCAAGCCCAGTTACTATTTATTCATTTATTCAGTAATTTCTGCTCACGATCAAACCAGAGGCCTCTGATATACTAGGCAACTTACTGCTTTGCTGTTTTGCCCAGTCCTCTTAATTTAAAAAAAAAATCTATTTGCTTATTTGAGAGAGAGAGGGAGAATGCTACAGAGTGCTTAGACTGGTGGCCAGCAAGCTCCAGCGAGCTCCCCCCAAGCAACCAAAGCAACCTTTTAAAGTGTAAATCAAATTACTTTCTTGGCTTCAAACTTTCCAACAGCTTGCCATCACATTTAGAATTTAGCCCAAACTTCTGCTAGACATGGTGTGTACTCACACACACACACACACATACATCTATAATCCCAGTACTGTGCCTGGATTTCAAATTCAAAGCCAGTTACACATTGGACTACACAGTGAGATGCTGTCAGACTGATCTTGGTTTCTATGGCAACACCTGCCTCTCCGTGCTGCAATTTATTTGCTCTCTTTCCTTCCCTACATGCTGCTCTTTGATTTTATCCACCCTGTCACTCTCTCCCTCAGTGGACAGTCTTCCTCCAGAAACTCCTAGTATTAGCTTTCTGGGGAAAAGTTAAACGTCAACTTATGAGAAATGACCAACTTTCTCAGCTTCTTCACGTTTCTCGATTTTCGTTCAGAGAGTCTGCTTGCTGCCACAAAGCCATTCTCTTCCGAGACAGCTACTGCGAGCTGGAAAGTGAGCTAATTCCTTATTTGCTTACCGCCAGCCGGTCCAGCAGAGGGCCGGGGTTTACCAGCTCTTCCTGCATGCGAGGCAGTGTCGGGAGCACGTGACAGGCTATCCACCCATTCACTTTTCACAGCCCATAAAGCAGGCATTTTCCAGCTTTGGGTTTTGTAGATGAAGTACCTGTCAGCTCTCAAGACGAAGTGTCTTCACATGCTAGCGAGATTCCCAGGGCACTGCCAACCACCTGATGCTACCCTAGGATGTCAGGCTGCATCCTGGACCCAGTGAACCAAAATCTGCAGATTAGCAAGATCTCCTTCTCCTCCCGTGATTCCAACGTAGTTTCAGAAGCGCCAAAGACAAGTCACATTCCTCAGTCTCGTCCTAAAGTAACTAATTAACCCCCTGGAAGACGGTCAGTCAAGCGCGGAGCGCGAGAGAGGTCCCCGGCTTTGCTTTTTCCCGTGAGCTCTGCACGCATGTGTGTGGCCTTGGGCCCCGCCTGCACCACGCTCCCAGGGAGACAGCCGCAGGCAGCTAGCCGCGCCTGGCCTTAGAAACTGCGCGTGACGGGAAAAGAAAGTTTTACCGTTCAACAGCGCACAGAACAGCTCTTGCCCACAGTGAGCCTCGCCTTCTGCCCTCAAGAAAGATGGCATCCGGCGCAGACGCACTTCCGGGCTCGGAGCCACAGCGAATAGGAGAGGGGCAAAGACCGGAAGCTGCCGCCCTCCCGCCGCTCCTCCCGCCCCCTCTCGACGTCCAGCCTCTCTCGGGAGGCTGAGAGCCGGCGAGCCGTGGGGGCGCCGCGGTTGCCGGGTGACGAGTGGGCGCCGGGACAGTGTGAGTGACCGCTGGCCGGTTCCCGACGCTCGGGGTGACCTTCGAACGGCCGCGCCGCGCGGAGAGCGGCGGCCGGGCGCTCTGTGACGGACCGGGCCGGGGCCGGCGGGGCCGGGCGGGCGGAGGGCCGCGGGCCGGCCCGCACCCGGAGCGGGGAGGCCGGAGCTCCAGGTAGGCGTCCCGCGCCCGCGGCGGCGCCCGCGGCTCGGAGGGCCGCCGTCCTCTTCCGACGCCGGGCGGCGTGGGGCCGGGCCGATCGCTTGTCCGGGCGGCTCCCCGTACGCTCCCCGGCAGGACGCTGGTGTTTCCAACTTCGATTCCTGGACTTGGGGTCCGTCGGCTGGGGGTCCCCTCTCAGCCCGATTGCTGCCCTCCTGCGCTGGGCGCCCGTCGTCCGCGAGTTCAGTCCTCCACGCTCCTGGGCCGGGTGGGACGCGCGGTGACTTGGTCCCCGTTGGAGGACTTGGCGTCTCGCTAACCCGCTTCCCTGGTGTCTTCAGGAATCTCGTGCGGCCACAGTTCAGCTACGGGAGTTTTATTTTCAGTGAAAGGGAATACGACAAAAACTGCAACCAAGATTTTGGTTAAGTTTCACCTGATTTATTACTATTTTTCCTGAGCTGGCAACTCTGCTGGCTCCCCCATGCTAGCCGAGCTCTCTACCATGGGCTACTATGTTCCCAGCCCTTTCTGTACTTTTGTTTTGAGACAGGGTTTTAACTAAGTTACCCAGGCAAACCTGAACTCACTGGGTAACACCAGGCTGACCTTGAACTTGAAGTCTGCCTGTCTCTGCCTCCTGAATATTGTAAGCCAATGCCAGACAAGACTGATTTTACCTGTTTTACTTGAGGCTCCACTCAAAAGCAGTCTTCAGTTTCTGATTAAAATACTTCCCATAAAAGCACTACCTAGAAATGTGTAGCCAGGGGAATTCTACTAGTGTATTAAGGCATGAACTGTACACAGCAGAGATGCATGTTTTATAGTAGGGTTCTTGTTTGCTCTTGAACCTGGTCTTGTGCATGTTTTATATGGGGTTCTCGTTTGCTTTTAACCTTGTCTTGTGCATATTTTATCATGGGGTTCTTGTTTGCTCTTGAACTGTGCAAGTTGGCCTGGCAGTCGTGATTCTGCTGCCTCAGCCTCCCCTGTGCGGCCTTACAGCTGGGCACTCCTGACTCTTCATTCAGTTTTAGTAGAATTTTGAGGATGGTGGGAGTCTCACTGCATTTTCCAGACTGATGGGGACTGAGGTGGACCTCCTGCCTCTGCTTCTCTAAAGTGGGACTCCAGCCGTGCACCCCCAAGAGGGCTAACTACTTCTTTCTAACTTTTCTCCCCCGTAGTGGTGGCATCATGGCTGAGACCGTTTCTCCGTTGAAGCACTTTGTACTGGCCAAGAAGGCCATTACAGCCATCTTTGGCCAGTTACTGGAGTTTGTTACTGAAGGGTCACATTTTGTTGAAGGTTAGTGTCTCTTGAGTTCTTAAGCAAATTACTGTTGAAAATAGATCAAAGTGCTTAGCTCATTCAACTCAGACTCTTTTTATTTCTTGGGAATTTTAAGACAATCTCTTATAACCCAGGCTGGCTTCAAACTTGCTGAGATTACAGGCATAAGCTACTAGGACCAGCTCAACTTCTGTTGAGTTCACATTGTTCTGTAGTCAGCGAAGGATATCAGAATTAATAAAGCCCGTTTTTAAAAACATTTATTTAAGAGAGAGGAAACACATGTGTGCCTCAGTGGCCAGCTTTCAAAAGTTACTTCTCTCCTTCGACCATGAGGGCTTCCTGGCCTTGAATTCAGGTCGCCAGGTTTACAAGCACTGAACTGAACTGTCCCCCCAACTCCTGTTTCTTAGCAACTAAGAAACCAATAAAATAGTACTGTGTATATTTTATCATGGGGTTCTTGTTTGCTCTTGAACCTGGTCTTGTGCAGATTGGTGTCTTAACATATTAGTGACTCCTTTAAGCCTCATCCTGCCAGCAGGTAAAGTTATGTCACACTCTTTAAAAGCTTGCCCAAGATCACAACGCTAGGACGTGACCAGATCGCCAGTCATTATACTTGTCTCCCCGCCAAACTAGCAGGGAGAAATTTTAGAATCTCAGTATTACCTCTCTCTCTCACGAGGCAGGATTGCCTTGGGAACTATCTTAACATATTGTGTAGCTGTTGATAGGAAGGTGGCAAAGATGCCGTACAGGATATACCAGGTCAGAGGTAACCATTGGCAGATGTGGGTCTTAGGTCATCTGTCCATTCAGTTTATGCCGACAAGGGAGAAATTGTTCTCTCTGGTGAAATGACACCCTAACAGGTCGGGAGAGCCACGCTTTCCTCCCTTGTTCCAGGTCTTGGGCTCTACAGGTCTAGAGCCCTCCCTATCTTCAGCGCCTCCTGTAGTGATGTTCTGGCTGGGGTCTGCTTGTTCTGCCATCCAGGCAGTAATGTTTCCAGTTTGGAAACAGAAAGCAGCACAGTGACTTGTGAGCAGCTTTTGAAGAAATGTCGTTTCGTGCATTGCGCTAGTCACCAACTGAGATTGTGCTGGCAGCTGGTGCTCTGGAATCTGATGGAATGTACTGGTTCTAGAATCCCAGGAAGAGTTTCAAAAAGGCAGCAAACAGGAGGGACAAAACACTGTAGTCCTGAAGTCAGTCTTCCATTTCTCATAAGCTGGATGTCGAAGCACTGGAAAAGTAAAATGAGGAGTGAAAGGCTTAAGCTTAACTATAAGCAGAGTTTGTCTCTAATCGTGATCGCTGAGCCAAGTGACTCTCCATGTCTTTATCTTTAAAAACAGGTGAAGAGAAAGTAACTGTGAATCTCCTATTGCTAAGATAAGGCAAGAGGGAAAGACTGCTCTGCTTCTCACACCAGGACTTTGTGAACTGCCAGTCATGGAAGAGGAGGGAGGGCTAGGGCTTCCAGGGCAGCCGGCCTAAACCTGATGACACAGATCCAGTCTCTTTGCCCTCTGCCTTTTCTTACAACTGAGCTGCTTTGTTCCTTACCTGTGGGAAGCAGACCATGAAGTGGGAGATAGTTCAGGAGTGAACCACTTCTTAATTTCTGAGGACTTCTTGTTCAAACTACACTTTGGCATGCGGAGCCCTTTCCAGCTAGGTTAGATCAGATTCAGTAATAAATAATACGTTGGTATTAGCTTCTTGTTTTTTTTTTTTCTGTAGAACCGAATTTCAAGTAACTCCTTTGGCAGGGCTCTTAACATTTTTAATATTTTTATAAGTCTTTGAGGCAGGATACTCTTCACAGTTGGGCATGTATCTTTTGCAAATAGTCATATGATGGACATTTATTTTTCAAGTAACTGATTGATGCGCAACAAAATGGGATGTATGAGTCTTATCCTTCCATCCCATAATTAACTTCCTGTTCAGTTATGTTGTGTCTAATACATTCTGATTTGTAGCAACCTACAGGAACCCCGAGCTGGATGGCATCGCCACAGAGGACGACTTGGTGGAGATGCAGGGTACAGCAGCAAGCTGGCTGTCATCGCCGAGGTGCTGTCCCGCCGGCACATGAAGGTGGCGTTCTTTGGCAGGTGATTTTTTTTTGGCATTTTTTTTTGTTTGTTTGTTTTATTTATGAAGATAAAGTTGCATATAACCCACACTCACTTTGAACTTGCCATGCAACTGAGGTTGACCTTTGATCTTCCTGCCTCTATTTCCCAAGGCTCTGATTACAGGCTTGGGCAATCATACCCAGGATATGAGTTATTCTTTTGCGTGTGTGTGTGTGTGTGTGTGTGTGTGTGTGTGTGTGTGTGTGTGTAGTATGTGGGGAACACGCCATGGTGCATGCAGGTGCATGGAGATCAGAAGACAGTTTCTTCCAGCCCTCTCCTCTTTCTGTATGGATTCTGGAGGTTCTCAGACTTTTCATGGCTAGAACTTTCACCCTGCAAGTCTCTTTCCAGCCCATGAGTCACTCTTTGGCTTATGCTGGCTAGTGTGTTTTTGGGAAGGCTTTCAACTCCATGATTCCATAGGGGAAGTAGGAAGAACCTTTTGCCAGTGTATCTCCAATGGTGGCATGAACTCTGCCGCGTCTTTTGTTGTTACTGTGTGTGAGACATGTGTGGGCGTGCATGTCACAGTGTGCATGTAGATCAGGAGCCATCAAATTGAGGTTGTCAGGTGTGTGTGACAAGTGCTTTTCCATGCTGAGCCAACCTCTCCGCCGTATCTTCTCCATTCACTTAACAGTCAGTTGTGGGGCTAGGCATGTGGCCATGAGGAAAGAAAGGTTAATTGTTGGCTGCCTGTGCAATGTGCAGTCAGGCCTTGGTACATTGTCCGACATTTGTCTCCTTGAGTCAAGTTTCGTCCCAAGAAAGATACTGTTTGCCACCTGACCTTATAGACCTGGACTGTCCCATCTGCAGCATCTGAAGGTTGCCTAGCTCGTTCTTCCCCTCGCACTCTAAGCCACAGCCGCAACAGCTTCCCTAAACACCAAATCCTTTCCAGTTGTTTTGTTGATTATTTAGCCCAGCCTGACCTCGGATTCACTATGTAGCCAAGGATGGTTAACTCGTGATTCTTCTGTATCTGCCTCCCAAGTAAGTCATTTTTCTTCCCTTCCTTTCCTTCTTCATTTCTTCCTTCCATTTTTTTTATTAGTATTTTCTTGTGGTGTTTGGCATTGAAACCAGGGCCTTAGTGTGTGCTGTGCAAATGCTGTACCCACAGCCGCACCCCAGCTACCCCTAAAGCCCCTGTTATGCTGCTTCTGCTGGTCAGCACTCTTCAGACTCAGTCTTCTGGCTTGAGGTCGCTCATGGGAGACGCCTTGCCTGAGGGTGAAGCATGAGGGAAGAGGCCTTCTAGTGAGGCTGAGAAGCGGCACAGGTGACTCTAACTAAACACTTGGCTTAATCTTCAGCCTTCATGTTGGGGCTTGGCGGTGCCTGCAGCATGCGGTGCTCGCTGACTCCACGGCACGAGCTGCAGGGATCACTGGGTGAGGCCCAGGTGATGCTTGGTCGGATGCATTTGCATTTGAAATTCACTGTGGCTCATCATTGTAACCTCATCTTCAGTTGAGTCTGAGCTGGTCCTAAAGACCATTCTTACAAAGAGTCTGTCATAGTTAAGACACAGGTGTCAATTTGAGCTCTGGGCACATTTGTAAAGAACTAGTGGTTGACTTAGGCCCAGAGCAAACCTGCAGGAGATTGTCTAGCTGATGGGGAAGGTCCAGCCGTGGTGGGTGGGATTAGGCTCTGGAATAAAACACAGACAGATGGTTGAGAGAGTCAGCATCTTTGTGTATACTTGGCCAGTCATGCTGGTCTGGCAAGGATCATCCCTCTTTCAGTCTTTATGTAGAGATGGTGTGGCCAGTTCTCTCGGCCCTGGTATTGGTGCATGCTCTCCTGTCAAGCTGGACTACAGACTGTAACTGGACTAACAGTAAGAAAATAAATCCTTTGTTCCCTTAAGCCTTTTGATAGTCATTTATTAGCAACCATACAGGCGAACCCTGACCCTGCAGAGCCCAAAGCGGAAAGGGAGAAGGATGCCTTAGACGTTTGTTTAGCTGACTCAGGAAACTGTAGTGGGACAAGATTGGTGATGAATAGTGGGAAGGATAGATTGAATGAGAGCAAGAAGTAGGAGTTAGTTACTGTAATCTAGGCAAAAAATTTAAAGAGCTTAAAAGTATGAAACTGTAGGGAGGGGCTGGAGGCAGTGAAGGAGGAACTGGGAGGCGGCTTAGTTGGGAAGCAGTTGTCTTATAAGCCTGAGGCCCTGGGTTTAAAGTCCCAGCACCTGTGTTAAGAACAGCGCTGGCTAGACTCGCCCAAGGGTTAACTGTCTGCATGGTTGATCTGGGTGGGTTGTGGAAAAGGTTGAGGTTTTTTTCGATAACACAGGTATGTATCTGCAGCACTTGCTTGAGGTTGAGCAACAGCTCTTCGAGGAGGCTCCATGAACTTGTGCCATGAATGAGGTCGCAGGAAAAGGAAGGAGAACCTTCTGGGGTAGAATTGTCACCACATCGAAGGGCCACTAATGGGAATAGAAAGATAGAGACAGACCTGAGACTTCCCAAGCGATCCGAATAATTCTTATTATTACAAGGACCCCTTCTAGTCATACCTGAATTTATGTCCCTGAGGTAACTCAGCTTCACGATAAGACCAGTCACCAAGTGATTTGAGGGCTGGAGATTGAGTTTTTTGAAAGTGCTTGAACAGATCTGGGCAGGGGCAGAGCAATTCCCTGATTCCACCACCGGGGCACTGGGCTCTCTAGGGCCTGATTCTGTGTGTTCACAATGTCCCTGAGGACTTGAGTCCCCAGCAGGCTCACAGGTAATTCCTTGTGGGATCCATGACACAGTCTTGAAGGTTGCTGCTGCCTGCAGCTCGCTTGAACCGTTGCTGTTAACACAAGCCACGGTGCCCTTCTAAGCCATGGTGTAGGGGTCATAGAAGCCCCTTCCCAGCGTCTCCAGGGAGCTGGCATCACTGAGCCAACACACCACTTTCACAGACTGTGACTGAGGGCTGATTAGAGAGCTTGAAAGGAGCCAGGAGGTGTTCCTTGTCTTCAAAAGGGTTCTGATTATTGTGATTGTGTAAGAATTCATTCAAAACCTAGTAAATGAAAACCTCTATTTCACTCTGCTCAGTGATTCCAGGAGGTGGTTCAGGGAAAGCATGGTGGGATGTCTTGTCTTTGCTCTGGGGATAGCATTGTGGAAATGTGAGGACCGCCCAAGAGCCCAGGTTGGAATCACCTGAAGCCTTGGTCACATGTCTGCTAACTAGACTGGAATGGAATGATGGGAAGATGCAACCAGGATCCCCAGTCCGACCTTCTTCCGGTTTGGCTGTCTCCTTGATACATGGCATCTTGGCAAGTTGTGGCAGGATGCCCTGGTGCATGTGGTCCAGTGAACAGGACGGAGCTTCATTGCCTTTCTGTCCAGTCACAGGAGTCGCCAGTATTGTGTTTCACACTTGTTGGCGCAGTCAGACTAGCCCAGACTAGAGATGACCAGACGATAGACCACATCTTACAATAGGAATGGTAGCACAGAATTTTCTTTTTTATTTTTTTTATTTTTCTGCTCATACAAACGTAATAGGAACCCCTGTCCCCTCCCTCCCTCCACCCTTCCCTGGACCCCCCTGTTCCCTCTCCCCTTTTCCCTTTCTTTTCCCCTCTCCCTCCCTTTCTCCCAGTGCCCCCTCCCCCCATCTCTGAAGCATCCTTTAATGTGTACATCAAACTTTCCTCCCAGTTCTCCTCTCTGTTGAGGTGTAAGGACTCAGTGGCATTTCCTAGAACTCTTTCTCGTGTTCCCCTTAAGTATAGGAACACTATTGTGACTGTTAATCCCTTGCTTCTAAGGATCCTAGTGCCTTTAGTCCATGCTAGAATTTGAGGGGTCAATAATATGTTTGTTGGTCATTGCGCAGATCATGCAGAGTCCTGTTATAATTGCTTCGGCCCATCTTGCATATCATGACTCCTCCCATCCTTGTGCTCTTACAATCTTACCGCCCCCTCTTCCACAATTTTCCCTGAGCTTCAGGATGGGGAGAGATTAGGCAGGCCTCATTCCAGGTAGTTGATATAGAGTCTCTGATGTTCTGAATTATGGTTTGTTGATTTTTTTTTTCAGTTTTGCTGTTCCATAGGACAGAATTTTCATCTGTGATTTCAAACTACTAAGAAACAGGAAGCAAAAGTTGAGGAGAACTGTTTGGAAAGGGTAGTTTGTTTCCTAGTATTGTTTTTTTTTTTAAATGAATCTTGCTAACAGTTAAACCAGATTGTTCATCTTTTCATCTTTATTTGTTTGTTGGTTTTAAGTCAAAGTCTCATGTAGCTAGAGCTTATCATCCTGACTCGAGCTCCCAAAGGGCTAGTATCACAGATGTGTACACTGTGTCTGGCCACAGGCTGCCAATTTTTTAAAAAATAAGAAACTGTAATTTCACCACCACCACAAAAGGAAAAAAAAGCCCTGTAATTTGAATTGTAATGGAATTGGCATTCTGAAAATTTTTTTTTTTTTATTTCAGCTCATACAAACTTATTAGGTACACCAGTTCCCTCCCTCCCTCCCTCCTCCTCCCCCCGTACCCCCTGCTCCCCCTCCCCACCCCTCTCCCTCCCCATCCCCCAGTGCCTCCCACCCCAATTCCCAGAGAGTCCTTTCTTGTGCATGTCTGATTCTCCTCTGGGCCCTCCTCTCCGATGACGTACAAGGACCCAGTGGCCTTTCCCTGAACCCTTTCCCGTGTTCCCCTTAGGTATAGGAACACTGCTGTGGCTGCCAATCCTTTGCCTCCAAGGATCTTGGTGCCTTTAGCAGATGCTAGACTTTGTGAGGTCAACAGTGTGTTGGACAATGCGCAGGGCATGCAAAGTCCAATTATGATTGCTTCAGCCCTAACTAGTATAGAGTATCTTACATATCATTGCTCCGCATTCTGAAAATTTTGGTGTGAGGTCTGGACAGAACTCATTTTTTACTTTGTTCTGCATTTCTTTCAGGACAAGCAGTGGCAAGAGCTCCGTCATTAACGCGATGCTGTGGGACAAAGTTCTCCCCAGTGGGATCGGGCACACAACCAACTGCTTTCTGAGTGTGGAAGGGACTGATGGAGATAAAGCCTATCTTATGACAGAAGGGTCAGATGAGAAGAAGAGTGTGAAGGTACAGTGCCTCCGTGTGGCCGCTGCACAACAGAGCATGGCCTGCAGCCTGGACGCTGCCCGCAGCCTGACACTGCAGCCTGGACATTGCCTGCAACCTAGGCAATGCCTGCATCTATGGTGCTTGGAGAACTGTTACCTAAGTATTTGAATGCTTTCATTTTAGGATGCACAGTAGCAGGTTTCCCTGCAACAATTTCATATCAAGGTTTACAAGTTTTAAATCCAAATTACTTTGTACGTGTGCACAAAGGCCAGAGGAAGATATTGGGTATCCAACCCTACCATTCTCAATCTTATTCTTTTGAGACAGGTCTGTCACTGAACTTGGAGCTCAGCTGTCAGCCAGCCAACCTCACAGATAGTCCCGCCTCTGACCCCATGGCACTGCGATTGTGTGTGTGTTTGTGTGTGTGTACGTGCGTATCAGAGGGGACTGTGTGGGTCTGTAGAAGACCAAGGATGACTTCAGTAGACATCCTGGATTACTTCTACCTCCTTTTTTTGTCTTGCCCTGGGGTTTCCCAGAATCTGCTTTCCCGGCCTTGAGGTACCAGACTACCATCATTTCTTTTCTCTCTCTCTCTCTCTCTCTCTCTCTCTTTTTTTTTTTTGTCGAAACAATTTTATATCAATAGATTCTTATACAAAGAAGAAATGCATGTACAACAGAGTTTCTAAATTATGTGTGTGGTGCAAAAAAGAAGAATGGAGAAAGGACTCCACCTTGGTCTGTGCTGTTCCCACCTGTGCTGTTGGCTTTTCAAGCAGGGTTTCTACTTTGCTGGTGTTTCTGTTTTTCCCAATGATGGAATCAGGCTTTTCAGTCCAGCTTTATCACCATTTCTACCTGGTGTTTTCATATGGGATCTGGGATCTGAATTCACATCCTTCTGCTTGCAAGACTGAGTCTTAACCCCTGAGCTATCTTTCCAGCCCTGTTTACTAGTTTTTTGAGCCTTGCATATTTTAGTGTAACACATACATGAGTTATATTAAATACATGTATTAACATTATAAGTCAAAATACTTTGGAAGTTATCTTGAAATTGAAATCATTTTGGAATTTAACTTAAAAAAAAAAAAAAGACGATACTGGACATGGTATCTCACACCTGCAATCCCTGTGCTTAGGAAGCTGAGACAGGAGAATTGCCACATTTGAGACTAGTCTGGGCTAGAGTGAGAATCTGTCTCACACAAACTAAGAAGACAAATGTGTGCTGGCCTTTTGCTTTGCTTCCTTATTCTGGTAGTTCTTCAAACTCAGCCTAATATTTTGTCCATAATCCTCCCCCGTCACAACTTAGCAGCGCACCTTCATTTCAGAACAATTAGACAGCACGAGCTTGCAAAAGGAGCAGACTCCACAGTGCACTGTACACAGCGTCAGTTCTAGGATCCCTCAGGGTCCCATTGCTCGCGTAGAGTGCTTGCAGCCTGCTGTGTATCAAGGGAGCCGTTGCCCTGCTCAGCAGAGGTGTGAGTCCTGTGTCAAATTCCAGGGGGCTCCCCAGGCAGCTGCTGCTGTGTCCTTGGACAGCCAGCAGCCTCCTGGAGCCCAAGGAAGAGTTAAGCTAGAAAGCAGCGGGAGCCTTTGTCCCTGTGCTGCCTCTGCTCTAGATCCAGACATCTGCACCAGACACTGATACCAAACCAACTCCCACTCAAGGATGGCAATCAAGACAACAATAATCTCACATTGACATCCAAAGATCAGGGCTAGAGAGATGGCTCAGAGATTATGACTCTTCCTTGCAAGCAAAAGGTACTTCCCGAGTTTGGATCCCAGATCCCATGTAAAAACACCAGGCAGAAAAGGGAGTGCCCTGCACTTCTGGTTTTGGGTGGCACCTGGGAAATCCCAAAGCAAAGCAAATAGGAGGTAGAAGCCATCTAGGATGATGCCCTCTGACACACACAAAGACACAGGCTAAATAAGTCAGGTTTAGAATCCAAAGATCAATACAAATATGATTAGGCAGATCCAAAAGAACGTAGATAATGGTTTAAATCAAAATTAACTGAGATATGAGTGCCATAACATGGACTGTAAGGAGTTTTCCACACAAGATATGCCAAATTTTCTACCATAAAGAGTACAGGATTGAAAAAAAATCATATATAAATATGAAGAGCACTATAAATACAAAAGAAGACAAAACACAAATAAGCAACTACACACAATTAGGTAGTTGAAGATCTGAAAACAAATTTAGAAACATTGGACAAACTCAAATTGATCTGCAAATATGGAAGCACTGAAAGAAGCCCAAACTGAAATAACACTGAAATTGAAACACTCAAACAATGCAACTAAAATTCAATAAAGTCTGAAAATTAGAATTGATCATATAGCAGATAATATCAGTATTGGAGGGCAGAATGGGAGAATCAATCATACCGGTAAGTTAAAGCTGAGTTGCTCAAGGATGTCAAGTGGTTTCATTTCAAACTGTTTGAAGCTCTCCCTTTTCATGCTGCCAAAATGAGTGTTGTAGAGCCAGGCTGGTGGTGCAGACCTGTGAATCCTAGCATTTGAGAAGCTTACACTGGGGAGTGAGTCCCAGGCCAGCCTGGGCTACACAGCTAGTGCAGGGTAGTTTGGACTTTGTAGTGAGACCTTATTTTAAAGCAACAGAAACAATGTTTTGCCAAATCATACTATTTTAATTTTGATTGAATTTTATTACAATACATTTTGTTTTCTTTCTCTCCTACTGTAGACAGTCAATCAGTTGGCCCACGCCCTCCATATGGACAAAGACTTGAAAGCTGGCTGTCTAGTTCATGTGTTTTGGCCAAAAGCAAAATGTGCCCTCTTGAGAGATGACCTGGTTTTAGTGGATAGGTAAGTTTCCTTATGAACTGTGTTTGCTTTTTGTGCCTGTGGTGGACAGAACTGCTGATCTGTGAGGCAGGGCAGGTCTGCTCTGATCTCAGTTGACATTCAGGAGCAGCTGCTTCTGATAATGAGAAAAAGGATTGGTGCTCTCATCTTTCAGTGACCACAATTTACAGTGAAAATTAATTCATCACTACAGTCTAATTTTTTTTAAGACAATTTAAAGATGGCCACTTGTTTTGATTACAGATTTTTGTAGTTTGGATAAATAATTGGAACTTAGGAATTTTCTAAATATAGAGATAATATTTTTTTCACTTTTATGAGAAATGAGATCTTAACCTAGCTAGGCAAGGGCTATGTTTCTGGGCCATGCACCCAGCTGATAAACTGCTTTAAATAGCTACTTTGATTCACCAGTAGTGTCTCTGCTGTCAAGACAGAGTTGCCTGAGACAGCTGTTGGGAGCCCAGCTGCTGCTTATTTTCAGAGATTACAGAATGCTTTTATAATTTTTCTGTTGCTTTTGATTAATCTGCATTTGTAATGTTTTCATTTAAGTTTTTATTCTGTGGTGTAGGGGGTCGTGCCTGCATCAAGTGCTCCATCCTGAACCCCACCTCCAGCCATGGGTGCCCTTTGAAATCATCTTGTAGTCTTAGTGCCTTGGTCAGCAAGCGCTGTCGATGCCATGAGGATTTAATGACTTCTATCCTGTTTGTGCTCCCTTTCTTCTAGAATTTCAGTGCTATAAGGAAACGTTTTCTTTGGTGCTGGCTTTTCCTTTTTCTCAAGAGCTAAGTGACCAGATGAGAGGCTCCTGTCGGTTGAAATGTTTTCAGTGTAAGGCTTGCTCATGGTGCTGGGCCTCACAGCCAGATGACCCACATCAGGGCTGGCAGCCGGCCTGTCCTTCACTGCCATTTTCATGGTGCATGTGACTTACTAAGTTTACAGATGGAGGGTGTTTTAGCCTCTGAGTGCCCAGGATATAGCTGATTGTACTTATTTTTTATTGCCTGTTAGTCTAGTCTGTTTTACTCTCTGGTACTTTTCATCTTGTCCAAAATCGCTGGATTAAAATCTTACAGGCATTATGTAGTCGACTGGTAAAACTCCTGTCCTTTAGGTTCCAAGCCATATAGAGGTTTAAAAGCAGTTTGTAGCTCCAGTGTCCTTGTTACCAAGCATCATGTAAGACAGTGTTTGTCTCACTGCGGTAGCCCAGGTACAGATGTCACCACAGAGCTGGACAGCTGGATCGATAAGTTTTGCCTGGACGCTGATGTCTTCGTTTTGGTGGCCAACTCTGAATCAACACTGATGAACACGGTAGGATTGGTTGGTTTCTGAATGTGGGTGGTGTCCACTCCCCTTCTGAGAAGTGAGAGAAGCCCACGTGACAAATGTATTAGAGGTGGCGCTTGTTTGGGAGCAGAAGGCTGCTTCAGGCCACTGCAGTGTGACGTCACATCTAGTAAGTCTAGATGGTTTGAGGTGATGTTCACGTGATATCTCAGAGGGAACGAATAACAACACATGAGTTGTTTTCGGATGTGTTTCTGTAAGGTCTCAGTCACCCTCTGGCCCTGCCCGTGCTGGGCAGGGCTTTTTCCTTTGAGTCTTGCAGCCTTCTCCAGCCTTACCTGCATGCACTGCACTTGCAGCCCATCTATGCATGCTCTAAGCTGGAAGATTCTGTGGCTACAGTTAGCCCAGATAAGATGCCTAGAGTTTAGACATCTGGTATGCACAACTGCAGCACAACTTTCAGACTGTTATTCATGCAGAAGGTAAGTGAGGAGCACCATCCTCTCCAGGCTCTGCCAGGGCTCTGCTGTGCTACAAGCTGTGGGCACTGGTGACAGCACTGAAGTAAGACTCTGCACACACACTTGGACCTGTGGAGGCCTCATGCGTTTGGGTCTAAGCTTCTCCTTTGCATCCTGTTTGGTGCCTTTGCATATGTTGCTGCTTTTTGTCTTGAATGCCAAGAATTGAGGCCAACGCCACACACATGCTAGCAGGCCCTGCGTCTGTGCTGCACACCTGCGGTCATCCTTGGCTACAACCTAAGTCCAAGTCCAGAAAACAAAAGTAAGGCTGTGTTCACAGATATTTAGGCTCTTTGTCACCACTTCTTTCTAGAGTCTTTCCCAGTTTCAGACAGGTGTGGCCCCTGCTTCAGACAGACTAGTCACTGTTTCCTACGTTATCTACGTAACAGGCCATTGCTTCCTACAGTGTCTACATAACAGACTTCACTTCATCTTACCAAAGGCTGAGAAGTGACTTACATAGTGTTTTTTTTTATGTTATTTCTTATGATTTCTGCAAGCATCTCACGTTATTAATTTATCTGACTTAAGATTTTAAGCATCTTTGGCACCTTGGCTCAGTGTGCAATATCTTTTTCACTGTGTATGTAGAGCTGATAAATACTAAATTTTGAAAAAGACACTACAGGAGCAGGGAGAACCTTGGGCACAGATGAGTGTTCATGGCCGTGGGTCCTTTAGCCACAGATGCCGATTACTGTGGTGCAAGTGGTTCAGACTTTTAAATTAAAAGGTTTCAGTTGTCAGTGATATTAATACTATCACTAACATATCTTTCAAGTTGTCCTTCTTGGTGTTTTTCAGGAGAAACACTTTTTTCACAAAGTGAATGAACGGCTCTCCAAGCCCAACATTTTCATTCTGAATAATCGTTGGGATGCCTCTGCGTCAGAGCCAGAATATATGGAGGATGTGAGTTACATTTTTCTTTTATGTTTGAATTATTGTCATGTTGTTGTTTGAGAAAGCAATGTACTTTAGAGAACATGGTAAGTTATTCTGTGATTGTAGAAGGAATACATTGTAGCCAAGCATCGGGGCAAGCATCCGCAGTCTGGAACAAATGCACAGCCTGGCACACACGCACAGCTCAACACAAATGCACAGCCTGGCACACACGCACAGCTCAACACACATCTGTAACTCAGCACTCAGGGTGGAGACAAAAAGGATCAAGAATTAAAAGCTATCTTGAGCTACAAGGTCAGTTTGAAGTCGGCCTGGGCTACTTGACACCCTGTTTCAAAAAATCAAAACAAACAAACAAACAAAAACAAGAAAGAATGATTATAGAAAACTTAACGTGGGCTTGTCAGAGGTATTTATTTATTTTTACATGAGTGTGTATGTCTGTGTTTATCAGAAATCACTGTATGTGCCTTTAGAGGCTCAAGGGTGGCATCTGGGAGTATAGGCCACTATCATTTCTACCTGCTGTTTCTGTATAAGATTTAGGATCATATTGGGATTGCAAGCATGCACCACCACACTGAGTTTACATGATGCTAGGGGTTGAACCAGGGCTTTGTGCACGCTAGGCACTGCACCAACTGAACCACATCCCATCCCCAGCTTCCGTGTTCTTAAGAAAAATATGCCATTGGTTCTAGTTTGATAATAATAGCTTTAATGTAAAAACTTAGTGTCACTTATTTTCTGGTTCCAAAGATATTAATAGCTTCACTGAATAAAGTTTGGGAAAAGCAAAATAACTAAGAAATAAAAAAAAAGAAACTCATTTGTATTCTTGTGTGCTTTTAACTAGTCTTAACATGTTCATGTTGTTAACATGCTCATGTCACATTCATGTTAATATACCTTTCCATGCGTGTTATTTTTGTATTATATCTGTAAAATACACTCGACCTGATGTTTGTATTGTATTTGATACTCCGTTAGAACTTTAAATAAATGTTTAAAAATAGAGATTTCCTGACAGGTATGAAGTTTTCACTTACTAGAATTCCTGGGCTTAGAGGCTGGGGAGATGGGTTAGTGGTTAAAGCCTTTGCCTCGCAAACAAAGTAGATCTGAGTTCAGATCCCCAGATCCCACATAAAAATGCCAGGCAGGTGTGGCAGCCTGCCTATATTTCTAGCCCTAGAAGACAGAGCCTGAGAGTCCCCAGAGGAAGTTATTAGCCAGATTAATAACCCTAATGGTGTGCTCTGGGTTAACTAGAGATCAAGGCTCACAACAGGTATGGATGAAGAATGATTCCTGACATCACCCATGGGCCTCCATAGGCACACACAGTCAAGTACACTTGTGTACATTCACTTGTGCATGTGTAGACACGCACATGCATTCTTTATGCACTCATGAAAGAAAAACCATTTTCTGGATTTATTAAGAATACAGAAAAACTACTTCAGTGTTATCTACTGCTGCAAATGAAGGTTAGTTATGAGCCTGTGGTTTGTATTATAATTATTTTTCACTGTTTATAGGTGCGCAGACAGCACATGGAAAGATGTCTGAACTTCCTGGTAGAAGAGCTCAAAGTCGTAGGGCCTGTGGAAGCACGGAACCGGATCTTCTTTGTTTCAGCCAAGGAAGTGCTTAACGCTAGGAAGCAGAAGGCACAGGGCATGCCAGAAGGAGGTGTGTGGTGGTGGCTGTTCCTTTTGGGTCGTAAGTGTAGCTTGTTAAGAACAGGCTGTGGCTGGGAGACAGCACAATAGTAAAGCAAGCAGGACTGAGTTCAGATCTCCAATGTTGAGCAGTATGGCAGTGTGCCTGTGATTCCACCCCAAGAAGACAGAGCTTCAGAATCCCCAGAGCAAGCCGGCTAGCATGGTGCATTCTGGGTTTCATTAGAGACTTTGCTTCAAAACAGTAAGGTGGAAGACCACTCAAAGATGAAGCCCTAAGGCTTCCACACACACATGCACTACTTGCATATTTGTGCACCACCCATATGCAAACATGCATACAAATACACACATGCATACACCCCTAACACACATATACATGAAAAAGCAAGCAGTGACATATTAGTAATCTCATGCTGTACACAATACTCCCCTACGTCATGTGGCTTCAGTAACCTGTCTCAACTGTGGTCCAAGAAATCTCAGGAAGAAGCACTTGGTAAGTTTCAAATCCCACTGCTCCAGCTGATGGTATGTGAGCCCTGCTGCCATCTCAGGCACCAGGAAGCGGCCTTTGGTCTGTCCTTTCCGCCATCTATCAACTCAGCTGCTGTTATTGCAGTGCTGTGTGAAAGGACCCTTCTTTGACTTAAGGACAGATCAGTGTGCAAGAGTGTCTGTATGCCAGCAATGCAGACGTGCCGACATAGAGGCTGGGAAGGAAACACAGCCTTTGAGTGAAAAGGTGAAATGCTCGGCTTAGTAAAGGGGAAAAAAATCTTTTGCTCAGTTTGCTGCAATTCTACAAAAAGAACAAGTCTGAGAAATTGTGGAGTAAAAAGAGTGTGTGCTCATGTCATGCCCCAACTTCCAAAGATATGGCCACTATTCACAGTGAGCCTGGTGAAGGCGGAGGAAAAGGCACTAGGTTGTTTGTCTGTTTAGAAGCATAGGCTATAGGACTTGATGCCCTGGCTTCTGGAAGCCACAGTTGTCTTTGAACACAAAGAGAGATTACTAGATTTTAAAAACACTTGTCTATAAGCCAGCACTGTGGTTGCTACCTGCTGTCACAGCACTAGGAAGGCTAAAGCAGGAGGATTGCCTGAGTATGAGGCAGCCTTGGCTGCATAATGAGATTGGTCAGACCAACAAAGCTGGCCAGATGTCTCAGCTGTTCAGAGCCCTTGTGCTGATCAGGAGAACTGGCATTTGGATCCAAGTACCCCTGTAACAAGCGCTTTGACCCTGCTCTAGGGGGAGTGGGAACCCTGCTCTAGGGTAGAGGGGCTGCCACGTCTTCTACTAACCATGTTATTTTGACAAGGTCATAACATGGGGAAAACTACTTCAAGGAAGAGTTTTCTGGAAACAGGACATGGCTTATTTGGAATAAATATGAGAAATATGGGAGTTATCAGGCCTAAAGCTTGCTCCCTGGGGAATAAAAACCGACAGTTGTTAGGGACTCCTGTCTTTTTTGTAAATTGAGTTTTGCCTCTGGTCTGCATAGACAATGACAGGCGAATTCCTTCCTCTGGGAATTGAGTTTGCCTTATCTGTTCTTAGATTACTTTTGTTCTTAGGAATGGCTAGGTTATCACCTCCCCCTACAGTTCCTTCCCTGCACATTTGAGATATGTTAATGCACAAGCCAGGTAAATCTGCTTTGAAGCATTCCTTGTCCTTTCCCTTTTTTTAAAAATTTTTTTATTATTTATTTATTCAATTGTGTGTGTATGCGTGTGTGTGTATGTATGTGTGTATGTGTGTGTGTGTAGAACCACGGACGAATTTGGGAACCACCATGGACGCCTCCACCTCCTCCTTGTTTACTCTGCCCTGGGATTCACAGGCTCCACCCTACCAGGACCAGAAACGCAGGCTGCCCCGCTTCCGCCTGGCATCTATACATGGGGTCTAGGATCTGAACTCAGGACCTTCCGCCTGCAAGGCAGAGGCTTAACCCCTGAGCCACCTCTCCAGCCCCTGTCCTTTCCCTTTTAGCAGCTAAGTGTCATGCCTGTTCTTAACTTTACCTGGAGACATCATGTCTGGTCCCACACAAGTACATGTCACTCCTGCCTTTTCTTTGTTAGCTAGAATGTATACATTTTAGATAATCTCTGTGGGTATTTGGAGGAATGAAACGGAGCTTATTAATGTGTAATGGACCATAATAGGTCCTGTTTGTGCCTTTACCGTCAAACAATGGGTTAGGTTCTTAAAAATTGTTTTTTTCTGCTGAGCACATAGAATAGGACGGGAGGGTATGTGTCTCTTTGTTTTCCTGTTTGTGGATGTAGTGACTCATTCTTTGCCCCTACCCTAAATTTTCTAATATAAACTCTGCTGCTGTAAACGTCAATAAATGGGTTCAGATCCACTCAGCCCAGGGCTGCATGTCTGCTGTTTTCCCTCTCCGTGGACTCCTTGTCCACCTATCAGGATCCTGGATCCAGGCTGCGGCCGGACCGCAGCAAGGGGCCACCTGGGCTTTCTGGCTTCTAGGTCGGAGAGCATCCCACCTGTGGAATAGGCAGTGAGGTAGAAGACGGCACTTGGCAGACACCCCATCGGCTTCACACAAGTGAGGTCTAGGTGTGCACACATGCTCACAGACACACACAATTAAAGTAAGTCTTAAGCGATAAGCACAAACCGAACTCTATGCCCGTGTGTTGCAGGTGGAGCACTTGCTGAAGGATTTCAGGCGAGGTTACAGGAGTTTCAGCATTTTGAACAAATTTTCGAGGTAGGAATTTTCTGACTGTCGGCTCATGAAAACTCTTGCATTGCTCGGAAGGTGGTTGTAATCTCTTCGTTGTCTATTGTTGTCAATAACCTCTACTATTATTAAGTGTAGTCTGACAGCGTGACTCAAGGAGCGCTTGGAGAGAAGAAACCCCCACAGAGTGGATGTAGAACTGTAAGAACTGGGAATTAAACTTACGTCTTTGTTTGGGTGCAAGAATCTTCCGTGGTGCTGGCGTTATGAGGTGGATGCGCTCCTGTGTTCGGCAATGTGGAGCCAGCGTGGAGCTGCTGGGGGCAGGTGGTAGAACACAGAGCCCTCTCCTCAGCGCCACGTTGTTCACAGAGCAGGCATGTCGGTCAGCGAAGCTTATGTCTATATAATATTGCTGCTGGGACTCTCAGTTCATGGATACGGAGGCAGAACTTTTATGATGAAAGGTTTATTGTTATTACTCTCTTACCCTAATTTGGTGAGAGGAAGACCAAGTGTTTCTAAAGTCACTGTTATAAGCCAAGGTAGCTCCCGCTCCTTGCTCTGCCCTGCGGCAGCAGTGAGTTCCTCTTAAGACAGGCCACAGGTGCACATGCCCCTGCCCTGCACAGGTGTCCTCCAAGTCCTCTTGTCCCTTACTCTCACCCAGGGCTGCAGCTTCGCACTTACCATGTCCAAAGTGTAATTGTCTGTTGTCACTGTGCACTCTCCGACCCTGTTCCTCTCCTCCTCTTCTCTCTCCCTGTCTTCTTCCCCTCCCTCTATCTACTTCTTCTTTCTCCTCTCCCTCCTCTCTCATTTACATATGTATTTTGTGGGGTTTTGTGAATGTTTGCCATCATTGTTTCTTTCAGCAAATCACATACTGTTCTGCTTATTAGTTCATGGTATACCTTTCGCTTTCCTTGAGAATGTTTAACAGGTGGGAACCAGTGGTCCTAAGCCAGGCTGATGAACAGAATCTCAGGGCATCTTGGACACGGCAGACTCTGACCTCGCATGCTGCTGCAGTTGGGGCCTAGAAGCCTGCACTGTCTAGAGCCCCACATGATTACAGGCAGTCAGGGTTAGCAGCTGTTCATAGATGTGCACCCGTGTCTGCTCACACACTCATGGTCTGCACTGCCAGGACAGGTCAGACCGTGGGCCTTACCGCTGCAGATTCCCTGCAGCCTGGCTGAGGCTTCCATCTTTGATGGTGGGGAAAGGCCATGGGAAGTCTTCCGTGTCAGCACAGGGAAAAGGCGCTCCTGGGGCGCTGGTGGAGCTGGGATTGGGCTGAGTCAGTGGTGTGGATCCAATGTAAATGTTGCTAGAGTCATCGTTCTTGATTGTGTGGGAACTGTGCACTTTCTTAGAACTCAGATACTGATGTATGTTGTTTATTTCATTTTGAGTCTGGGTCTCATTCTGTTGAACTTGGCCTGAGTGATTCTCCCACCTTAGCCCCTCACAGCTGAACTACAAGGAGTGGCACCTGCTTGACTTATGACTGGCGTGTCTGGCAGTGATAGTACGGGTCTAGCTCTCACACTGTGCTGTGGCCTCTACTTCTGGATCTTCATTGCTGATATCTAGATCTGCTTCATCGAGGAGCAAAAACTTCCTTTTGCCTTTTTTTCTTTTCAAATCATTTCTGCGTTTTGTTACAATTTTTCTTGAAGTAATTTGGCACATTTATAAGGCAGTTATTTCCAATCAAGTCAAAACTTTGTTTTAGTTACTAAAAAAATAGGTAGCTTCTGCTGTAAATGCTCATGGTCAGGTGACTATCAGATGTTAATGACAACAACATTCCCAAGCGTCTCATCACAGGTGCAACCTGAATTCAGCGTAACTGCTCTAAATCTGCATCTGGAGTGAGAATAAGTAATGAAACCAGAGCTCCCGGCGGAGCTGGGTGTGCCAGGGAGTGTGCCTCCGTCTGCCACTCTGCTGAGAACTGCCCTTCCCTGTCCTCAGATGGAGGCACGATTGAGTTGGAGACCAGAATGGGCTCCAGAGTGGAACCTGCCTCCAAAAAGCAAAGCAGAAAATAGGAGGAAAGAAGGGCAGGCAGGGCTATGCACTTGTTAAAAACGAGATCCTTCAAGTGGCCTCGCCACATCAGCAGTGATGCCTATGCGCTGTGCTGCAGCCTGGTGACCTTTAAAACTGCAGCGGGCATTTTCTGTAAGCAAATTGAGACATTCAGATAATCTGTTAATGGTGATTTTTAACTGTTTAATGCATAGACACTTTTTAAATATCCATTATGTGTGTGTGTATATATATTACATATAATCATTATCCAATTAATTTTACAAAGAACCCTAAAAATAAAACCCTAGCAGTACAGACCCTGGATGGTCACATGTGCGTGTGTGACTGAAGGAAGACCTGCACTGAGGCACAATGGTGCTTCTGGTGGGTGTCCTCAGCACTGGGTCCTGTGCTTGCCCTGTCCGCCACCTGTGCCGCCCTGCACATTACTGTGAGAACAACACAACCATCCACACTTGCTGTCACAGCCCCTTTTTTGCTTTGGAATCCTTAATTTTTTTAACCTTTGTAATTTAGGTTGTGTTTGTTTCATCTTAAGTTTGTATTGTCTTTATTTTTGGTTTAAGTTACAACAGCAAGTTTTTGTGTTTGAATTCCTGAAAATGTTGGCTGGAATTACAGTAATGTGTTGTGGCTTGGGCCCCTCGCAGGAGTGTATCTCGAAGTCAGCAGTGAAAACAAAGTTCGAACAGCACACTATCAGAGCTAAACAGATTCTAGACACTGTGAAAAATACAATGGATTCAATAAACGTGGCGGCAGCCGAGAAAAGGTAGGAGTTCCTTTTACTACAGTATAATCTAGTTTTGTTTTGTCAGATATTTGAGGCTAAGGTTTTTCATGTACTGTACTTACCACGTTAACATCAACCTTGGAGATTTAACTGGTCTTGCTTGTGTGTTTTTAAACAAATATTTGATGATGCAAGTATTTGTTGTGTGACCTTGGCACATCATTTACATCATGTGATCTTGGTTCCTGGGTGTGAGCAGATTTCTAAGTGTTGTGGCTGTAGTGCTCTCCGAGCAGAGGAAGACTGTTTCCTCAGGCGGAATTATGTGACCAAGGCAAACCAGCTGATGCTCTTGCATTGTTATGACCTTGGGAATGAATACAGGAAGTACCAAAACAGTGCTGATTCCAAAGACAGCTTCTGGGGTATGTGGCAGTCCCCAGTCCCCAGTGGTCTGAGGCAGAAGTCAAGCAACCTGGGCTGCTCACATGGCAGAACTCCATTTGTAAGATAACGAAACAAAGATCAGATGCACTAGATGTGGCAGGTAACTACTTAGTCCCAGTGGAACTGTAATCTGCTTAACTGCAGTCAAGAAAACATACAGGGTAGTGGGAGGAGGCTAAGGGTGAAACCAAAGGTATTTTTTAGACAGGCTCACTCTGCAGCTGAGGCTCTGTAACCCAAACTGAACTTGAACTCAACATTTCTGCCTCAGTCTACTTAGTGCTAAGATGCAGGCCTCAACCACGAGGCCTGGCTGAGATTGAATTTTCAAAGTATTCTTGCTAGAAATACATCTCACCCCTTCCTGCATTTCAGTTCCTACATTTTGTTACTGTTTTCAGCATGACGTGTATGCATGTGTGTGTGTGTGTGTGTGTGTGTGTGTCTGTGTCTGTGTCTGTGTCTGTGTCTGTGTCTCTGTCTGCCTGTCTGTCTGGTTGTGGAGCACAGAACATAAACTTTGAGCCTGTCTCAGTCCTGGACAGCACCTGTGCCCAGCTTGTGTGTTGACCGTGATGCCACAGAAATCTGTCCAGACAGATGATCATAGGAGTCCAACATGATTTGCTTGATTGACCACATTTATTAAATTATTTAAAAAGCACAAGACCCTGAGACTGGAAGACAGTTCAGTAGTAAACACTTGCTGCCTGTGCATAAGGACCAAAGTCTTGATTCCCACATAAATGCCAGACAGGTGTGATGGCCCCTCTATAACTCTAGCCCTGAAGGTGAAGCCCAGGAATCCCCATAGAAAGCAAGCTGGCTAGTGGACGTGCTGTAATGACATACTCTGGGCTTAAGTACAGATCCAGACTCCAAACAGTAAAGTGGAAGAGTTAGTGATCAGCAGTGATTCTAGATATCACCCTTTGGCCTCCATGAATGCCTTCATTCACATGCAGGTGTACTGCGTGTGTACATGTCTCCCCCCACATGTAAGCATGCTAAGACATTGAGCTCAATACCACCCAAAGGCTCTCTGAGGACAATGTCTTGGCAACTGTGGAAGTAGCTGTTTTGTTCAGAGATCTTAGACCTTCATTTTCCTGTCGTCTGAGAGTCAGAGATGTGCACAGGGCCAGATGACAGGCCGTGTGGGCCGCTGCCTTTGTGGCTGCTGCCTTTGCAGGTGGAGCACAGAAGTGGCCCTGCAGAGAGCAGGTGCCGCAGAAGGAACATGGCTTCATCTGCAGCATGTGGCTGGCCAAGCTCACACGGTGTGTTCACTCCATTCACGGGTTCTTTGTAGAGTCGGGCATCACAGAGACACGGGAACTTCTATCACAGCATATACGTAAAGGGCTTTGTAAGTGAAGTGCTGACGTCATTCCGACACTGAAATGTCAGGCTAAGGGCTCAGTGGGTGCGCACTTTGCGTAATTGCTGTGGGAAGGTGATGTGCCCTGAGTACTGACCATTCTTCGTGCTGTAACAGGGTGTACTCGATGGAAGAGAGAGAAGACCAAATTGATAGACTGGACTTTATCCGAAACCAGATGAACCTTTTAACACTGGATGTTAAGAAGAAAATCAAGGAGGTCACCGAAGAGGTGGCCAACAAGGTAGCAGGGACTGTGGTCAAGGTGGTCAGAGTGGACTTATGCTCTGTCACTCTAGCAACGCCTCTGCTTTGGATGAGCATGTTTGCCTCAGTCCATTCTCAGTAGTTGTTATCTGTCTTTGATCTCGTTTGAGAGTAGGTCTTGCTGTGTACCCCAGGCTAGCCTTGACTTAATAGTTTTTAACTGATTTTGTAATATTTTCAGGTATCTTGTGCAATGACAGATGAAATCTGCCGATTGTCTGTTTTGGTTGATGAGTTTTGCTCTGAGTTCCACCCTACCCCAAGCGTCCTAAAGGTGTATAAGAGCGTAAGTTCCAGTCCCTTGCTAAGAGCTTGCTCCTGGGCAGTGTCCTGCGGTAGCTCATCTGTCTTGGTTCGCCATGGGCAGGGTAGAAGCCAGCACAGCTGGTCAGCACCGAGACACAACTCTCCAAGACTGCACAGAGGGACGGGGCGGAGCTCAGAGGCCGAGAGCAGCCTTGTGTATGCGAACCTCGAGGTTCACCAGCACCAAGAACATGAAAGTGCATCTTCTAACAATGAGATTAATCAAGACCATCTTAGCGTTTTCTGCATCTAGAAAGTTTTACACATCCTCTGGTCAAACAATGTGAACACTTACAGTCGTCCCTTCCAGGAGCTAAACAAACACATTGAAGATGGTATGGGGAGAAATCTGGCTGACCGGTGTACCAGCGAAGTCAACGCTTCTATGCTTCAGTCCCAGCAGGAAATCATCGGTAACCATCACACTGTGTGCTGCACAGGGAGCCCCTCCCTCCCTGCACCCCCACAGCCTCTCTCCCACTCCGTAAAGGGTGTATTCTCCTCTGCTTGGATTTCACAGAAGGCAGCATTATGTGTTACTGTTTGTTCTTCCCAGAAAACCTGAAGCCGCTGCTCCCGGCCGGCGTGCAGAGCAAGCTGCACACGCTGATCCCTTGCAGGAAATTCGATCTTAGTTATGACCTCAATTGCCACAAGTTGTGCTCAGATTTTCAAGAAGACATCGTGTTCCGCTTCTCCCTGGGCTGGACCTCACTGGTGCATCGGTTCCTGGGCTCCACGCAGGCCCAGAGGCTGCTGCTCGGGCTGTCGGAACCTGTCTTGCAGGTGCGTGTACAAACTCCCTGCCAGCCTTACGTTGTGCCCTTAGCAAATCTGCCTTAGCAACTGCTGTATGTCTCTGTCCTAGTGGTGTCACAGAGTAGGATTCCCACTGCTTTAGTGACCAGCTCTGAACACCTTTTCATGTGCCGTTAGCCCTTTCTGTGACTGCTTTTGTGAAATATTCAAATTCTTTACTCATTTTTTAATAGTATTGCTAGGCTCCTATTAAGTTTTAGGAACTTTTGTATCTTCTGGATACAAGTCTTTATCAGATAATTAATTTTCAAATGTTTTCCTAGTGGGACTTGTCTGTAATGACCTTTCTGTCATAAGTTGAAAGGATTGTTTGCTTGCTTACTTGTGGCAGAGCCTAATGCTGTAGCCTAGGCTGGCTAGGAACCAAGTACGACTGGTTGGCTTTGAACTCACGCTGCAACTCTTGAGTGCTGGTCTTGCAGGTGCCACCACTGTTAACGGTTAAAAGTTTTTTATTTTAGGTTGCAGTTTATCTGGGCTTTCTGCTTGTTTATTTAAGGATGGTGCTTTTGATTTGAGAGTTGTTCTTTCGGTGCTGGGAATTGAAGTCCAAGCAGTGTATGTGTGGAGCACATAGTTTGCCCCGAGCTGGATCTCCAACTCTGAAACACAGCTTAAGTTCCATTGAGCTGTTGCTGAGTACATTAGTGCTCATGACATCTTCATGACATCATAGGAAATAAATTTTGTGTGTGTGCATGCCTGTCCCCTCCTGCTCATGTAGCTAAGGCCAGAGGAGTGTCAGTTTCATACCAGCTTGAGCAGCACAGTAAGGCATTGTCTCAGAAAAGAACTTTAGCCCACTTTTATTTATTCATGTAGTTCTTCTTAATACTATGCACATTATTTGGAGTCTTTTTTATGAGCTTACTATAATGTTTTTTAAAAAATTATAAATGTATTTTTTAAAAAAATTTATAGATTAACTGTTGTATTTTCCCCTAAATTTATCAGCTCCCTAGATCTTTAGCTTCAACACCCACTGCTCCTACTAATCCAGCAGCACCAGACAGTTCGGCCCAGGAGGAACTCATGATCACCTTGGTCACAGGACTGGCATCGCTGACGTCTAGGACCTCAATGGGCATCATCGTCGTTGGAGGGGTGGTAAGAAGCAGTGCATCAGCGTCATTAGACTCAGACAGGGTTGCAGATCCACAAGCAGAGTTGACATTGTAGGTTACGGAGTAGTGAGTGGGACAGATTTCATGTGCTTAACAGTGCTTTGAGCCAATCTCTCTCTCTCCCCACCACGCTCCCCTCTCTCTCCCCCTCCTCTTCTCCCTCTCTCTCCTTCTCTCCTGTCTTTAAAAAGAAATAGCATCAGCTCTCTAGGTGGTTTTGTTGGCTTCAGGGCAGTGCTGGGCTAAGCAGATCCTGCAGCCAGGTTCCATCCGTAGCCCTGTCTGGTTCTTAAAATTGCATATTTTCTTTACTTTTTTAAAACGTATTTTAAATTTACTTTTGACAATTCCATGCATGTATGCCATGCACCTTTATCATATTTCCAGGCCCCTACTCCTGTGAAGCCCCCTGAGCAGCCCCTCCACCTTCATGTTCCTTCCTTCCTTTCTCTTTTTCTCTTTTCTTTCTTCTTTTCACACCACTTGAGTCCAACTAGTGCTGCCTGTGTGCTCATGGGTGCGGGGTATCCCCTGGAGCATGGCCAACCTACCAGTGGCCACACCCCTAGAGAAAAAAATATTCTCCCTCTCCCATCAGCTAGGGACATGGCCTCCCCTCCCTTGCTGGAACATCAGCTGACTGTGCAGTTCACCACTCCACAACTGCTGTCAGCTCCTGAGGTCAGTGGTCATGTCAGTCAGAGCACTCCACCCCATCTCTGGCTCTTACATTCTTCTACCTTCTTCCCTTGGGGAAGAGGGTTGTCACAGAGTCCAGTTTAGGGCCCAGCACTCAACACACTTGTTCTTGGCATGATATCTTTATGGAGAGTGTTCAAGAGCCAGAATGCCTTTTTTTGTCTTTTTCTTTTCGTGTCTGTGTGTGTGTGTGCGTGTGTGTAGTGTGTGTGCATCCATTTTTATATGTAGGTGGGCACACCTGCATGCATATACATGTGTGTATTTTGGTATGTAGTCTGCACACCGTGTGCATGCATGTGTGTGTATTTTGCATGTAGTCTGCACACCTGTGTGCATATGTGGAATCCTAAGGACGATGTCAGAAATAATCTTCCGTCATTCTTCTCCCTTACTGACTTGAGTCTGGGTCTTGAATCCAGAGCACATTGTTAACAGCTGCTTTGGCTAGCCATCTTGCTCTAGGGATTCCAGGCAGGCACCAGGGTTTGTCCAGCATTTTTTATATGGGATGTGGGGATCTGAACTCTGGTCCTTTTACTTGTACAGCAGTCGCCTTAGCTGCTGAGACACTCCCAGCCCCCACATGCCTTTTACTCTAATCTCCCAAGTGTTATTTTCCCTTTTCAGAATAAGACAACTTACTCTGTGACTTTACCTTACAGATTTGGAAAACAGTGGGCTGGAAACTCATCTCTGTGTCGTTGAGCATGTACGGAGCTTTGTACCTTTATGAAAGACTGACCTGGACTACCCGTGCCAAGGAGAGAGCCTTCAAGCAGCAGTTTGTGAACTATGCAACTGAAAAATTGCAGATGATCGTTAGCTTCACAAGTGCTAACTGCAGCCACCAAGTACAACAGTAAGTCACAGAAGCATCCTCATGTAGTCACTGAAGCCCGAATGCAGAGAGGGAGCACAGCTCATCGCCATCAGGTGGAAGAGCAGAGCTAGGGCTGGGGACAATTTTGCTCAGTTGGTGAGATGCTGGCTGCACCAGCGTGAGGACCCAGGTTTGATCCCTAGAAGCCATGTGAAGAGTCAGGCGGGGCCTGGAGGCACCTCAGCAAGCAAAGCACCTGCTCCCAAGTCCAACAGGCCGAGATGCATCCCAGAGCAGGCGCTGTGACCCAGGTTTCTGGGATCCCATGTGCCTGTGGGAAATGAGAAGCGGAGACACTAGAATCTCCAGAAGTTCCCAGCTGGTCTGAGTTACACAGCAGTGAGGAAACCCTGAAACAGGGTGGAAAGGCAGAGGCACCCCAGGTTTGTCCCCTGACCTCCACATGTATAGCACACCTGCATCCACACCATGAACATTGCAGATCTAGCCCTAGGACAGGAACCTAAGCACACAGGGATCAGGGCTTAGAGACTTGGGAACCCTGGGATGCTTGGAATGCTTCAGACCAAGGGGACAGAGCCTTGGTTAACACAGAGCTGTGAAGAATCAAAAACAAGGAGGCCACAGAATTAAGAAGTCTGCTCATTTGTTGCTGGATACTTTGTTAGCTTTTGTTCTTAAAGTTTACTCCTATTAAGGAAAATATTTTCTGTAGTTAGATATGGTAATTATGCTAAGAGTTAGGGGAAATAAAGTTGGAGGACAGTTTGGTCCTTGTTTGTGTGTTTGTTTGTTTGTTTAATGAGGTAGGCTCAAGTGTGTGCGTGTGTTGGGGGGAGAGAATGGATTCTCTCCGTGTGTCCTGGCATGCATGTGGAGGTTATTTGGAAGCTAGTTCTGTCCTTTCAAGTGCTTTCCAGGGATCAGACTCCAGACTGGTACATATGTGCCTCTACCTGCTAAGTCTTCTCATTGGCCTGTCCCATTACTTAATGGAAGTAACCTAAAATAATTCGACTATACTAGATAAATGTTACTGTTTAGTAAAATGTCAGTGCGATGCATCATACTTGATGCATCACACTGGGTTTTGGTGGGGAGGAGAAAAAAGAGCTATGAAAGGCCAAGGGCAGGTGAAGCTGTGCAAACCAGTTGCACAGTAGAATGTGGGCAAGGTACAGGCACGGGGCATGCTGTAGTGGGAAAGTGCAAACTGTGGGCTTGCTAAAGCTGGTGTATTAGCTGGTACTAGAAACAACCTCGTTAAAGTTTACTGTCATTTGAAGTATTTTTGCCTATATCATGAAAGTTCATAGGATTTTTCTTTCCTATTCTTTTTCCTATTCTTAACAGTTTCTTGTTTTACTGAGCAGGGGTAAAGAGAACATTTATTGTGTTTTGACAAACTACATCCATTTCTTGACATGTTAGTAGCTTTACACCAATGGCAGAGGGGGTGGGGTCCTCTAGGAAACTTCCAAGGGCCACACATCATTTGGAATAGTGTTCTTATGTGACTTAGATGTTTGTAAAGCTTCTTTCCTATTTACCAAAGTTTATTCATTATGGAAGAAATTCATGGCTTTTTTTTTTCTTAAGAGAAATGGCTACCACTTTTGCTCGTCTGTGCCAACAAGTTGATGTTACTCAAAAGCATCTGGAAGGAGAAATTGCTAGATTATCCAAAGAAATAGATCAGCTGGAGAAAATACAAAACAACTCCAAGTTCTTAAGGTATTTAAAGTTTTTTTCCCCCTCAATAATATGAACATTGACTGGCATTTCATAACCAAATATATTCAAATAAAGTTACTAGTGAGCT
Organism: Typhlomys cinereus; assembly: GCA_023101885.1. Taxonomy (NCBI): domain Eukaryota; kingdom Metazoa; phylum Chordata; class Mammalia; order Rodentia; family Platacanthomyidae; genus Typhlomys; species Typhlomys cinereus. The sequence continues at coordinate 1,721,557 of JALPQD010000445.1, forward strand.
TATATTAAAACTTCTAACTTCTGTGGTGATTTGAATGAAGAATTCCATGTATTATTATTCTGTTATGTGTGAAAATTTCAGTGACAGCTAATTTCAACAAGAGAATGAATCTGAACTTAAAATAATTTTTTGTTTACTAGGTTTTTTTTGTTCATTAGGCTAGGTTAGTTCTCTTGAGAACAGAAGCTTTGCAGTTAGCAGTGACTTCTATGATCACTGGTCATAGCGCACGCATGTGATCCCAGCATATGGGAGGCAGAGGCAGGAAAATCAGGATTTTAATGTCATCTCCAGTTGCATAGCAAGTTCAAGACCAGTCTACTTGAGAATCAATCTTTAAAATAAAGTTTTTGGTTTTATGCGTCCGAGATCATACCTGCTGTTCACATTAGGATGATCAGTGTGCTCAATGAATAAGGTTTTTGGTGCACCATGTGCTCGAACTCAGTGTGATTTGATAGAGAGCCTTGGGAACCTATCAGGTTTGCTCTGAGGACACACTGGAACTGTCAACTGTCTGGTCTCAAGACCACCTTCTTTTAGCTTCCCACCCCCTCAGCTGCTGTGTCAGTGAGTCTTGAGAACCCCTGAGCACCGATCATGGGCAGTGCTGCTTCAGGGCACGTGTTGCATGAATCTACATGCGGGAACTGCCAGTGTGTCCAGATGGGAGGAAGCATCCGTTCTGAATTTGAGGGGCATGTTTGTCATCAGTCCTAATGATGCTTGAACCAAAGATAAAGCCTGCGCGTGGTGGTGGTTTCCTAAGACATGGAGCTGGACATTCCTCCGGCTGGTGCTGGAGCCATCCTGAGGTCACAGGGCAATACACAATACATTTTGTCCGTCTGCCTGAGTCCACTGCATTCGGTGCAATAAAAGGCAGTGAGTTTATAACCCAGAAGCAATAGGCTCCACCACAGAGCCAAAACAGAGTTAATGGCCAGGCTCGGGCGAGTGCACTCGCAACATTCACATAGTGATGAAGTCACCAGGTGACACGTGGTAACTCAGAAGGAAGCCGGGTTGGTAGGGCTTACCATCTTGTCTGGGACTGTGTGTGTGACCTGAGGAAATGCACTGATCGCAGAAGCACTTGTAGACCTCACATGTGTGATCTTTGCTCACAGACTAAAACAAGACCCTGCCTTCTCCCCAGAAACAGAGCAAGAGAGTAGGTGCAATTCAGCGTGTGCATAGAGCTGTCTGCATGCAGATCAGGTGGCCTTGTCACGAGCAGTTAGACCGCATCAGGGGGTTTGAGTATACTGTGTGTGAGCCCTTAAAATGCGGGCCTGTGTCTGGCAGAGCTGTCCAGGGCTGTGTGAGCCGCCGCTGCTCTGCTGTGCTTGTTTCCTGGCACAGTGTGTGGAGCAGAGCTGCTTTTCGTTCTGACCCTGAGCTCTCTGCCTGGGGGAAGTAGCAGCACACGCTGGTTGCCCAGGCCAGCAGAGCTTTTAGGGCGTGGGGCAACTGTGGGCTAGGGTGGTGCTCTCTAGATTGGGTGGCGTCTGTTTTTCTCTTTGACTGTTACAATAATTGGGTTGGTGTTTTATTTTTTATTTTTTTAAATTAGAAATAAAGCTGTTCAACTTGAAAGTGAGCTGGAGAGTTTTTCGAAGCAGTTTCTACACTCAAGCAACGACTCCTAATGGTAGAAGTCTCTGGTAACTGCGGTAGGAGAACATGGGCCTGGGAAGATTGGAGGTGTTTTTATGAAATGACATAAATATGAATTATACTGACTGACAGCAAAGCTCTGTATAGATTCTGGAATGGTCTATCTCAGGGTGTTTGCACTTTCTGAAGAGTGTTGTGATAATGTCCTTCATTTTTAGTTTGGGATAAAGAAACACTAAATTGTTCGGGTTAAATAATGAATTAGTTTCAAAGCTACAGGAGCAACCAGGCTTCCCCCCCAGGGGTGTGTCCTGATTTCTGCATGGGGCCTTCTCGTTTCTGATTCTGAAGCTCTACTTCCTGGCATCCAGGAGTTGGAGGACGGCGTCTCAGCTCTTCTCAGCACTGGTTTTTGACGCCTTCTTCAGCAGGAAGTAACTTTTCAGTTGTTTCCTAAGCTGATTTTCTCTACCAGGATGTGGAGTGGTCTCGGGTGTACTGTACTGAATGTCAGCCACTGCGCCGTCACAGAATATGTAACCACTAATAAACACTGTGTGTGCCTTCCCGTCTTCCTTTCAAAACCAATGTAAAAACAGTAGGCGGGTTTGTATCCACAGTCAGGAGCAAAATTGGGTCTCATTGCCTGGTGTATCTCCTCCTCGGCGGGAGGAGAGATCTGAAGTAACTCAGTGGCCGGAGACCAAGGTCTGAGATCTGCAACTGTTGGTGACCAAAAGAGAAAGCTGATCCTCAGAGCACGCTTTTTTGGGGGTCTTCAGAGAACACTGGGGCTGCCTCGCTTCACGGTCATGACTTGAGTTTGCAGGCCTGAAAAGCACACTGGTGGTTCAGGTGTCACATCTGTTTGTATTAAAAGTTGATGGAAACTTACCAAGTGTTCTTAAATGGAGTAGTTCATAAGCATCAGGGTAACTTGGAAGTTTCAGCTTCCTCTGGCCTTCCAAAGCTCCCGGGCTGTCTTCACAACAGATGCACTGCTGTTTTTGAAAATACGCTGCATTTTATTTAGGCCGAAGAAACCTTTAAAAATTATTGATACTCTTGTGTAAATCAAGTATTGAAATGCAGTATTCAGATTTAAATACAATTGGCTCTTACTGCTGATTGCTGAATGAACCCATCAGGTGGGTTTGGGTGAAGGTGACCTGGTGCTGAGTGCAGAGGTCTGAGAACCTGCTCCAGCTGGATCAGCACCCTTGGTGTGGTGCTGCTGGCGCTGCTCATGCAAGTGCAGTCTCAGGTCTCACCCAGATGCCTGGGTGTCAGCAAGTCCTGAGGGTGGTCCTGACCCCAACCCAAATGACTGCAGTTGGCACTGGGCTGACGGTGACGGCCTGTGGCCAGGCCCGAGCCTCGCTGGAGTGACGTGATCCTCACCTCTGTGGCTCAAAGTTACTACACACTTGATCATTTATGGCGTACATTTGTAGGATTATTTATAAATTTGTATAACCTTAAAGTTTTTACAAAGCATTTTATAACTATACAACTTACAAGATGGAAATAAAAATAAGCTATTAGTTGGTACATGTAGCATTTATACTGGTGTTTGGTACACTAAGTCTTCCACAGCCATTTTCATGCACAGCGCTATTGTAAGCACTTGAGTGGTGATTGTGTGAGTCACTCCTATCTTTTGCTGTGAGAGAACACCCAAAGTCAAACAACTTAAGGGAGAAGGGGAGGTTGTCAGCTTATGATTCTAGAGGGGAGATACAGTCTTTCATGGCGGAAGTGGCATGGCTGCCGGCAGAAGCTGGAGACAGACTAAATCACATCCATCCGGGAGGCTGAGAGCTGCAAAACTGCCAACTTCTAGAGCAGACCTGTCCTGGAAGCAGGGCGGGACTAATCTACCTGAAGGCCCACCCTCTGTGACCACCTTCCTCCAGCAAGACCCTATCTCCTAAAGGTGCCATGACCTTCCCAAACACATGAGACTGGGGGACATAGTTCAAACCATGACAGTGGCCAAAGACTGTTGCTGTTTGACTCGCTTAGGGGCCGGCACTAAAAGGTAAGTAAGTGCCTTCCATCGCCACGGGGACTTTGTCCTGAGAGGATTTCTACAGATACAGATGGTGTGTTGAGCAGCATCTTCATCTCCGTGTCCTCACTGGTCTTAAGACCAACACTAAGATCCGCACTGAGAGTGAGCTGACTACAAAGGAGACAGACCTGCCCACAGGAGCCACAGGGACGGATGCCTTTGCTTTGACCTTTACCACCTTGTCGCAGAGCCCAGAATGATGTGGAGATGGGCACCTCCTTTCTCTGTCCCCCCAGCACTTCGGGTCTGAGTCTGGCTTGCGTGCAAATAAAAGCCTTAGGCTGGAGTTGGCTTCAGCAGCATACCGCCTGCCTCCTGCAGCCCATTTTTCATGAAAAAAATCACCAATGTTTAGATAAAGGAATTGGGACATGGGCAGTGGACTGGGGCTTAATTTTTATAATCCTGTTACGTGTGGACTCAAAGCAAGGACTGTCCACTGGTTAGAACCACTTTATTATGTCACCCAGCGATGGTTCCACCAGCAATTGCACAAAGGAAGGAATGGATCACTGAGGCCCTAGGATACATCCAGATGGTATGTAGAAACTTTTAAGTGATCACTGAAGCCCGAGAATACATCCAGGTACTGTGTAGAAGGTTCTGGGTGAGGACACATTTGCAAAGTGCTCTCCAGGGAACACCAGAGCAGCTCTCAAGACAGCAGCATGGGAGCCTTCCGCAGCAACCGCAGATACTCACCAGATGCCTCGGAAAGAGCCAAGGACAGCACCATTGCAGGAAGATGGTCCAGCCAGCTGGTGCTGAGCAGCTGAGTTCATGGAGAGACAGTGCTGTATGCATCCAGTACTAGTGGAAACCAATTTTTCCCCACAGTACAACATGATCATAGTGTTTTCCAAAGTCAGTTACTGAACTTGAGACAAGCTTTTAGAAAACTTTGTCAGCATACAGAACAAGTAGAAAGTGGACCATCCGTCTTTGAAGAGAGTTTTTACAGCAATGCTAGCTCAGACACCCCATGAACTATTTCACTGAGAACCCACTGGAAGCAGCGTTTCCCATGCAACACCGAGTCAGAGGCAGCTCAGGAAGAGGAGAGGCGCAGTGCGAAATTGCTTACTCCCACAATCGTGGGAGACACGATGGACTGGCTCCTATCAGGTAGATTAAAAGTATTCTTCCACAGTGTCCAGAGAGAAGCTGGATGTAGGCTTAGTAAAAAGGTCTGGAAAGCCTGACTTAAGCTAAAGATTGTAAAGACATGCTCCTTGGTAAAATGACAGCAGCCTGTCTGGGTATTGCTTCATTTTCTAAGTTAAATTCATCAAGTACAAATATTGTATTTCAACTCCATATTCCTACATGTACAGACTTCCTTTTCATTTTGTTTTTTAGCTGAGACTTAGGTTAAGTTCCTTTATATTCCATCACCATATTAATCAGCTTGTCCAAGTCTTTTTAAAATAAGAACCGCCTATGAGACTAAAATTTGTCTTCTGAGGATTTGGAATTCACTGTGGCTTACACATGCCACAACTAAAAGCCTGGCCTAGGACACCCAGGATGTCAGGGCGAGCAACAAGCCTGCAGCCTGTCCATCAAGACAGGTGCCCTGCACAGCAAGAGCTTCCCAGCGGGGCTGGGGGGATTTACTAGCCAGATAGGGATCATGACTTCAGAGGGTCCATGCCTTTGTATCCGGCAGGCAGACCAGGTGCTCAACCTGCTTTTGTTTGATGTGGTGCAGTGGACACAGGACCCTAGACGCATTATACACTCACTTCAGGAAGTCTTAGGTAACTGAACTCAAATGCAAGGAAGCGGACTTACTCAGCAATGGAGCCCCATTAACAAGCCCAAGTGGGGTTACTGCGGAGGCAGCATTGCTTGTCAGCCCAGGTGTGTGCAGGGAATTGCAGTGTTCAGCAATTCTTCATGGTAAGAGATTTGCTTTAAGTTCTGCTGTCCACAAACAGTAACATCAGGACACATTTCCTTTTAAAATATTTTTGGAGGCATAGAATTCTTATATGAATTTGCTTAACATTTTTAAACACAAGTTCTCTGAATAGGAGTTTGGGGAAAACTGCTGAACAGCATAGCAAACGTATATACATCCTTTTGGGAAATGATAGGTTTCCTCTGAGGTGTGTTGCTTGTGGCTTGGGTACAACAGGCTGGAAATACAGCGTGGTGGGAGAGCACGTCCACAAGGCCCTTGCTTCCATCCCAAGAGCTATTCTTTAGGTCTGAAGCGGTCACAAAGCTACGGTAAAGGGGCCACAGAGATTTTAACCAAGAAAACCAAAATCCTAATCTCTGCCGGCTACAGGACCTGTTTCATTTGCAGTCTTGTGTCTGTTTGCCTCCACCCAGTTCTCTTACTGAACAAAACTGACACTCTAATTATAGCACATTCACAATGTAAAGATGAAAAGGCACAGGAACAGTTTGGAAGTATTTAGCCTACAGTTAGATGCAGAGCTTTCTAAACAGTAACTTACAGTTTACTATATCACAAAACAGTGCATTTGTGTGTATCCAAATAACCAAGACTTTAGCATCAAGCAAGACCAACAATCTATTATCAATCACATTTATTTTCTGAAATAAAATGAGTTTGAGGAAACCGAAGAGGAATACTCTCTTTGTTCACATTGGGGGCTCTGGGGGCATCCTAGTGATAGATGTAGTATACCATTGGCAAGTTGGGGACATCCGTGCATTCCTCCTAGTCTGAGAAACATGCTTCAGGGAGCTTTGGGCTTTATGTAGGGTTGCTTCACTTTAGACACTGTGGAAGTAATGCTTGAGACATGTTTCCTGCTGAGGAGAGAGGTCCCACTGAGATCAGAAAGCTTGAACGTTTCAAGAACTACGAAGAGCTGGGGTGTAAGTCAGGCATGGCCCTTGTATAGTGTGAGTGAAACCTTGGATGTGATCTTTAGTACAACCAAGAAGAAAAGGAGGGTGCAAACAGTTCATACCAATGCAAATTTTGTATTACACATAAAATTTGTAAAGTGTATGAGTTATAAGTCAGTTCTGGTACATGTCTGTTTTGCACCTCTGTCAAAACCTTAGTGCTAAGACACCATTCCTGTAGATGGGAATACGAGGGACATCAGGAAAGAACTCAGGTTTGGGGACAAACCAGGTTTTGTCAAACTTGGGAAATAGTACCTCTACAAACTTTGTTCCAAAATATTAAACAAGCAGGGAGATCCACTTGTCCAGAGAGCTGTCCCCCAAGTCTCAAGATCAAAACCACATTTTCAGAATATCAGGAACTATATGCTATTACATACATATACATACATGCTATATACATACATGCATGTTATTACAGTATCCACTTTTTATTAATAATGTAAGAACATTCTTAGTGCTTCTAATGTCAAAGTGAAATGCCTTCCTTGGGCCCCCACATCACCTGTCCCCTCAAAGGACTGAAAACAATATTCGTCTTAGTGCAGCGAAGTGCACGTGGGCCTGAGCGCCGCAGCATCGGCACAAGGCTTTCCACACACACCTGCACAGCATCGCTGCTGTTACCAGGCCTGGTCTGCGATGACATAACTGGGACGTGTGGCACTTAAAATGCCCCTAACATTGCCCAGTGGCCATCTGCTATGTACATTCTGGTCTCCACGAAGAATGAGTTCTATACAAGCAAGGCTCAAATTAGCCCTGCTCCTCAGATTAATGTGTGGGTCCTTGCAGCCCTCCTGAGCTTTTGTCTCCTCGTTTTGTTTGTTGAAAGCTGCTTTTTCAAATCAACTCTCAGCAGAAAAATCTTCAGCTGCAAATATAAAGAGGATTTTTTTCAAGCTCTAGGCCACAGCATTGATTTCTCCAGATATCAATGGAGAACAGAAAGTAAACATGGCATCTTCAATTCCAGATTCTAAGAAAACTGTCCCAGGAGCCTGTGGCCACAGCCATGCCGTCATCAGTCACCCCCAAGCAGCTGACACGGTTGTCGTGACCAGCAAGGACACCTGAAAGGAAGGTCAGCACAGTTAAAATTCATTGGAGAACCAAAGAAGTGCCCATATCACCACCCAGAAGGGGCATTAGACTTGTCTGGGCTGCGGCTGGTGCGCTGGCATGTGAAGCACATCTTATGTTACCTCAGTGTTTGTCATGAGCGTGCATCTCTATAAGTTTTTAATTTTTTTTTTATTATTTATTCAACTGTGCGCATGTGCGTGTGTATGTGTGCGTGTGTGTGTGTGTGTGTGTCTGTGTGTGTGTGTGTCTGTGTAGAACCACGGACGAATTTGCGAACCACCATGGACGCCTCCACCTCTTTTTGCCCCGGGATTCACAGGCTCCGCCCTACCAGGACCAGAAGCGCAGGCCGCCCCTGCTTCCGCCTGGCGTCTATACGTGGGATCTGGGATCCGAACTCAGGACCTTCCGCCTGCAAGGCGGAGGCTTAACCCCTGAGCCACCTCTCCAGCCCCAGCTATAAGTTTTTAAAAAGTGTAATTTTCTGTCCAGGAATACGGATGTGGGTGTTTATACTTCCAGGTTGATATTCCAATTTTGCTATGGAACTTTCAAATCCAGTGCGGGGCTTGACTTTTACCACAGAGCAACAAAAACCTAACTGTGATGAAGCTGCATGCCACTATTTCCGGAGAACACCAATGTCCTCTAAGGTAGAACATTCTCCCGCTGCGAAGCTCACCGCGTTCACTCCGCAGATGACCACACGGGCCGCATGTCAGCCGAAGAACCTGGGCATTAAATCCTCCCGGACATGCAGAGAGGAACGCTGAGTGACCCGCCAGACAGTTCAGCTGAGCCCTGAGCAGGCTCATGATTCATCAGTCCACCAAAACAACCTCGGGTGTCCATTAGAAGTGGGAGTTACAGATCCTAAGTGGTGCCACCCCAGAAATACATACCACTTTACAAAGTCACTGGTTAGTGCCAGTGGGTGACAGAGTTTCCAGAAGTCTATGCAGGCAAAGTGAGCTCCACTGTCTGCTGAGAGCTTGCTGGCAGGGCTGACGGCCTCTTTGCCCCCAGAAGTCCCAGCAGCGTCAGGATAGGCTGAGCCAACCCCCGTGCTGAGTTCACAGGCCTGTGGTATGCCTCGAACCCGCACTGCAGCCCTCCAGAAGGGTTCTCAGCAGCGGAAACAGCTGTCCCAGACCAAGTGGGGGCAAAGGCAGCTGAATAAGGCAGCCAGGCCAAAAAGCTGCCTGTCCTTCCCCGCTGTCCACCATGTACCTCCGGCCCTGGATCTGGCAGGGCCAGAGATTCACTCCTGGCCAAGTGCCACTCTGACTGGATGCAGAGGTAGAGAGGGGTACATGGGAGCACGGTTCCCAGTTCCCCTTGAAGTCGGACCTGCCTTGGCCCCCAGCTTGGACACTCTGGGCAGGAGAAATTCAGCTCCCCTTGGGGGTCAGACAGGGGGTTGAGGCAGAGAGGATCTGAAGAGGTGCAGGTAACCACATGCTGAGCACCTGCTCGTGTGCTGGCCCTGTGCGCCGTCCCTCGGCCCCTCCGGTTCATCCCTGGCACGATCACTCCCATGAAGGCATGGTCCCCCCTGTGAAAGCCTGCCTACGTGGTTCTCAGAGACCGCCTGGCAGTGCGGCCAGCCAGCCAACCAGGTGCGTGAACTCATTGTTAGGCATGAAAAGGAAGCTAAGAATCATCAGACGTTTAAGACATTATTCCTAAGATAACACCTAAAGAAATAAGCATAGGGAGAAACCCACTTGGAAACATAAAATACAATGCTGAAGAAACATGAGAAAATGACTTGTGTTAGCCTCAGCGAAGACTTCAAGCATGAACAAAGAACAGGTGCCATAAAAAAAAAAAGAAAATTGCAGGTGAGGGTTACTTGCACCCTGGCACCATGCATTCAATCCCAGGAGTGCAGAGTAGATAGAGTTGACTTCTAAAAGTTGTCTTCTGACCTCACCACTGTGCCATGGCATGCATGTGCGCCCCCCGCCCTCCACACACCCAGGAGAAAATAGCTTTCAAAAAGATGGTAGCAAGGTAAACCCAAAACTTAAGGGCCGAATGCAAACAGAATTTCTCCCAAAGCACAAAACAAATCAGGGGCAAAAGGAGTGATAATGGGGAAGAAACCCACCAAAGCCGTCACTCCCAACCATTTTAAATTGATCCTAATCAAAATGAAAATCATTCAGTTTACTATGTTAGTCATGGCCCCAGTGTGGCTTGATAAATGTCTTAATATTTTGGAGCTTGCTGTGAAGGACTTGGGAGGGCTGGGCAGGCTGGCATGGCGAACAGTGGGGTCTGTGTCCTGTGTCCTCAAGGTCACTTGCAAGACGACAGGCTACAGCAGTAGCAATGATTACCAGTGTGGCTTGCACCTGTAACCCCAACATTATCATTCTTGAGAGAGTAAGGCAAGAAGGACCCTGAGTTCCAGACCAGCCTGGGCTACGGGGTGAGATCCTTTCTCAAAACAAAACAAAAAAAAGCAAAAAAGGAAGAAAACGGAGTATAAAAAGCGACAGTGCGTCGCACTCATCCTCCCAGTGAAATCTATCAAACAAGGTAACACTGAGAAAGGAGCATGCTTGAGAAACAAAAGCAGACAGTGGGCTGTGACTGTGCTAAAGATGGGCACAGTGAGCCCAGGTGAGAGCCTCCAGGTGTCCAGGTCACCACCGAGCCTGGCAGTTTCCTGGAGACAAGAGGGGGGTGGACTGTAACTGACCTGTCCGGTCTCCTTTGAGCGTGTCCCACACATAACAGATGTAGTCGTCGTAACCAGCTAGCAGGAGGCGCCCGCTTTTTGAGAAGGCGACGGAAGTGATCCCACAGACGACGCTGTCGTGAGAATACAGCAACAGCTCTTGGTCTGCGCGCAGGTCAAAGAGTCTGCAGGTGGCATCGTCAGAACCCGTGACAAAGGCGTGGCCACTTGGGAAAAACTAGAAGGAAAAAGACACCCGTTTAGGCAGGCCTCTCCACTTTTCCCCATTTGAGAGTGTCTCATGCATAACTCAGGATGACCTGAAACCCCCAATTCAACTTTAGCCTCTAGAGCACTAAGATTACAGGTGTCCACCATCACCCCAATTTCCTTCATTGCTTTATGTGCATGTGTATGCGTGTGTCCACATATGAAGGTCTGAAGTCAATATCAGGTGTCGTCTTTGACGGCTTGGTCTTCCTTTTTTTTTTTTTTTTTTTTTTAAGTTTGAAGATCATTTTATTAGACCCCAAAAGAAAAACAGGGTAAGCGGCCTGAATTCAGGGGGAGGAGGAGAGGAAGTGGGGACTGTGCCGTCTGAGTCAGCGTCTGAGTCAGCTGGCTGGCAGCTGGAAAGGTAGGGGTTCTTTAGAGAGACAGTGGGAAGTCCCGTTCTGTTGTCGAGACAGGCTGTCATGGAACCTGGAGCTCAATGATTTGGCTGGCTTGGCTGGCCAGCACGCCCCAGAAATCACGTCTCCAACTTCCCAGCTTGGGGGTCACAGGCGCCCTGCAGTAGCTGTCTTTTTAAGACAGGTCCTAAGGGGATGACCTCAGGTCCTTGGGCTTGCACAGCGACAGCTCATTGGTGGAGCATCCCACAAACCTTTCCTATATTCCTTCTTTTTTCTTCTTCTTTTTTTTTAGCAGAGTGAATATAGACATTAAGGAAAAGTAAGAAAGGGCTCCTGTGGGTGGGAGGGGCTCCAAGGGAGGCTACCCATCTTCTTCATTGGCAACAACCCTGTGTTCTTTGTGCATACTAGGCAAGTACTGAGCCCTTGAGCTACACCCCTAATCAAAAATAACTTGAGGGACATGTAGTTATGCATTTAAATGTTTTGCTAATTGCTCAATGCAAATATGTAGCAGTAATTATATCTCATTAATATTTTACTTGAGCAATGAAGAGAAAGAAGACGTATGCATGTTGTGGTGTGCAGGTGGAAGGAGAGGATAACTTTCAGAAAACTATCTTTTCTTACATCACTTGACTTCCCAGGAGCCCACTCGCGCCATCAGGCTTGCGAGCAGAAGCCTCGCCCACTGAGCCCTTTGCCAGCCCCTCCCCCCTTTTTCCTATTGTGGAATGAAGGTCTTATTTCAGTTTTGGATCCAACTGTGCAGGTGCGGTGTGAGAAGGTTCGCAGTGTGGGGGTGTCTCTGCAGGTGGGGACCCGTCAGTACTAACCGCCAAATCCCTGGAGGTGGCCGTCATGTTTCCTAGGATATCTGAAGCCTGCTCCCAAAGAAATGCTTCCTCCACACCAGAAAAGGGAGTATTTTTCCCCTGTAAATTCCCTGAAGAATCAGGAACCACTAACCCCAAATTCTTCTGCCTCCCATGCCTCAAATCATCTGGCTTCCGGGAAGCTCAGAGAGCTCTCTGAACCTTACTGCCTACCTCCCATGGGCGAGCTGCTCTCTGAGCCCTGTGTAGGCTGAGGGGTCTGAAGCGCAGAGTCAAGCACAGCGCCAGTCTCATCTGGCTGGCACTGGACAGAACTGCCAGTTGGGCCAATTCTACTGCCAATCTTTTCATACTAATCCTCTCCCCTCAGCCTCCAAGACACAACTGCTTCTCCAAACACACAATTCTTCCACGAGATAGATGCCTGCTGCCAAAGGCCACCTGTCCCACCCTCTGACACATACACACACACACACACACACACACATATTTGGAAATAAAATTTAAATTTCATCTGAAAATGATGAACCTAGATCTGTGAATTAAGTTTTTAAAAATCAGGGCCAGCAAGATGGCTCAGTGAGTGAAGGCACTTGCTGCCAAGTCTGACGACCTGAGTTCAATCCCCACATGTCCATTGCCTCCACATGTATGTCATGGTGTATGCGCATGGCACAAACACATAAATGTAATAATTCTAATTAAACCCTACTACTTGGGGATTCAGTGTTGTAAGAACTGTATAAGAACCCTTGAAATACGTTAGTCATGTGCTGGCGCTCAGTGCTGGAGATACAGAGCAAATTTCCTTTGCAAATGGGCATGTGCCTGTAATCTCAGCACTTAGGAGATAAAGGCCAGAGAATGGGGAGTTCAAGTTCACCCAGTTTCTGGCTTTATAGCAAGAGATTAGTCTGACCTCCAAGAGACCCTTGTCTCAGGAGAAAAGCTTTTCTCTTACACTGACGGCGTTGATGTCTGAGGCGTGTCCCCCGAATGACTGTCTGCACGTTCCATCTCGGACATCCCACAGTTTGGACGATGCGTCACAAGCACCAGAAACGAAGGTCCTGGCATCAGGACTCAGTGAGAGACTCATCACGTCTCCAGAGTGCCCCGTGAAGGTCATGGTCTGCTGCCCGCTTTCGATGTCCCACAGTGCACTGTAAGGAAACCCGAAAGATGACCACACCTGTCCCCGCTTCCCCCAGTTAGTTCTGGTCCTGCACAGCTAAATCAGGGTCTCTCTGAAACACACTTACCAGGTGGCATCTCCTGAACTCGTGATGATTCGACCGTCGTCCAGAAAGCGACAGCAGGACAGATAACCTGGGGCAGAGCAGAGGTTAGCAGGGGTCAGGGTGTGACGGACCCAGACACTCCAAGGGACAGAGCATTTAAAAAGAAGCTGGCCAGGAAGACTTGGCCAGCATGCCGTCCATGCCTAAGTGTGATCAGTCCTAAGTCTAGGCTGTCTGCAACCAAGTGCTGTCCCACTCTTTTGAGGTGCTTCTGAGTTGACGTGGGCAGACTGACCACGTAGAGTCTGTAGGCCCACTGCCTCCCAGGTGAGTCCAACCTTAATGTTGTGATACATCATCATCTACATATTCATGCTTGGACACCATGACTTTGAGTTACAGAAAGAAAATCTCAAAAACATCTCATTGTTTTCAGCAAATTCACAATTTGGGGTTGTGGCGCATTCACACCTGACCTGGGCCTGTTGTCCCTTTCTTTACTCCAAGAACCACACGTGGACCATGCCAGGCACTTGGAGAAAACATCAAAGCCCCGGAGCAGCTAGAACCACTGCAGTGAGGCTCCAAACCACCCGGACACCCATGGGTGCTTCAAGCCCAGAGCCGCAGGCAGACACCGTTCTGAATGTACTGTAAGAGCACGTTCAAATACCCAGCAGCAGGGCCCAAGATATAGGCTGGCCTGGCACCAGCAAAGCTCCCACAGGTCACTGCTGACCATAAAAAAGCACGGCTTGCGGCTTACTCTCAGCGATGTCACCACACAGGGCACGCAATCCTTACGTACTAGCAGAAAATGGGCCATTGCATTGGCTACTTTTCTGTGTTTCTCAGCACTGCTTGTATTTCTTTTCGTAGCAAATGTATTGTGTTTGCAAAAACAATCCAGCTGCCATGGAAAGAAAAATCATGGGGGCCGGGAGTCCCTGATCCGGCACGTGCTAAGCAAGCTCAAGGTCCTGGGTTCAAGTCCTAGCACCAAGATCAACTATTAAACGAACAAAATGATGGCCAGCCACACATGTGATTTGAGAAAGGCAGTTTCCTAAATCATAGTGAATCTACTGTCCTGAGATGAACCTTCTTGCCCACTGGACAATCCATCAGGGTCCCTGGTAGGCTGGGGGTGTTTTGGGAGGACAAGTGCTCACTCAGCTCACCCGTGTGTCCTGGCAGTTCGCGGCTCACGCGCACGTTGCCCTCTCTGGTCTTCAGACTATAGACGGAGCAGATGTTGTCCAGGCCCCCACAGGCCACGTAGTTCCCCGACGGGGCATAGGCGCAGCTCATCACCCAGGAGGACCTCAGCGGAATGGCGTGGATCTGCACAAGGACACATCGTGAGCAAAGAAGTCCTGGACTGTGCTGGCGAAACACAGGCTGCAGGAGAAGGGGGAGCTGGGGTAGAGGGGACAGGAACAGGGCACTGCACCCTCCCCTGTGCTGTCCTAGCACCCCACTTAGGGAGTTCTCAGCGTGAGACACAGCTCTTTACCCAACAAGGCTGGGAGGGAGTTTCAGTGCTAATACTGTGTATGTCAAGTACCAACAAATATTAAAATGCTTGAGAAGCTAATGGCAGTTAGCGGCTGCTGGTAAAGTGACTTTCTTCAGTAGTGTGGTCACTGGTGAATTTCTGGTGCTTGTGGGAGCAGTTCAGTGCATGAGTGGAAGAAAACAAACAAGGGATAGAGGGTGATGTTAGGGGTCCAGAGGGAACAGGGGAGCCAGAAGAGGTGATGTGAAAGTGTGGTGAAAGAAACGGTCACAGATTAAAATATCTTAAGAAAGTGCAGTTATTGTTCAATGAGGGAATTTCTTGCAACCGGCCACAGAACCAGAAAGGGAGGTGACTGACACGTGTCAGAGCCGATTCAAGTGGCTTTCCTAGGCGCGTGGCACCAACCCTTCTGTGGTATTGACAACTTCACTCAAGCAGAGCAGAATCACCCTGTGGAAGCCAGCTGACCACACCGGTCCTGGACAGGTCTGTGGGAAGAGCGGCCCACACAGGGAGGACCGTCCTTCAACAGCTCCTGTGCCCCAAATGTGAAGACACACTCAGGTGTCAACAGTGTAAAGGCCTCGCTAGCTGCACTCTCCATCCTGGGATGGTGCACACAGGACACTTGCCCCAGTGAATAAGCCCTGAGCGTGATCTCAGCACGGGGAGGGGATACAAGTTATTACTTATTTCACAGAATGCTGTTTTTTATATTTTTTTATTTATTCAATTGTGTGTGCATGTGTATGTGTGTGTGTGTGCGTGTGTATGTATGTTGTATGTGTAGAACCCAGGGTGAATTCGGGAATCATCGTGGACACTGCTTCTACCTCCTCTTTTGCTCTGCCCTGGGATTCACAGGCTCCGCCCACCAGGACCAAAAACGCAGGCCGCCCCACTTCCGCCCAGTGTTTGTACGTGGGATCTGGGATCCGAACTCAGGACCCTCTGCTTGCAAGGCAGAGGCTTAACACCTGAGTCACCTCTCCAGCCCAGAATGCTGTTTTTTTAATGTTTACTCAAAATGCTGCTCTGCACACACGGTATGCGCATGTCTGACTGGAAGTTTTCCTGAGCACTTTGCACTGTCTGTGCAACTCTGAATCCAGGATTCACCACAGGCTGTGGCGAGAGGGGCCAGAGTTTCAACCCCTCGGAGTCTCAACAAGCTGGCTCTGTCGTAGCTTCCAGAAGAACGCATCCTGGTGCGTCAAGGAAAAGCTTACGTAGCCATGCAGTCTACCAAGGCTAGATATAAAATATCTCCAGGCCACTACATTTCTAGAAATCTAAAATCCCAATAATTGTAAATACATAAAAACAATAATCCTCAAACATTCAAATAGGAGCCATGAGGTTCAAAACCTGGGTGTGGCAGCCTGTAATCCCAACATTTGGGGGGCAGGGGCAGGTGGGTGAGTCCAGGCCCAGCCTCAGCTATTATCAAGTTCTAGCCTTGATTACATGGGAAAAAATTCTCAAATAATCCAAGTAAATGCCCCTTTATAGAATTCCTGTAGTTAGTCCCTGAAAGAGTAAATGCAGATACCATCCCTAAAGAAAATTTGATTAACTAGATAAACACGCCTCAGGAAGCAGGGCAGTTCAGACAAGAAAGCAGAAGTAGACTGCTTGTCAGGGGATGAGGACGTCTACCTTGTTTGTCGTGTAGCTGTTCCAAATGATCAGCTTGCCGTCTTGGGACGCGCTGACCAGGAGCCTGGGGGAGCAAACAGAGACTGTTTTCCCGCTGAGAAGGAAGAAAGCTCAGGTACCACCTTAACACGGGGCGCTTCACTGGAGGAAAATGTGCTTTAGTGAAACCCACATTCTTTCAGCATTTTACAAAATGTATGCTGCCTGCCGAAAACCATGAATAAAACTCGTGTGCAGTCACTGGCTGAAAGTGTCTCTGGCTACAGGTAGAATTTTCCCTTGTGACACTTTTACTTATGATTGATGGTTCTGGCAGATCTGAGAACTGTTGCTTTGCTTCGATTCAACACCTACATTCAAGCCAACCCCCCCCCCAACAGTCTATGGACACACAGTGGGGCCTCAGGTACCAGCAGCCTTCTGCTCCAGGTCTCTGCCATCTGGTGATAAGGCTTTGGGTGAAAGGTGTCCTACCTCGAGTCGTAGCCCCAGTGCATGGCATAGATCTTGGCCAGGTGACCCCGCAGCGTACGTCGTGTTTGCATTTGTATCCGGCCCACAGAGTCCACATTAGATGTGATCTTTGGGAAGTAGCAAAATCATTAGTCTTTCTTCAGACACAATTCCCGAGTTACAGCAGAGACACTTCCTGAGTTACAGCAGAGATCGACTAGCAGACAAAACAGCCAATGTAAAATGCACAGCACTGGAACAAGATGATGCCCTGTGAGCATGAGATGAGAATTGACCAGGATACTCTGATAACTTAAAGCAACTCCATGCACTATCATATGTAACATGCTTTCAGATGATGAGTAAAAAAGAATAGAAATCCAAACTTTAATAAAAACCCAGCCACACTAAGTGAACAGGAAAGGCAGAGAGAGGAGCACAGTCACACTGAAGGAGCAGGTTTGAAACCACAGGACAGGAGGTGACTGTGGTCATCAGCCTATCACATATTTTACTAAGGATTAAAGGAGGCAACTCGGAGAGTCAACACAGAGCAGTGATAACTGGCCCGGAGAGAGAACTGTATCGCCCTGCGTGACCACCACACGCCGCACCCACAAATACACTTAGAATGTGACAGAAGCCACAGAGAAGTCTAGCAAGTGACCAAAGCATTAAGAATTCACAGCTGCAAGAAAGCCAGTTATATAGAAGTGCAAATATGATCGGAAAAAACTAATGAGCTTCCATAAGAATCAAAAGTTTAGGGTGTGCCAAAGAGTCGGAGCTACTTAAAGTAGGCACAAATGAACTGTTTTTACACATTACAGATTCCTTACACGGTCTGAATGCCATCTTAAACTTCGAATGACGAAAGCATCCCAGGGGACGGTTACCTGAGCCTGTGTGGTGTCCTTACAAGCCTTCCTGGCCTCCTAGAGCAAAGAAAGACGATAGTGTATGTTTATTTGTTGAGACTGTAGATGCAGAACTATTTCAATCCAAAATACAGATTTGAAATGAGCTCGCACAAATCTTTCTTTTAAAAATGCGTGAAGTAGAATTCACTTAGCATGGGCTGGCAAGATGGCTCAAGGGTAGAGGTGTCTGTTGCACAGCTGATGACCTGAGTTCGATCCCTGGAGCCCATGAAGTAAAAGGAGCGAGTTGCCCTCTGTCAGCCACATAGCCAGAGCAGGCCCATGCCTGCTTCTGTCTCTCTTAACTATTGGCGCTGCAATGTAAAGTTCTGGAGATGCCCTCCTAGTATGTTACAGTGTGGCAACACTGCACCAACATCTATGATTCCAGGTAGCTACACAAAGCAGTATTAGTTACATTGTCTTTCTGGAGAGGTTAAGCACATTCCTAACTTCTAGGGCCAGAAGCCACCTGCCAGCACAAAAGACTTTGGAAGCATCCTTAAGACATGATCAAAATGAACTATTTCTATTCTGTCTCCTGTAGCCCAGGCTGGTCCTTGAACTTTGTAACTGAGGATAACCCCTGAACTCCTGATCCTCCTGTGTCCACCTCCCAAGAATCAGAATTACTTATGTGCCCCAACGTGCCCAGTTCAAATTGACCATTTTTAGCTTGGTTAGTAATCTGCAGCCTGTTGATTAATAAACCAATGAACAAGTTTTATACTTCACTGATAATAATAGAAAAACAAAGACTTTTCAAAATGGAGTTCTCACCTGAATCTGACTCCGTAGCTGTTCCGCTTCCTTCCTCAACTGCTCCAGCTCACTCATCCCTGACATTGGTCCTCTGGGGGGCTATCAAATAAAAGCAACTGCAAGAAAGAAAATAGACAGGAGAGAAGGGGGAGAGGGACAGAACGAGAAAAGGGGAGGGAGAAACAGACACAAAGACAGAGATAAACATAGAAACATAGAGACAGAGAAACAGAGAAGGGAGGAAGTTCAGTTTTTATATTTAATCTATATTGAAAGCACCAATATAAGATTTATGTGTTCCTCTGAAAGTCAAGTCAAACATTACTAGAACCTAAAGTTGCTTAATAAACTTTGAGGTTATTTACTGAAAAGTTTCATGGAGGAACGTAATAATGTCAGTTTCTGCATGGGTCACTTCGGCTAAACCTCTTTGAAGGAGGAATCCGCACACACCGTCCCATGGAGAAATAATCAGTAATTCCTCACAAGAATCTCTGGAATTCCTCAGAGCCCCAGTGTCCCAGATCAGCCACAGGCATAGGGCATTGTAATGGCCTTCAGTGACTGCTGTCTCCCTGGGAAGCAACTCTTTGTTTCAAAACAGCTTTGTGGACATCTTTCTCTTTCCTTCTCTGTTTTCTTCTCTTTCTCCCTTTCTTTTGTCTTGCCCCAATCTCCTCAGTGCACATATTTGTCATCCTCCATGATACACGTATGTCATACAGCAAGTCCTTGCTTGCTAGAATTCTAAGTCTTTTGGAGAGCAAGTCCACAATGACCAGTAGATGGAGACATGATCTTGACCTTGGCCTTAAGACAGCCGTGGGGGCTCATCAGTGGACAGAGTTTGGGAAGAAACACTTCAGGCGCTCCAAAGATGGCCAGAAGCAGCTCCCTTGGAGGTCTTCAGTTTAGTTTGTTTTTTGAGAAGTCAGGGCACAACTTGGGTGTCAGTCCTCAAATGCCTAGGCTTTTTTTTGGGGGGGGGGGTCGCTCACTACCCGGAAGCTCACTGATTTGGCTAGACTAGTAAGCCACATGGATCCGCCTGATCCACGCAATCCCTGGGGATTTAGAGTTTGTCACCACCTCGCTCTTACACGGGGCTGCCCAGGATCTGGGCAGGTTCTGAGTGCTCTCAAGACAAGCGCTTTACCAGCTGCACCTTCTCTATCCTTCAGCCCCTAGGATTGAACTCTGTTGATCTAACAGAGCCCTGTGCTCGCTCTTTCTCCTGCTTACCCTCAACAGTCTCCAAAGTCAGAACCTCAGTCTGCAAACTCAGAGTCTGCCACGGCTGTCACGTCCCACGCTTGTCTCTCCTTGTGTCTGACGGTGCCCTCTCTGGTCTGCATGGGCCCCTCACTCCGGTTCCTAAATATCTATGTTTTCTTGGCTGGGTTGTTAACCTCCACTGGCAACCTGATGGTCTACCTGGGCATACCTGCTTGGGGTTACCCTGGTCAGGTCACTTGAGGTTGCCCACTGGAGGTGCCCACATTCCCTGTGGACGAGATCAAAAGGAGAAAGCGAGCTCATCTCTCTGCTTTGCGACTGCAGATGCCACGTGACCAGCTGCCTCTTGCTCCTTCTACCATGACCCCCCCATCATAGAATGAACCCCTCAACTGTGAGCAGAGGTAAAGGTCCTTCTTTAAGTTGTTTTCCTTGGGTACTTTAAAGGAGAAAAGTAATTAAAACACCAGGTTTACTTCAGCTAGCTAGTTAAGAAACTTCTGGGAGGAAGAAAGACAAAGGGACAGGAGCTCTATGTAAGCAATCAGGTAGGGGAGACGGTTCAGCCTGTAAAGTCAGAGACCCTACGTTAACCATCTGGAACCAGATCAGCCAAAGCTCTCCCCATCCTAAAGCTCAGGGAAATTTGCAGAAGAGGGGGTGGTAAGATTTTGTAAGAGCTAAAAGATGGAGAGGAGCAATGATACACAAGATACTCCACACAAGTTAGGGCCGCAGTAGCCATAATCGGACTTTGAATGACCTGCACAATGGCTGACATGTCAATGACCTCCCTAAGATCCTTACAGCAAGAGATTAACAGTTACAATAGTGTTCCCATCCTAAAGGGGAGCCCAAGAAAGGCCTCTGGGCAATGCCACTGAGTCCTTACACCTCATTAGAGTGGAGGACTCTGAAAGAAGTTTGACATTCACACTAAAGGATGCTCTAGATAATGGGAGGGGCAATGAGGGAGGCACTTAGAGAAAGGGAAGGGGGGGGTGAAAGGAAGGGGAAAAGGCAGGGAGGGCGCGGAGGGAGAGAGGGGACGGGGTACCTATCAAGCTTGTATGATTGGGAAAAAATAAATAAATTTTTTAAAAAGTGCTTGCCATGCACTGGGTGATGGGGAGGGAGGGGTGAGGGGAGGGGGGTTTGGGGGGGAGGAGGGAGGGAGGGAACTGGTGGATCTATTAAGTTTGTATGAGCGGAAATAATAATAAAAAATGTTAAAAAAAAAAGTGCTTCCCATGCAAGCCCAGGGCTGGCTCCATCTCCAGAGTGTGTGGCAGACACTTGTCATCTCAGTGCTGGGGAGGTGGACAGGATGCCTGAGCCTCACAGGTCCAGCCGGCCTCACGGACAAGCCCAAGCCCAGTCCAGTGGCAGACCCTGTCTCAAAAAACAAGGTGGATGAAGATTGTCCCCAGACCTGCACATGCACCCACACAGGTGCACTTGCATGAACACGAATACGCATGCACACACAGTGCATACGAGAAGGTACAGTAAAACAGCTAGGGATTTTCTCTAATGGGGATTGGTTGTTTTTTTTTTTTGCTCCAGGTCAAATTGCAGCCCTTTCTTACAATGTTGAAGTGTTCTTAAACTGCTAAAGAAACTTTAAACTAATACTTTAAACTTTAGCAGAAACTGTTTGATACCCACAGAGCTCTTTCCACCATTGCGATTTGTCGACCACACTCCAACATGAACATGTGGCTTGCTCGCACGTTTTCTAGGATTCTTTTTAAATTTTTTTATTTTTAAAATTCTTTTTATTATACAATGAATTTATATCATTTTCATCCTTTGCTAGCAAGTCCCATCACTTTCCCTTTCTTTTTATTATTTTTCTAATTTTACAAGCATATTGAGTACTTATCCCTGCTGCCCTCCATCCCCCTTCCTCCCATTTCTCTCTCTTCCCTTCATCAATCCATCCTGTCCCCCACCCTGTCTGCTTCTATGGACCCCAGGGTTCCTTCTGGCTTGCCTACCCTTGTGGGGGTTCAGGCTTCTTGTGACATACTAAGTTGCTACAATTTTGGGCCACCCCACTGATTTCCCTTCACGAATCCATCCAGCTTTAGTCCCCAAAATTTCCACTGTGTGTTCTTCTCTCTCTTGAGTTCCTCGATAGTCTATGGGGCAGGAGTCTCATACAGCAAAAGCATCACTGCATTGGACAGAAAGCCCCATGCAGGCACCTTCCAAAACATCAGCTGGACCGCGACATCAAAAGATACCACGGAGCCATTGGGACTCATACAGTTCCTTGAATAAGATGGGGGCGATACAGCTGTGTCACTGCACGTCTTAAAACACCCAGCGCGTTACCGAAACAAGGTCTGTACAGTTGTGCTGGTGCTGGGTGTCTGAGCAGCCTGCCAATCCACTCGAGACCGGGGACTGCAAGCTCTCCTGGCTGCTAAGAATTTTTGTACTGATTCTGAGAGATCATAGAAGGCATGAAAGGATGTTTTCATCATGGTGTGTGTGTGTGTGTGTGTGTATGCCAGCAGTTGCATTGGGTGTCTTTCTACAATGTTCTCCACCTTGCTTTTTGAGACGGGGGCTCTCACTGAACCTGAAGCTCACCTCCTTCACGAGTGTGGCTGGTCAGAGAGCCCAGGGATCTGCCTCTGCTCCAGACTGCTGGGATTGCGAACATGTACCACTGTGCCAGCCTCTTACAGAAGCTCTAGGAACCAAACTCAGGTCACATGCTTATGCAGGACACCTTCTACCCTAAACCAAGCCCCAGAATATTTCAGATCTCAATCTTGAAAATGTACACATAGGACGGCTAAGATGGTGCATCAGGTAAAGCACCCAGGCTTGGTGACCTGAGTTGGATCCCTTGAGCCCTCATGATAGAAGGACTCCACATGCAGAGACCAGCCATCGTGAGCGGAACCATTCATGGCCGGTGGGCAAGATGGAGAGAAAACTAGATGGTTTGGGCAAATGGCTAAGCTAGAAAGCAGCACTGGTCTTGCCTTCTGCTCGTGCTGTGGCTATGTGTGCCGGTTCCCTTGGGTTCCACTGGCCGCTCTCCTGCTGCGACTACCTGTAACCTGTCTTCCTCAGCATGAATATAGCCCTCGTTCCCTGGAATGGTTTGTCCGGGTGTTATTCGCACAGTGGAACATGACAAGAAGGCACTTAGCTTGACCATGTTCTGCCTAATTTAGAGAATCCTAGAATAGAAGCTGGTCACGCCAAACCCGTTGACTCACTATAATCCCTTGCCACGTGTCAATCAGAAAAGAAAGCCTCATTCGAATTAAGCTTAAGCATATGTCACCAAGTTTTTACTTTTACATTAGTAAATAAAGTTCAGTTTTCATACTTTAGTCAATTTCCAGGTAAAAGTTTGGGTATAATGTAAAAATTAGGGCAGAACAAATCCTAAGTTAGTCTCTGCTATATGTCGCCACTTAAACTTAACATCCTATTTAAGAAGAGAGATCATTCGTTCTGTGATTCTGGGGACCCTTCCATTCCCCTCATGCACAGAATAGATTTCTCCACAGCCTGGCTTGAGTCTCAACCAGTGGAAAACAAACTCACTTGGCAAGCTCTGTACTTCAGGGCAGACCGGGAGACCCTTCAGAGCGCACTGGAAGAATGGAGCGCGCTCTGGGAACTTACAGCCTTGCTCACAACTACTACACCAGAGAAGCAGGTACCTGTGTTCCCTGGGCAGTGGGCAGGGTCTGGGGGGGACCCCGGTGATGAGCAGTGGCCACCAGTGTATGACTCTTGAGTGCTGCCTTCTCCCCAACCAGCTCCCTCCCCCAAGCCGCCCTCCCTCCTCCAGGGTAACTGCTGTCCATTCTCATCATTGCGTCTGGTCATCTTAGGACTGATGTGCAGGCTCGCCTGTTCTTAGAAAGTTAACGCCGATTGTTTTTGGAGACGTGTCTCAGGCTGGCTGTACCTGGCTGCAGAGCCAAGGGTGACCTTGAGCTCAAGCTTCTCCTGTCTGTACCTCCTGAGTGCTGTGGCAGCAGAAATGGGCCACCACACCTGGCTGTGCGGTGCTGAGGATGGAACCAGGCTCTGCACCCGCCCGATGGGCAAGCTCATGTCAGCCCCGGGGGTTTGTTCGTTTTTGTTCTTGTTTCACTCCGACCACCCAGTCTGCACCTGGGTTTCCCCATTTTCTTCCTAGTGACCTGCTGCCCTCGCTTGTTGCTTTTTAGCCACCAGAGGACAGCCAAGAGAAGGAAGATGGTGTTGAAGCAAAGTCTCCCCCCAAAGACCCTCCTGCCCCTCCTTCCAGCTACCAGAGGAGCTTTAGCAGCGCCTCCGAACCCTTAGTCAGCACTGGGGCTGTTGGGCCTTTGCACACCGTCTGGTCCATCTGAAATAGCATCACCTAAAACCCAGAACAAGATCTGGAAAATACGAATTCCTGCATCAGCCAGTCATCCATTCAGCCAGGTATGCATTCATCAGTCCAATCATCCATCTACTCATCATCCATCCATCTACCACCCACCCATCCGTCACCCATCCATCATCCAGCCACTCGGTCATCTACCCACCCACCCATCCATCTACCCATCTGCCCATCTATCCGTCCATTCATCAATCTGTCCACCTGTCTGCCCATCGCGGGACACCACCCATGTGCCAGGCGTACTGCAGGCTCTGGAGATGCATTTCCTTATTTATTTATTGACAGCTCTCATACAGCCCAAATTGGACTCAACTCACTCTGTAGCTGTTGGTAACCTTCAACCTCTGCCCCTCTGCCTGCACATCCCGGGTGCCAGAACATACAGGTGTGGGACCCCACGCCCAGTTTTATTCCATGCTCAAGGCCTGACCCAGGACTTTGCTTGCTAGGAGGCCCTCTACCAGCTGAGCCACATGCCCGGCCCTCATTCTTTCTCCTCCTCCGAGGGAAAACTTTGGCTTCAGAAGCATCAGTGAGATGTTGATCTCTGAATCTGGCGATACACATAGGCAGTTTCAGGACTGCTGGATTTGAATCACAGGTAACAGCCCTGCCGAGTTCAGGGACTTTACAGTTCTTCTTCTCTCTGGACACAGAGCAAATAACCCAAGTCCTGTGTTCAAAACTTGGGCCCACTTTTTCCTTCTGATAACTCAGGCTATTTGTTGAAATATGGACTGTTCCTTTGCTGATGTTTGCAATTTTGGAATTTAAAAATAAAAGAGGGAGGAACAACACATCTTGGAGTCCCTCCACCTTGTTCAGGTTTTGAACTTACACAAGCTTAGCAACTTTCTGAAAGTCACAAAGGTATGTTCAAAGCAGAACCATCCTTCTATCCATCCCGTCTCTCGGTTCTGTCCACCTCCTGCATCCCGCAGGTAACTAACCTCTGCTTACCTTTCCTTATTTTTCTTTCTCAGAAAAGGAGACTTTTGGAATAGGAAGATGGCCAGAGGTTAAGATTCTGCCTCGCAAGCAGAAGGACCTGAGTTCAGATCCCAGATCCCACATAGCAGCACCAGGCGGAAATGGCAGCGGCCTACATTTCCAGCTCTGGAAGGGAGAGGCCCGGAAAATCCCCAGAGCAAAACAAAAAAGAGGTAGAAGCAATCCAGGATGATTCCTAAAGTCACCTTTTTACTTCCACAGGCATGCACAGTGAGAACACATAGACACATACAGAGAGAGAGAGAGAGAGAGAGAGAGAGAGACAGACAGAGAGAGAGACTTTCCTAAGATGGAGCTCAGAAATGAGGCCGTCACTAGGGGGAGAATGGCGGATTATGGATTAAGGTGGGAGAAAGATCAGAATGTTTGCATAGCAACGCAAAGCGCTCCACAGAGGCCACCGCATCTGCCACAGCATCTCCAGCGAACTGAATGAAGAGTTCCCACTGTGTTGGTTCTTGCCATGTGTGTTGGTTCTTGCCATGTGGCCCAGGCTGGATCAGTATCCTGTCCCAGCCACTGGGCATCACAGGGAGGCATAGCCATGCTCACGGTCGCCAGCTTGTCTGCAGTCTTCCAAGTCAGCTGCATGTTTGTCTCCAGAGAGTCCGAGTGAAAGTGGAGTTATTACTACCTGTTAACGCCAGCAAGATAACCGCCCAAGCCAAGGGACATCTGCCCAGGACGGTGTCAGGAGGAGAATGGCTGGTGTCTGGACTCACACTGCGGCAGGGAGGAATGGAAGCCCCACGCTGAAGACACGGGTACAGACACGTCCTGCAAATTCTACTCACAGGTCTCTGAGGAACTGGGGCTCCCTCCTCAAGGCCCAAAACTAAGAGAATGCAACTCAGAGGAAAGAACATGAACATCTCAGACCAGGCTCTTGCCCTGAATCCCATGCATACTTAACAGCTATAGGAACAGCCTCCCACCTCGCTCCCCCATCACTTAGCATCTCACAGGCAGTTTGCCTTGTTCTTAGGTAGAAGCAGATGTTGCCTTTGCCAGAAAACTGAGATTATAGGTAGAATAACAGATAGCCCTGCTTCCCCAAGACGGTTAGCAAATAACTCCTCTAACAGAGGAAGACTAGGTAAGGTAAAGGAACGGAGCCACCTATGTCTGGAAGAAACAGGAGAAAATCCACAGCCCACAGGCTTTGGTAAAGGTGGAAAAACATCCAACATTTAGTTACAATTCTTAATTTTGAAAATTGCCCAGAAATCCACTTTTAAAGTATTAAAAATATGTGTTCATATATTCCATTATAAATGATTCCAGAGACCAACAACCCCATATGGCTTCTGTAGTCAAAGACTTGCAGCTAAGGGGATCACAAGCGGCTGGTCAGACTCATTGACCACACAGATTGTGTGGACACAAGGGGGTTGGCAATACTCGGTACCTTCAAGTTTCTGCTCTTATTTTAAATTCATTACAAGCCCAGAACGCGAACATGAACATCCTCAAATGGTCTTTAATGAAATCCCGAAGTATCTGGTATATTGCAGAGCCCAAGAAGTATAGGGCAGAGACCACGCATATAGTCTGGGCACACAGTCCATCCCTGCCCAGTAAGTCGTGGGCATCCCACCCACAGGACGACCCACAGGTCGCTTTCCCCGTGTGCTGAACCAGACTGAAAATAAGTTTCAAATGCCTTGGGACTTCTCAGTAGGGTGCTAGTGCACACCGTCCCCAGATAGGGGGTATTTCTCAGCTTCCACTGAAAGAGGAGAAGAGGAGCAGAGAGAAAGACCCGCCACGCACTGCTGTGAGCCAAGGAAACTGGCTTGAAACTTGTGAAGTCCAGTCTACCTTTGCCGACCAGCAGTGTCACAGTACGCGGGGTACATGCGGAGAGAACACAGCTCCTGGGAGCCAAACCTGCACGGATTCAAAATCCACCGCCACCAGCACGACCCCCAAAAGTCGCTGAGCATTGGATTCTTCCAAAAATAATTGGGCAGGGAACTCCACGACTGATGGAGAGCCTCGGCTGTCCCGCCACGGTCAGGGGTGGGGGACTGTGCAAGGAGGAGCCCACGGGGTGCAAGACGCCAGGGGATCCCGCCTGCCCAGGAGACTGGGGTCCCCACAAGGGGCGCCCGACGACCCGTCACCTACCTGGAGGGAACCGTCCGTGGCCACCGCCGGCTGTCGGTGGGACGCGGGTGCCGGATGCCGGGAGCGTAGAGCCTGCGAGCCGGGCGGGGACCGGGGTCCGCGGCCACACCCGGCGGAGGGCTGTGCGCGCGGGGACGCGGGGACGGGGACGCGCCGCGGGAGCGCGGGGGATCCGGCTGGCGGCGGGAGCGCGCTGGGTCTGGGCAGACGGCGCGCGGGGGACCGCAGTCGTGGCCCCGAGGGGCGCGTGCACCCCGAGCAGTTTGGCTTCCCACCTTCTGGTTTCCGGCTAGAAGGAGGAAAGCACCAAGTCCAGCGCAGTTTCTTTCGATTTCTCAGTGCGGTGCCCGGACGTGGGAGCGCGCAGGCGGGCGGCGCCGTCTAAGTGGGGGGCTCGGTTTCCTTCCTGGCCGGCGCAGGCGAGACTGCTCGTGGACATGCTTCCGCGGGTTGAGCTAGGAGACCCCACGATCCTGGGTAGATTTGCCGTCGTGGGGTTCTAAATGTAGGAGAGAAAACCGAAGCCTAGTCCTGCCAAACTGGCCCGTTCCATCACCGCCAACATAAAGGCTCGGAAAATACTAGAAAGCCAAGTGAGATCTGCACAGCCCGCCTCTCACCCACCAGTTCCTGGAAGTTCTTGTGACTTCTGTAGCCCAGGGAACCGGAAAGCCTCCCACCACCCGGCCGGGTGGGTCTTGTCTGCCAGTCATACACACCATGTGTACCTCCAGCGACAAGTCACATTTCTTAGGGTGTTTTACGAAATAGGAAATATACGCTCTTTCTGATTTGGTTCCTTCAAAGTCCGAGCCTCGGAGAGCATTCTTCTTCGCCCACGCCCATCTTCCTCTGGTTCCATGTTGACAGATGGTTGCTGTAGTAGTATCCCCTCCCTGCGGTCAAACAACTGAAAATTACAGCTGCAGATGGATTCTCCACGGTGCTGCTGACTGGAGCAAGCTTTGAAGAATGTCAGTGGGCCCTGACTCCCTCCCCCCCAACCCCCACACACAGCCTTCCTTCTGCCCCTCTTCTCCAGTCTCTCCCCGCCACCCTCTGGGATAAACCTGTTCGGACCTTCCAGGCCCGGAGGCCAAGATCAGCTCTTGGGAAGGGACTGTGAACTTGGGCCCTGTTGCATTAAACCATGACCGCAGCCATGAAGATGGCGTGGAACCAGAACCACGATATTATGGGTCCGCCCCCACCCCCACACCTCCTCCAGTCCAGTTTTCCCAGCTGACGATGGGTGCTTTTCTCCATTGTGAAAGAAGCGGAGAAATGCCATACATCAAAGCATCAGGAAAAGTTGGTTGGGTCTTGGTTACTCTGAGCTTTAACCCATGAGGTGGTTTACTAGGTCCTGAGTATCCTGCTGACTGGCAGCTGCAGGCGGCCAAGGTAGTTGGTAAAAGAGTGTCCATGACTGCCTTTACCCTATTCTTCATTATGACTGAGATGCATTTTTATCCCCATTTTCGAGTCAGAAAACTGAGGCTCACTAAGATACATGGAGACTGGACCAGCTCCAAAAGCCTATTTTCTTTTATTGTGATTCTTTCTCCTCATTCTCCTGTGCACTAGCATGGGCCAGATAGTGTAATAGTGTGGGGAGGGTTGAGTTTAGCACGGTGTGTTGAAGCCTCACAGAAAGCACTGTGGTGTCATCTGCTAGAAAAGGCTAGGGGAGATGTAAATCAGCAGCTCCAACACAAAATGCGAGGCTGGGAAAGAGGTGACAAATTGTTGCCGATCACCAAAGACCTGGGAATAAATGGTAACCTCAGCTTTTCTGAAGAATTCAACCTGCACAAAGACAATTGTAGAAGGATAAAGACTCAGAACCGATGTGCAGGTAACTTTGTAATTTCAGGAACAACTTTTATTTCCATTGCAACAAAGTAAACTAAAAATATGTTAAATAGAAACTGTCTAAAGGATTTGCATCGGAGTTCCCCAAGATAGGAATCAATTCCCTAGATTCCTATGGTGGTCAGCTACAAGTGTCAACTCAGCAATAGAAGGCTGGAGCTCTGGAAACATTTGTAAAGAATTAGTAGTAGAGCTAAGCTCTAAGCCAGTTTGCAGAAGATCGTCTAGCTGATGAGGGAAGACCCGCGCTTGGTAAGTGGGGCCATCTCCTGGGTAGGTGAGCAAGATGGAGCGAGGTGATTCAGGGACGTGGCATTCTTTGCTAAGCTTGGACAGACATGCTATCTGGCAAGTAAGGTTTGCCCTTCTCGGCATCCTGTGGCTATGGTGTGGCCAGTTCCCTTGCTCCCTGGTATTGGTATGTGCTCACCTGCCAAGCTGGACAAAGAAATGTCACTGGACATTTGTAAGCCAGAATAAGATCTCTTGTTCTGATACGCTGTTTTGCTGTGTGTTTATCAGTGACATGCAGAGTAACTGCAGCACCTTCTAAGTAAGATTCTTTATCATTTCACCTGACGTGCACGATGTGGCATCACACGCATGTCACGCCTGTCTGCAGCTTGTGCTTTGAGCTCACCTTTGACGCTCCAGATGTAGATCAGTTGCAGCTTTTTTATTTTTCAACCTGGGTTCTCATTGATAGATCCAGAACCAGACCTCAAAACAGAGACTCCATTTGATAGATCTGAGATTGGAAACAGACGTCGACTGCTACCCCACCAAAGATGTTAATAGGATCCCATAAGGAAAACAGGCCACTGGACAGACTCCGGGGTTATTCTGGGACTGAACCAACTGGTCAAACCTAAATTCCTTCCCTCTGCACTCCTGACTCCAAATCAGTAGTAATTTCCATTTCGTGGGAAATGGCTGCTCCCTGAAGTTTAGGAGGAACTTTCCGAATAAACTTCAGCCTTCGTGGACAAAGCCTGGGTTTGTGTTCTATCTCCCTTCCCTGCCCCCCTCTTTCTTTCTTTCTTCTCTTTTTCTAACACTCATGTTGCAGGGTTTTTAACTCCTGGATCTGCTCACCAAAATGTTATGGGGTCTCTCTTGGGTCTTTATGTGTCCAGGTTCTTGTATTTAGGAGTCCAAGACTGAAACCAGAACACTCACAGAGGATTAAAGCAGACTTTATTAGAGGAGAGAAAGAACGGAACTCACGGATGTGAATCTGTGAGGGGCAAGAGTGCCCTGGAGAACTCATGGACTCCAGGCATGGAATCCACGAAGGGTGAGAGAAAAGTCAGGTAGGAACCCAGACTAACTTGCTCTCAGCCTTCCCTCATCTGGCTTGCTAGAACACTTTGCTCAAATCCTAAAGGCTTCACAAATCTCTCTCTCTCTCTACCCCGTGCTTACTTCCTTTCTCCCTCCCTCATTCTTTCCTTCCCCTCACCCACCTTATCACTGCTCACTGATCTTTCTGTGAAGTCTAACTGTACTGGTTATTCTTTTCTGTTGCTGCAAGAGAGCACCCAAAGTCAAGTACCTTAAGGGAGAAAGGGACATTTATTCAGCTTACGGTTTCAGAGGGGAGACATGGTCTTTCATGGCAGATGATGCGGCATGGCTGGTGGGCAAAGCTGGAGGAGGCTACATCACTGCAAAACAGACATCTTGGAGGCTGAGAGCTGATAAACTGCTTGCTGCAAAAACAGACTCCTCCAAGAGGTGGAACTCATCCACCTGAAGGCCCACCCCCAGTGACTGCCTTCCTCCAGCAAGGATCCACCTCTCAAAGGTACCATGACCTTCCCAAACACCCGAGACTGTGGGGGACACATGTCAAACCATGACACTAACTGAGGTGAATTTGCATTCTCTCCCCCTCTGTGACTAGCTCTCCTAGCGTAAAGGCCCCAAATTAGACTTCTGCTAAGTGCACTGTGGAGCGGAGTCCTGCTCACTACCTGTCTTGCTCCACCTTGCTCTTTCAGGGTTACACAGACCCTATACTGCAAATGAATCCTTATATCTGGAAACCGTGACTTCTCGGGTAGCAACCAGATGGTCTCGTTTCTTGAAGTTACATTTTTGGCCAGGAAAATTCCAGTCCACTCATCAGTCTTCACGGGCTTTGACTTGACTCATGATCAAGAGCACAAGGCCACTAACTGCTGCTCATGCTTGAGCCCTGTATGTGAAGATCTGAGTGCTTTCGCAGAGACCACCCTGGGGCTGCAGGAGACCCACCAAGCGAGTGGTGACAGCGAGTCAGACATGCACCGGCTCAGAAAAGAATTGAAGGAGTAGCTAGCCCCTCGTCATCCAGACAGTAACTGCTCCATCTTGCTTTGCTCGACAGAACAGCGGCTCCAAAAAGAAAGCGTTCCATAGCTTGTTCTTTCTTCCATCTACAAAGTGACTCGAGCATGTGTCTTTGCATTTCTGCATAATAGGTGATTTTCAAAAACAACTTTGGGCCTAGTGTCTTTTACGAACTGCATGGATAAAGTACACTGAGCTAATTCTTTAGGCTCACAAACGTGCTGAAACACTCAATTTCAATGTCTCTGATCTAATCATTTCCCAGGAAGTTAGATAGCTTTAAGTTTCTTTTCACACCGACAATTGCCTAATAATTCTGTCCTATGCAAACTAAAACACGGGTCTTTTGCACCCTGAATCTTTGATTACCTTAGCACATTTCAATAGCACTTATTAAATTCTGCCTTTCAGTGAACCAATTCATAGGAGGGTATAAGAACTGATTGCGTAACGAGAGGCAGAAGGTTCTGAGCCTGTCCGTGTGTCCTTGTGTCTTTCCTGGTACCAACAGAACTCTTATGTATGTGACTTGCCTTGTCAAAATCACGTTCCCTCAGTTCAGCCCTGAGTACGAGGCCACTGTGCTAAGAGCCTGCAAACTTCTAGATGTTTCCTGGCTTCCACATCCCTAAACCAGTGATGCACAGGGCTTCAGTTCACCCGACGGCTGTCTGTCCTGTCTGACTTAGCTCGACATTTTTTCCGTCTCTTCTTCTGAGAAGTCCTTCTGGGACTCCCCACTTTTCTTGTGCTATCCTCACAAACTACAGAGTCACCTGCGGAGATCCGACTCAGACCTAGTCTACAAAGCCCGGTCTGATTCTCGGTGGACCACGCCTTGTTTCTGGTCCCCTGAGCACTTGGCCTGTCTGCTTTCTGTGCTATATCACCTTGAGTGAGATTTTACAGGAAGAATCTGCGCCCTGACAGGCCCCATGAGGTAGGCTGTCCCCCCCACCAATATGCCTGTTGAAGAGACAAGGAATAGTGAGGAGCAACAAGATGTATTCAGTATGGCCACGTTGGGAAGACAAGGAATAAAAGGTCCAGCCACTGCCAAGTCTGTCTTCTAGGTCCGGACATGAGATTCAGGTGAACCAGAAGCAACAGAAGAAGCTCTGGATGTGTGGGGCTGACGCACTCCTGAACTCCCAGCCACTGTGGTGGCTGCACAGAATCTGGCCAGCCAGCGTGCCTGCAGGGCTGGGGCAGAACTTTGTGAGGCTCCGCCCCCTAGCTGAGGAGCTATTGGCAGGTAATGGCGGCTTAGAAGGGGAGGCACTTTCTTCTTCAGTGGTGTGCCACTGGTAAATTAACTGTGCTCAACAAACAGCCCCTGGGTTCATTGATTAGGTTCGGAGAGTTATCATTATGAAAATAAAAGACATGCATGGAGGAGGGGACTGTTTGAGAGGAAGGAGTCCAAGAGAGGAGGGGAGAGTAAGTGCTGAATGCCATCAAGATATACTACATACACACATGAAGCTGTCTGTCAGAGTTGGGCACAGGCGTCAACTTGACAGTTGAGGATTTGAGCTCTGGGCACATTTGTAGAGGATTAGTGGTTGAGTTAAGCCCAGAGCGAATCTGCAGAAGATTGTCTAGCTGATGGAGAAGGCCCAGCCTACGGTGGATGGGATTAGGCCCTGGAATAAAATACAGAGAGCTGGTTGAGAGAGTTGGCATCCTTATGTACACTTGGCCAGACATGCTGGTCTGACAAGTAAAGATCATCCCTCTTTCAGCCGTTACATAGAGATGATGTGGCCAGTTTCCTCGGCCTAGGTGTTGGTGCGTGCTCTCCCATCAAGCTGGACTGAGAACTGTAACCAGACTGTCAGAAGGAAATAAATCTCTTGTTCCCTTAAGCCGTTTGATGGTCATGCAGGCGAATTGCAACACTGTCACAGAATAAATTTTAAAACTTTTTTAAGTTTATTAAAAGAACATAGCTAAAGTCTGATAACTGGTATCCCTTCCTGTTCTGCTAAATTCTAGAACTTAACAGCAATTCTTTCCAAGGGCAAAAGTCTATTTCCCCTACCGAAGCAATTTAAAAACCAAACCCCTTTTTTACTTTGGAATTATGAGAGCTGCAGGAAATTGCAAACACAACATACAAGAGTCTTTTCTTTTCTTTTTTTAGAGAATTAAGGTAGAGTTTATTAGTAAAGAGAAAGGTTGGAACTCACGGGCTCCAGACGTGGAGGGCCATGAGGAGCTAGGGCGCCTCCATGAGAAGCAGAAATAAAACAGAGCTTATGGCACTAGAACGCCATGAGGGGCTAGGGAGCCCATGAGAACTCACAGTGCCTAGGCATGGAATTCATGAGGAGCAAGGAACAAGAAACAGACTCATGGCACTGGAGTGCCATGAGGGGCTAGGGAGCCTCCAAGAGAAGTAGACAGCTGGAAACAGGACTCACGGCACTAGAGGGCCATGAGGGGCTAGATTGCCCACAAGAGTCTTTTCTACCGAGGCAACCTTTACACAGGAAGTATGTCAGCAATTCTTTCCCTTATTCATGCCTTGCGAGCTTGGCAGCAGGAAGCAGTGTGTTCTAAAACCCAGGCCACAGCCACTTTTATTTCTCTATTTTGAAAACACGGAAATGACCCCCCCCTCCAAATTCCCACATTCCAAGAGCTGCAGATGTTGGAAAGGAAGCTCCAGCCGCTTAGGTTCCTCTGCTGTGAATAACCACAGAGGTGCGGAGTGGGTTCCAGATGCGACTGCAGCAGCTTCTCCCACCATGAAGTCCCAGGTCCCAGGTTGGCTCTGTTTCGGAATCTGGACAACAGGTATCACGAGGGGAGGGGTCTTACTCAATTCCGATAGAAATCTCCAGAAGCCCCAAGCCTAGGACGCTGGGTCCCGTGCTCTCAGCTCCGTTCTGGGCCTTCGAGGCCTGCAGCCCAGCTGCAGAAGGATGGCCAGCTGCTGCTGTTGAAGCAACTCAGATGCTGTCTGGGACTGCTGGTGCCCCAGACTTGTGTCTCTCCTATGGTGTGGGTGTCTGTCATGGCGGTCCCCCTCCACCTTCTTCCTCATAGTCTGCGTATCTGAGTTCTCTGCCCCAGGTTTTGTGGAGGTCTTCAGCCACCTTCTAGCTGCGGCCCTGGGAGTGATCTGGTTACCTGCTCGGCCCTCTGTCTTCATGAGTAAGAGGAGTCCCACTCAGATGGCCAGTCTCACATCGGTTCCAACTGTCCTGAGAGGGTGAGGGGAACCTTGCCGACCACAGTGAGGACTGCTGCAGGGTAGCTCTGGGGTGATGCGGGCATGGCTGTCTGAAGCCCCGCACCTCCCAACAGGCTGTAGTGTTTCCTGCATGGAACAGCCCAGGGCTGGACTGCAGTCTCCTCTTGGCCTCAGCTCCTGGATCAGCCTTCCCAAGTGGCAGAGAGGTTTAAAAAATGCCGATTGTCACCATGACAGCTCCCGGGATGCTAAAGGAAGAAAGGCTGTTTGATCGACGGCTCCCTGGTCTCCAGGAACATGGCTGAAGTCAAGGTCTCCATGAGTCCTGTGAGACTTTGGTTCTGCTGGGAATCCCAAGCCACAATAGTGCCGGCCCACCCTGCCGCAGTGAGCAAGCCCCATCCTGCCTCCTGAGGGGCTCTGGGCAAGGCCCACCCTGTCTCCTGCTGGCCTGGGGGCAGTGGTCTGGCTGTGCTCCTAAGGCAATTGCTCCTGCTGCCCAGCGGAAGTAGGAATCAAACAGGTGTCAAGCAAACAGCCCAACCTCCATCACTTAAAAGAAACCGTCTTACTTGGGGCATAGCTCAGTGGCAGAGGGCTGCCTAGCAGGTTAGAAGCCCTGGGTTCAAGTCCCAATGACAGTCAAAAGCAAAACAAACAAAATTAAAGACTGCTTCTGCAAACCTGGCGACCTCAGTTCCAGGCTCAGAAGCGTATGTGGTAGAAGGAGAGAATCTACTTCCAAAAACTCTCCTTTGATCCCCACATACCACCACAATGTCTTGTCTGTCTGTCTGTCTGCCTGTCTGGTCCCCCAGTCGGACTTGGGGATCAGCTAAGCCACCTCCATTTCCCTGGTGGAACTAGAATGGATTCTGGGTCAGAGACACAATGCTGGGTTCTCCAGTTAATTCATCTTGGCCTGTCACTCACTTGGCCAGGATTCTACCTAGCATCAGGCATGCTAGCAAGTAGGAATGTGAAACCCCTTCATGAGACTAGACGCTGTTTCTCGGTGGAAGCCTCTTCCCCAGTGTCTTGGTCTCAAGAGCTGCCAGACAGGTGCCACACCATGTGACAGAGTAACCTTCTCTCTTGTCCCAGCATGCTCTCCCTCCTCCCTTCAGCTGCTGGGGTCCCTGGTTTATAGCCCCTGGTATCCTGTCCAGTGGGTTCCTTGATTTTTCATTTTAAAATAAACATTGGCTTTTATACATCCTTAATTCTTTCCTGCCTCATAAGACCAAATAGAAAAAGGAAAACCAGCCCATATCCTAGAAGTCATCATCCAGGCTCCCCAGTGAGCTGGGCCAGCCTGGTCTCCAGAGCCAGATCCTGTATTAAAAATGAAATAAAAACACAAAAACAAATAAACAAACAAACAAACAAAATGAAAACATTCTTTTCAATGGACTTTAACAATGCCTGAGCCCCTGGCAAACCTTCAGGAGGGCTGATCCTCCTATTCTGTCTCACAAAGGAGCGAAGAGAAGAAGGTAGGAAGCCAGTCTTGACTGACCAGGAAACCAGACTTCCTCTTGACACCTTGAGATGCTGAGATTTCATCAGTTTGAAGGACTAGTGATTGAAAAACAAACCTTCAATGGTATTTGCTTGATGGGAAGACAGCTTTGAAAAACCCCTGATTTTTACTACTTCTTGGACAAGTTGTTAAGGGCGAACACACTGTGTAGGCAAGTCAGAGGTGTGTGCTTGCCTCAGGGTGGTTCAGGACGTAAAGCACCGTGCTTTGAAGTCATCTTGCTCAAACTCGAACTGTAAGTTGCTGTGGGGCTTAGAGCTGCTTTCTCACTGAACTTCTTCATCTGCGGGTCCCAGGGCTTCTGCTGTGGTCACCAGCCCGTCCGCGTCTGCTGAGATTCCTGTGATCCTGGTGACACATGTTTACAAGACCCTTCCCGACACACCTGATCACACAGGATCTCAGAGACCCAAGACACTTCCAGCAAATGATTCTCATGTTCACATATTTTTATTTTATTTATTTTAATTTGTGTGTGTGTGTGTGTGTGTGTGTGTGTGTGTGCGCGCGCGCGTTGTCAAAGGGCACTGTATGTCCCTGGGACCAAGGGTGATTTCAGGAATCATCCTGGATTTCTTCTACCTCCTTCTTGCTTCGCTCTGGGAGTTACCAGGCTCCGCCCACCAGAGCGGGAAGTACAGGTGGCCGCCATTTCCTCCTGGCATTCTTACATGGGACCTGGGATCTGAACTCAGGACCTTTTGCTTTCAAGACAGAGTCTTAACCTCTGAGCCATCTCTCTAGCCCTCCGTGGGGAAATGGAGATAGATCAAGTCCCCTGCAAATCTTTTGGATGTACATAATAGCTGCAGGTAAGTTCATGTCCAGAAGATTCTGTGTGTCTGTACCTTTGCCTACTTCAGTTTCTTACAATATTACCACCCTCTCTACTGAGATGTCCCTGAGCCTTGGAGGGGGCGTGGCTTAGGTGTCCTGCTTCAGGCCCTGCAGTCACTTATTTTCTGTGCTTTTGCTAGTTGTGATTCTCCGTAGTAACAAACTTTCATCGCTGAAGGAAGTCTCCAGATTGAGTCCTGAGTGTTTCCCCAATCCATGAAATCTAGAGGCTTCCTTTAGCGATGAAAGGCTTTTACCACAGGCACATTTACACACAAAAGCACACAAACACACACACACTCAAAAAACAAATCATTCTCACATGCACAGCCACATATACACACACTCACATGCATGCACACACGCACACACACTCACATGTGTGCACATACATGCACCATGCACATACATACATACTTGAAAAAAACTGAATCAGTTGGAAATGACCACTATATGGCTATGTGCACGTGCACATGTGCGTATTTGTGTGTGTGTGTATTTGGGCATGTGTGAAATGATTTTTATTTTTCAAGTGTGTGTGTATACATGTGCATATGTTTGTGTGCTATGAGTGTACATGTGTGTATGCGAGTGTGTGTTTGTGTGTGTACTTGTGCATGTATGGGATGCTTTAGTGTAAACATTTAAATATGGACAAGTCCTCCTGCTGGTCAGAGTGAAACATTGATGATGTCTTATTCAGAAGGGCCCTTTGCTTTGTCTGTCTCTCCACGAGTCAGGAGTTGTAGTCTGATACCTGGTGCACGTCTAGTTGAAACCTGAATGCTGTTCAGTGTAAGATGAGATACATTTACTTTCACAATTTCTCTTTCTTTGAGGCATTTCCGGCAGCACAAGCTGGCCTCTGGCTTCCCGTGTGGCCGGGGGTGACCTGAACACCTGCTCCTCTTGCTGCTATCTCCCAAGTGCTGGCTGACAAATGTGCATCACCCTTTGACAGAGGGGGTGCTGGGAATGGAATCCAGGGCCTCACACAACACCCTAGACATATGCTCTTCCAATTGGGCTGTGTCTTCCGCCCCTAATGTCAAAGAGTCTTGACTCTCAGCTGAACAAGAATAGACAAAAGAGAAAACGAGAATATGCCTGAGGTCTCCTGCAGTCAGCTGGTGAGCTGTCAAAAGATTCTGAAGTTGTTGGAGACACAGGATGGATTTGGATCCTGCTTCGGGAAGTGTGACAGAGTACTGTCGTACTGACACCCAAAGGAGAAGGTTCCAGTATGCTGACACCCACAACCCATCTTAAAGTGTAATTGTGTGTGTGTGTGTGTGTGTGTGTGTGTGTGAGGAGAGAGAGAGAGAGAGAGAGAGAGAGAGAGAGAGGCCAAGGCTGACATCGGGAATCATCCTGGATTGCTCTGCCTCCTTATTGCTTTGTTCTGGGGTTTCCCAGGCTCCGCCTTCCAGGGCTGGAAATGTGGGCTATTGCCATTTTCACCCCGGAGTTTTCATGTGGGGTCTAGATTAGAACTCAGGTCATTTTGCTTGTGAGACAAAGACTGTGACTTCTGATCCATCTCCCCTTTAAGGAGTGGTTTTATCTCTAATTCAGCAAACTGGGAGCTTGAGTGAATCCTGCACTGCCTTAGGCTGCCTCATTGAAAAATTTAAGACTTAAATGGGAGGATTCTGCCCTATGAAAGACGAGCTTGTGCCTGGAAATCAAGGGGGGAAAAAAAACCGCCTAAACCTGTGTAAGCATCTGGTCATAAAATAACCATGACAATCCTTCCAAACACACCGGCCCAAATGGAAAAGAAGAGATTGGACCTGCAGCTAAGAAACAGTGTTTGAAAACGGCTCTTTCTAAGGAAAATTTGAAAATCCAAAGTCTGACATGCTGCATTATGTCAAAATTAACCCAGCCATCTCTGCCCTCTGATAGGGTCTTTATGATGGTTTTACAAAATGCTGTAAGAAGGTTGAACATTGCTGAAATAAACTTTTTTATATCAAGAAATTGTCAGCTCCTTCCCTCCCTTTTTTCTTCTCCCTCTTCCCTTCCTTCCTTCCTTCCTCCCTCGCTCCTCCCTTTCACTAGCATATTTCTCTGATGGATGGAGGGTAGCTGGCCAGGCCTTGACAATCTGTAGCTCATCGTCCAGGTGGGCTTTGAAAAACTCTGGCCTTCAGTAAAGTCTTCCGACGAGGTGACACATGACAAGTAAAATACTGGGGGTCAGTGCTTGGTGCGTACACCGTGGGGCTTGCGCTGATGTTTCCTGTCCATTCACGGGGCTTCAAGTCTGTGCAAAGCACACACGTCACGGAAGATACCCGTGGCAACACGAAACTGCTCATTTCGTGGCTAGAATGCAAAAGAATGGGAGAGGAGGAGCCCAGAGCCCCTTCTAGGTAATGTCCCCCAATGTCTGAAACTCCTCCCAGTGGGCTGCAGAGACGCTCAGCCTTGTAAGCAGGAGAGCCTGGGGTCCACCCCAGAACCAACATAATAAAAACTGGACGCAGTGGCAGCACACGTGCAGCCCAGAATGGGGAGGTGCCAACAGGATTCTTGCGGCTCACTGGACGAGTCCAGGCCAGACGAGTCCAGGCCAGAGGAACCTGTCTCAAAATAAAGGCAGATGCCCCCCAAAAAGCAACAACTGGGAGTTTCCCCTGGCATGTGCACTTTCTCTACCTCCCAATGCCCAGGAGAACAAGGTGCCAACACAGTGACATCAAACCAGAGCAAGAGCTTCTTCTGTCTGTGATGTGACCACAGCGAGAAAATCCTTACCCAGGGTTTTTAATGCAGCACCTTGACCACTTTCCCTGGGGAGATGCACCTTGAAAGCATTACGAGGATGTGTAGACTTGTAGACAAATCACAAAGGTCACTCCCATAAATATCTAGGTTGTCTCTCTATCGATATTACTTGGAAATCATTTTATACAGTTCAGGAAAAGGAAGATAACTATGTCAGTGTTAAGGATCAAGTTCTCTCTTTCTCCCTCCATATGTGTATGTGTGTATATGCGTGGTATATATATCTCCTTTAATGTTAAATTTGAATTGGAAATAGCATAAGCCTGTGATTTACTTTTTCCTCAGAAATCTGTATTTCCCAGTTCTGCTCACTGAAAGGCCTCGACGTAAAAACAGCCTAGACCATGCATGGCCTTTAAATGCCATTTCCCGGCACAGAAGCCAAGACTTCTCAAGAAATGAGCAGCTTAGGTCTGTGAATACAGACAGCACCCTGCTCCTTCCACACTGGGAGCACTGTGCGGACAGACAGACAGCACCCTGCTCCTTCCACACTGGGAGCACTGTGCGGACAGACAGACAGCACCCTGCTCTCCACCTCACCAGGAGCACTTCGTGAACAGGCAGACAGCACCCTGCTTCCCACAGCACCATCACGCTGAAACTAAGATGTCATCACATCTCCGGTGACAAAGGGGTCGCTCTAGAGCACTAAAGTTATAAAGTCAGAACGCCCGCTGTTATTTCAGAAAGTGAATAAAACCAGCTGACTTCACATGAGCATTCCGTGTGCACAGACCGAGACCTAGTGAGTGTTGGAAGGATAAGGTGTGCTCTCAGCCCCTTATGGAGAGAGCTCCTGGGGCTCGCAGGAAGCCCCCCCTTCAGGGAGCAGCATGGGCAGGCTTTGTCTGAACCCTCTACAACCGAAGAAAAGCTCACTCATTCCAGGTGGTGACCACTGCCTTCATCACATTACAGCTGCACAGTAGGGAATCCAGCACCCAGTGTGAGAATGAATTCTGTGCCATTGCCCGTGGGGACACCTTAGACCTTAAATTTTTAGGGCCTAGGGCTGGAAAGATGACTCAGGGGTTAAGATTCTGCCTTGTGAGCAGATGGTCCTGAGTTCGAATCCCAGTTTTTAAAACTCCAGGAGGAAAGAGCATGGCCTGGACTTCCAGCTCTGGTGGGTGGAGCCAGGGAAATCATAGAGGGAAGCACAAAGGAGGTAGAAGCAATCCAGGATAACTCCTGAAGTCACTCATGGTCCTTCACAGGGACACACAGTGCCCTCTGATCACACATGCATGCACACGCACACACACACACACACACACACACACACACACAAAATAAATAAATAAATAAATGAATAAATAAATAAATAGTAAATAAAAATATTAAAGTTTTAGAGTTTAAATTCTTTCCCTTGGAGCCCTTTTATGCCTGAGAAATTATACACCATCTTGAATGTATAGATATATAAAGCAGGTATATAAATGAAACACTTACTAATAATAAATTATAAAGAATTTTATTTTAAAACAGTTCTTTGAGATACATATAATCTTTCCAGCTCTTTCATATTTATCGAGTGGCAGTTTTGTGTGTGTGAATACAATGAATTTACATCATTTCCACCCCGTAGTGTCGGTTCCTCCCCCTCCTCTTCTCACTCAGCTTCCTCTTGCTTTCCTATTGCGGCGCACTGATTTTCATCTGGGTGATTTTTCCAGTTATGAAAGGAGAAAACAAGGGTGTGTGCTAATCAAATGGGTTTTTACAGGAAGAATTAAAAATCCCAGGCTCCGCCCACCAAGGGCCAGACTGCAGGCCCTCACCATTTTCACCAGGTGTTTTTACATGGGACCTGGGGTTCGAACTCAGGGCTTTCTGCTTACGAGACAGAGTCTTAACCCTTGAGCCATTTCTCCAGCCCTCAGACTAAATTTTTGACACCATGAGACAGAACAATTCCAGTGTTGCTTAGAGTGGATTGATATTTTTGCTTTCTGATCGCCCATGTTGACTACACAGTTTCACATACGTGTATAGTAGGACATGGTAAAAATATGTTTGGAGCCACTTCAGAATACTCCCAAGTCAAAATTCATTTACCAAATTTTTTATAAACTCAAGTCAGCAATTCAAACAGCTTTTAATCAAGTGATCTAACAGCATGATTCAGGATGTATTGACAAGATGTCACGCCACTATTTTCCTGTAAGACTAGAAACTTCGTGCATGCAGTAAGAACCTGGCAGTTCACAACCTTCCCTAGCCCAAGTCTGAGCTGCGTTGTTTCAAGCAGGTTTGTTAGTACAGTGTGATGTCGCGCTCAGAGCAGGCTGTGGCGAGGCCATCTGACACAGAGTGACTTCTGCCGGATACAGCCACGTTCTTTGCATGCTTGATTTCATGTCACTTTTTGGCCATGGTATGATCAGAAACTTTTCTGAATGTCTTTTGACCCTCAAATCTAGTCAGGGT
The DNA here is from genome assembly GCA_023101885.1 of Typhlomys cinereus. Lineage (NCBI taxonomy): Eukaryota > Metazoa > Chordata > Mammalia > Rodentia > Platacanthomyidae > Typhlomys > Typhlomys cinereus. The sequence continues at coordinate 1,763,751 of JALPQD010000445.1, forward strand.
CTTGATACACAGTTTGAGGCCTCAGGGGACGGTCAGGCAGCGGGACCTTAGGGGAGAGTCAGAGAGCTGTGCAGGTCGACTCGACGCCCCCAGCACAATGACCATGTGAACCCTCAAAGAGCGCCTTCCTTGACTGTTGGATGGGGAGGAAGACTCGCACCATGAAAAGCATCAGTAAGCCAGCAGGTAAACCCGTCAATGTCCTGGCATGAGCTTCTTTGTCAATCAGCTTTGAATTATGCTTTCTTGGAGAATGTTCCAAATGCTACATTTGGAGGGTGACTTTTCCATGGCAGATTCATCCGTTGCCATGAAAACATAAAGTCAGTCCAAGAAAAAAAGCAAGACCACAGCTGCCTGGCTTCCAATTTAAGCTGCAGCTCGAGCTCCAAGTGGCCTCTGCCAGTGCTGAGAATATCGATGGCTTCCTTCTCTGCGGAGGACAACGCTGTGCTCTGTGGCAGGAGCAGACTCCAGCAAGGCTGCGTGCCTTCCCATTCCTTTCCACTTGGGTTAGGAGCTCAGAGAAAGTAGCGGGCGTGGGTTTAGGCCCTGCACAGATGAGCGTTAGTATTGTTACATCTTCTTGGGTGAAGTGTGCATCCAGGTGTGCTTGTGTGCAGGCGTGTGAGTGCATGCATACACGAGTGAATGTGCACACACGTGAGCATGTGCGCATGTGTGTGAATGCATGTGAGCATGTGGCAGTGCATGTATGTACATAACTGTGACTATGCATGTAAATGCATATGTGAATGTGCACATGTGTGTGAGCATGTGTGCATTGTGTGAATGCATGTGCAAATATACGTGTGTGAATACATACATATGAGTGTCAGCATACACATACATGTCTGTGAGCATGTGCCTATATGCATCTGCATGTACCAGTGTGTGTGTGTGTGTGTGTGTGTGTGTGAATGTATCATAAGTGTGATTATATATATGAATAAATATCAGCATGTGTTGGTACAAGCATGTATGAATGTGCACGACACATGTGTATGTGTGGGACATATATGTTGGTGTGCGCACTATGTGCATTCAGCTCCATATGGGTAACCCTATCACCTTTCATTGAGACTGAAGAAATGTTACGGATAGATTTTCACTTCCTTTTTCAACCATACTGCAAGGCACTGTACTACAATTTATCTTCTAATTGTAACTGGAGGATTTTGTGCTTTTTGATGTTAATGACAGTCTCTGCTGCAGAGTCCAGCCGAGCCAGGGAGCCCTGCTATGCATAGCATCCCGCTCCAGCTACTCCCTGCTGGTGTGCAGCAGGTCTTATTTGCTCACTTGTGCTTTTGAGCATCTGCGTGGAATGAGGTTGTGCTCAGAAAGACGGTGTTGACGACGGCGACTCAGAGCCAGTGAGCAGCCAGGAGCTCAGGCAGCCAAGGCGGGCACTGACATGAGACAATGAGGACAATAAGAAGCGTTGAAAGACAGCGTGCTTGCGTCAGAGCGCGGCTGAGGAGCGGCCGGCCGGAGGGATCACCAGGACAGGCTCCCTGAGTGTGGCATGTACACATGTTGTTGATGATAAGGGAACAAGGGGTTTATTGACTTACGATTCCCATTACGGTTCTCAGTCCTCCCTGGCAGGAGAGCCCACACTATCACCGAGGGCCGAGGGAACCATCTCCACATAGCTGCTGAGAGAGGGACGATCTTTACCGGCCAGACCAGCATGTCTGGACAAGTGTACACAAGGATGCCGACTCCCCCAACCAGCTCTCTGGATTTGTTCACTTGTCAAGGGCCTAGTCCCACTAGACAACTAGACAGTTTCTTGTAGGTTTGCTCTGGGCTTAACTCTACTGCTAATTCTCTACAAATGTGCCCAGAGCTCGAACCCACAACCATCAGTTGACACCTGTGCCTAACAGCAGAGCCATTGAGTCCAGGCTTATGTGTGAGGTGGACGGTCTCAGAGCGGAGAGCGGGCTGAGAGCAAAGAGAAGCGCAGCCCCCAGAAACGGTGCTACACGGGTCTCAGTGGACTGAGACTTACGATGGAGCCTCTCAGAGGGCAGGGAGAAGGACCCGTATCACATGTTTTCTCATTTATGTTTCAAGATTTTATGCAGACACGGGAAATCAGGTATGTACAGGGGATGCAAACATATGCAAGGGGAACATAGGGTGGAGGGGGAGGGGAGGGTTGGGGAAGATGGGGTGTACTCAGAGTGCATTATGTCCATTCATGAAAATGGGCTTATGCAACCCAGTTCAAGAAGATAAAATTTGAAAACGTGCAGGACAAGTCCCCGAGACACACGGTGGTAGTGGTTTACTGCTTCTCCTGGAATTCACGACAAGTGCAAGCCGTCAATGTCACTGTTACCCGAGAAAGCAATCAAGGTTCAATGAGATAAAAGGGGGAGTCCAAGCGAGTCACAGTGCATAGGGGGGTACAGCTCTGCTAGCAAAGGCTCAAGGAGGAGACTGGGGGTCAGCAATCAGCACCCACACCTTTGAAGTTGAGTCCCCAGAACTGGACAGTAAAAGCTCTATGGTTTAAGCCACCCGGTTTGTGACACCATGTTCCCGGAGCCCCAGAACATGAACATACAGGGCTTGACATCTGGGGTCCAACATTTCCCTGTGGTTTAAATTGAGCTTTGTGATGGCCATACCTTAACATGACAGAATTGTGGAGAGATTAGCTCCTCATCTGTAGTGAGACTGACCCCAGTTCTGTGTGTCACTGGGACTGATTTGAATGCTTACTTATATTGGCAGAATGCTCATTTGCCTCCCTGGTGTGTGTGCATGTGTGTATGCGTGTTTGTGTGTGCATGTGCACATGTGTGCGTAGATGTGTACGTATGTATATACACATACATGAGGAGGTCTCAGGTTGATTCAGGGAATCATGTTTGATCACTCTTCTACCTTGTTCTTTTTAACACAGGGTCTCTAAAAAAATAGCTCAATGGAAAAAATAATAACAGTAAATGAACACAACTGTCGACAACTGTGTTCTCGGGTCCTCAGCTCTGGGTGTGCCTCGAGCCACTGACTTCCTGGAAACAACCAAGAGCTGATTACTATCATTATCCCATTTCACAGATGAGGAAACCAGGCAGAGAGGTAAGACGGCTTGCTCCAGGTCATAGATAGAAAATCAGAACTAGCTTCTGGTGGGTACTCAGTGATAGAATGCTAGTAGGCGGCTTGGTGGTCGGGTACTGACTAGTGTGCTCAGTGATAGAGTGCTAGGATGCTCAGTGGTAGGGTACTCAGTAGAGTGCTCACTGGTAGGGTGTTCTGTGGCAGAGTGCTCAGTAGGAGGCTCAGTGGTAGAGTGGTTAGTGCTAGGATGCTCAGTGCTAGGGTGCTCAGTAGAGTATTCAGTGCTAGGATGCTCAGTGGTACAATGCTCAGTGCTAACACTCTTACCTAGTATACGAGGCTTCGTGAGTTGAAAAAATGTCCAGCTACATCAGGAGCTGACCCGATGCCCTTGGCCGTTTGACCTTATTATTGAGTCCTGGGAGGATGTGCAGCCATCTGGCCACGTGCAGAGGAAATGTGCTTATTTTTAGAAGTGACTCAGAGTTTCAGTGGAAAATGAACTCTGATGAAACTCCACGCTCTGAGTGGTATGTGGCCAAAGTAGGACGTGACTATCTGGCTCTGAGCTCTGGCCAAACTCCAGGATCCTCCACATGGGTCTTGCCGTCACCAATCACAGAGCACCGTGTGCCAACGGGCAGGCACCTCACCTACCGGCCCCCACAGGGTTCTGGTGGGCGCACAGTTTCTAGACTGAGGGAACCAGTCTCCTGGGAGGAGAGCTCCGTGGGCTCTGGAGTGGGCTGTGGCCGCCTGTGGGCAGCTTCATTTTGCTCTCTCCACGTAGTCTTCGGTATTTGTGTTGTCAGAATGGTCCCTGGTTTTCGTGTGCCTGAAAACACAGACCAAAGTTTCCTCCCCTTATCAGTCAGTTGCTTCGGTGATAAATAACTGACATACCTGGACATTGCCCTGTGAACAATTCTGAGCTGTTGGGGGGGGAGGGGTGTGGCCTTTCCAGGATTAAACAGAAAAAACTTCACTTTCCATGTGAACAGTTCAGATGGTATTGCTTGAGGAAGACGACAGAGGGTTGCAGAGGGCCAGAAGTGCGTGTTTGCTTTGCTCTGGAGACGACTCTGCAGTAATGAAATGGTTAAACTGCGCTCTGGTGGAGGGACTGGAGTGTTTGCCCCTTGCTGGGAGCAGGAAATGTGGAGTCTGTGATTCTGGGAAGGGAGAGGAATGGCCTGAGCAGAGAGAACTAGCTGTGCTCAGCTTTGACATCAGACAGTGGCAGCAAAACCTCTCGTAGTTCCAGAGCGGACAAAATCGAGCCAAGTGCAGACAGAGCTGAAATTGAGACTCAGGCTCGATTCTCAGAGCACAGCCGGGACCTCGGCAATTGCTGGCATCTCAGGAGATACCCAGAGGTCTAGAAATACAACTGGCAAAGTTTCCTTACAGAACAGTAACAATGATAAAAATAATTAACATTTATTTAACTTTGTTACAGGCTAATGGCACCTTGAATACACTTTATTTTTTTAAGTTTTTTATTTATTATTTATTCAATTGTGCGTGTATGCGTGTGTGCACATGTGTATGTATGTATGTGTGTAGAACCACAGACGAATTCCGGAACCACCATGGACCGCCTCCGCCTCCGCCTCCACCTCCTCCTTGTTTACTCTGCCCTACCAGGCTCCGCCCTACCAGGACCAGAAGCGCAGGCCGTCCCCACTTCCGCCCAGCATCTATACGTGGGGTCTAGGATCCGAACTCAGGACCATTGCCTGCAAAGCAAAGGCTTGACCCCTGAGCCACCTCTCCAGCCCCGCTAATGGCACCTTGAATGTGTCCTCTGTTACCCCATTTTACTCTCAAGGATGGTGTGTAGAAGGTGTCAGCTTTAGAAATCATTTCTCCTTTTTTTATTTCTGTGAGCGAGAGAGAGAGAGAGAGAGAGAGAGAGAGAGAGAGAGAGAGAGAGAGTGTGTCTATCGGAGAACAATGTGTGTCTCTATGGAGGGCCAAGGATGACTTCGGGAATCATCTTAGATTGCTTTTATCTCATTTTTGCTTCACTCTGGGATTTTCCAGGCTCCGCTCTCTGTTGTGGGGTCCAAAAACCCACCCAATGAGGCACAGACTACGAACTTGGTCAGAGCTCACAGACGTCCAGCTATAGGGGAGCCTTTCCTTCGGCTCCAACTCTAGAGAGAAGCCTTTCCTTTGGCTCCTTGAAAAATAGTCCAGCCTTATCTGGGGGAACCCCCTGAATATGGGTTTGAGAGGGTCATCCAAAGATTTACTATAGACAGAAAGTTAAAATTAGTAACTAGGAGGCTTTATTAGAGAAAGAGAGAGAGAGAGAGATTGGTACTAAGGTTTATACACACAGGCAGGAATTAAATCTCCACACAGTTTTTATACACTAGGACAAAGGAGGTTGCAGGCCCCACCATAGCAGTTTAGTGGGCGATGTTTTGGTCTCATCGGCAAGCAGGCTTCTTTCTGGCCCTCTGGCAAAACCGCATTCCAGACTTCTCGCAGGTCCTCTGGCCAAATGGCATTCTAGTAGGGGAATTTCAGAGAACAGCAGGGGAGTGGGCATTTTATTGCCTGCAATTACTCAGGCCTAAGTAATTTCATTTTACGATTTTAAGATTTTTTCTTTTTATGCTTCCCCTCCATACTCCTCAAAGTCAGAAGTGCAGGTTGCAGACATTTCTGCTTGGTATTTTTCTGTGGGAGAGGGCTTTGAACTCAGGACCTTCTGCTTTCTAGGCAGAGGCTCAAACCCTAAGCCATCTCTCCAGCCCTTCACTTCTCCTTTTACAAATAAACACATGAAGCTTCGCAGATTATAGTTTGCCCAAAATGCAGCCTTAGCTTTTTTTCATGATAAAGTACAAGTTTCAAAAAGTTAAATATATGATGTTTGTAAAAATACACAGTGAATTAATATGTATTTATTCATGAAAGAAATACACGGTTCAAATAGGAGGTCAGGAGTGTGTGTGTGTAGTATATACCAGTACATCATCAGTAGTACAAAAACCTAACTTTTCATAGTTACACAGAAGACTGAAAACTTACTAATATTCTATAGAATACGGAATTCAAAACCTTTAGGGTTCAAAAGAACCCTATTTGGACATAATTCATCTGCTTTCTTGTAAGACAAAAATCACTTTTAACTATCAGTCTTCTAGAGGTTCAAGTCTTATTTTTTTATTGTTGTTCACATTTTCTAATCCTTGCACACATGAAAATAGCAAATTTATGATGTTTTTACACCTTAATCCCCAATCCCATCCCCTTCCTTTTCCCCTTACAACCCTTCATCTCCCCTGCCAGACACCCTCCTACTTTCAGATCTTTTCACTTGTGCGGCCCACTGTGTTTCCTCTGGTCTGTGATGACTTACGCCTGCCCCGATTCACGCTCAGCGAGCGTCCTAGATCAGTGATGCACCATGGAGGAAAGCGTCCTCCTTACTTCCCATCAGCATCAGTCCTCGTCAGTCTCTCAGGGAGACGTGGAGCTTCCTGAGATCTTTCCCCTTCCGTGGTGAGATGTTGATAGGACAGTTCCCGTGAAATTCCTGTGTAAGTAGCATATCTGCCACGAACTCTTGCATATCACAGCTATGCCATGTGCAGGAGACAATGTATGGCCACCACCTTCCCACTTCAGGCTCTTACAATCTTACTGCCCCCTCTTCTTCGATGTTTCCTGAGCCTTGGGGTGGGTGTAACTTAGACGTCTGATTAGGGATAAGCAATCTGCAGCCACCTATTTTCTGCATTTTTGGAGCGGTGCTTTTCTGTAGTAAACACCTTCTGTTGCAGGAGACTTTGAGGTTGCCGAGTGTTCCTCCAGTCTATGGGTTTAATAACAGATGTTTAAGAGGCAGTTTGGTGTAGTGCTTTTGTAGCTAAACATTCATAGTCTGTTCTTCCTCTGGGACCTATGGACCCTTTCATAGGTTCTTGTTTTAGTTTACAGTAGCAGGAATGTGTTCCATTCTGACAAGCAGGCCTTAAATCTGATCAGAAAGTTGTTGGTTGTCTCCTTGATACTCACGCCAGTATTATTCTTATGGTCCCTGTTTCCATGGTGATTTTTATTGTAACGTGCAGATTTCACAGATTGATGAGACTTTGATTGCTTTTCTCCACTCCCCCCCTCCCATAGCTCTCATAGTGCTCTCTGGTATTATGTATGCTATCCAGCAAGGAGGAAGCTTCCAGACCAGTTCCAGCTGGTGTTTCTGCCAATGTCCTGTGGCTCGCATGTGTTGCATCTTCAGGAATAGGGTCTTACTGTCAGTTTCTGGAGGGCAGCCAAAAGCAAAGGCAAAAGCTTATACTGTTTGGGGGTATGTCTTTGAGACCTCCTTGGCAACAGTTTATCAAGAAGTATCACATACCTGGTACTTGTAATGTTGTTTAACTGCCTCTGGGTTTAGGCGAAGCAGTCTGGGACACGTTTGATTTGTCCTGTCTTCTCTCTGTATTCCTTTGTACATGGGCTGCCCATTCTGGCTCATCCCCCTTTTTAACTAAAGTGCTTTTTTGGACATATTGATATCATGGGATGATATCCTATCTGGTTGCATCACACATTCTCAGGGTTTTTCTATTAGTCCCTGAGCGCCTCCTGTACCCCATCCCCTCATGACCCTAAGTATTTTCTTCCTCATTCCGCCCTCCCCTGCACCTGTAATATCCTATGTCTCTTCCTGCAAACTCACCCCCAGCCTTCTCTTCCCTCTCCAGCTCATTGGTCCCTTTTGAGTTTTCCGACTCCTCCAGGAATTCCAAGCTAAATACTTCATTCGGGAGTTTAATCCCAACATCCGCATGTAAGAGAGGATATGTGGCTTTTGTCTTTCTGTGTTTGAGATACCTCACTTAAAATTTTAATTTCTAATTCTAGCCATTTACCAGTAAATTCCATAATCTCATCTTTCCTGATGACTGAAGAGTATTCCGTTGAGAATATGTGCCACGTTTTCATTGCTCTGTCGATGTTTTCTTGCGATTGTGAATGGAGCTGTAACAAACATGGATGAACAGATGTTTTTGTAATAAGATGTAAAGTCCTTAGGGAATACTCCCAGAAGTGGTATAGCTGGGTCATATGGCAGTTCCATTTTTAGTTTTCTGAGGAACCTCCACACTGCTCTTTAAGGAAGCTATACTGGTTTACACCCCACCAGCAGAGAGTGAGTGCCCCCCTTTTTCAGCATCCTCTCCAGGATTTGGTGCTGTTCATGTCCTTGATCTTAGCTGTTTTGACCAGGGTAAGATGCTATCGCAGGGTGGTTTTAATTTTCAGCTTGATTTTAAAGACTTGAGACCCTGTGACTACGGTCAATAAAACCTAAATCCTGTCCCAAGACGATCAGCTCAAGCAGACCTGCCCTCAAGCAGCTCTGCCGCCTTAGGAACATCTGCGTTCTACGAACAAAGGAAACCGCACTACTGATGTCGTGGGAATCAGGAGGTGGTCAGGAGGCCAGGCCTTTGGAGGCAGAGTCTTCCAGAATGGGCTTCTTCTCTGGTTTTTTTTTTTTTTAAATTTTTTTTATTTATTCAATTGTGCGTATGTATGTGTGCGCGCGTGTCTGTGTGTGTGTAGAACCACGGACGAATTCGGGAACCACCATGGACGCCTCCACTTCCTCCGCCCCGGGATTCACAGGCTCCGCCCTACCAGGACCAGAAACGCAGGCCGCCCCCGCCTCCGCCCTGCGTCTATACGTGGGATCTGGGATCCGAACTCAGGACCTTCCGCCTGCAAGGCGGAGGCTTAACCTCTGAGCCACCTCTCCAGCCCTTCTTCTCTGGTTTTTAAGGGGTGATCTTGAGTAGCCCAGGCTGGCCTGAGAGTCAACATGCAGTTTTGATGATGTTGAGTTCCTGAGCCTCCTGGTTCACTTCCCAAGGAGGAAGAGGAGGGCAGGCGCACAACTCGGTGCCCAGAGACGTGTGGCCTTTTAAAGGAGCTGCAGACTCTGTTTTCTCCTTGTCCTGTGTAAGAAGGTGCGTTTTACGAGCCGTGAAGGGGCTGATTCTGTCACGCCTTATCTAGACTTCTCTGCCTCTAGAACCGTGTAACTAATTTCTGCTGTTTAGCCCACCCAGCCCACGGTGTTCTGTTGCAGCGGCCAGCACTCTGGAGACACGGCTGGGGACCATGTCGTGACTGGAGCTGTCTCGTGCTCTACAACGGCACCATCCGGCAAGACAAACGCAGGTCTGGCATGGCTACTTGGCACTTGGAATGTGACTTCCAGCGTGTCAGAGCAAGGGGACTTTGATTGACATGGTCTCCTGTGACTAGTGACTGCCACGCTGCTCTATGCACCGTGCTCATAGCGCACAGATCCCCGGTGAGCCACAGGCATAGCACGTGATGCTGGGAAGGGTGTCATCGGCCACATTTGAAAGGTACTGCTCCTACCCCTCCAGCTCCTGCTCCTCCACAATTCACTCTCGAAGATGGTCATCCTAGGACTCACAGTCAACTCCCTAGAGATGGTACCAGGAGAAATTATCACCCACAGACTCATGGGTCAATGTTTGGAAACCAGTGGTGATATTTTGCAAGATGGGAGAAGCTTGAGGAGGTGGAGCCAGCAGGCCACGGGGAGGGGCTTGGAGGTTGTCCCCTGTCCATTGTACTTTTTGCTGCTTCTCTTGCATCACGTGGTCCTGCATCCCACCCCCGGGGTGCGCTGTGTGAACTTGAGTGTCACTGAACTGCAGAACAGGATGTTTGCAAGCAGCCAGCTGCAACAATGTGTTTGAGTATTTGTCTCAGCAGCAGTGCACCTCTGGAGCGACCCCCCCCCCCGCAGGACTCCCCCTCTACCCCCATTCCATTCTGGGGTACTTCAGAGTTTCTATCTTGAAGATTCTCCATCTCCACTGTCTTTTTTCAGGTCAGCGGCATTGCGTTCAGGTGTGCACACGGGTTTCCATTTGGTTTTGTAAAACAAATGAATGGATTATAACCAGATGGAAGGACAACCCTTTCCTGTCCTGTAGATTTGATGGCTGAGGAAAAGAGCAGAGTGAATTATGATTGGAGGAATCATTAAGTTGGGTTACTTTGGAAGTTTTCCCAATCTCTTTCTCTTGAATTTTGTGTGTGTGTGTGTGTGTGTGTGTGTGTGTGTGTGTGCGCGCGCGCGTGCGTGAGAGAGAGAGAGAGAGAAAGAGAGAGAGCGAGCACTGTGTGTTCCTATGGAGGACCAAGGGTAACGCTGGGAATCATCCTGGATTGCTTCTACCACCTTCTTACTTCCACTCTGGGATTTCCCAGGCTCCACCCACTAGAGCCTGAAGTGGTGGCCATACGCAGGGACTCAAAGCAGTCAGCTCAGCTCCCAATCTTATCACACGTGGTCTGCACCGCAGCTTCTGGGGCGCAGAATGGGGACCACTCTGTGGTTATCAGTTTGCTTTCTTTTTATCTGAGTCTGTACCCACAGTGCTGTCTCGCTGTCCATCTAGCGATGACCAGAAAAAGGGAATGTAGTCCAGATACACAGCAGAGTCCTGCAGCAAAGAAATAGTGTGACATTTGCAGAAAGAGATTGGGACCAGAGATAGTGGTGTTGAGAGAACTCAGACACACAAACACCATACACGAGATGTCTCTTGCACATGGGGCCTAGATTTTAGTGATGGCAGTGGTGGGGGGGGGGACCTGAGCCATTCTGTCCATTGGGGGATCCCAAGAGAAGGTGGTTTTGAAGGCAGATTTGACCTAAGGTTGCAGGGATGTCAACAGAACCGGATGTTATGGGCAAAGCCCATGACAAGAAGAAGGCTGGTGGTCAGGGCTCGTGAGCAGAATCGGATGTGAGATGGAAGCCTGATGACAGTGCTATTGGTGAAATCCCTTCTTTCAGATGGCTAAGTCCTAACCCTGCTATCTCAAAATGAATCCAGATTTGAAGATAATATCTTTAATTAATCTGTCATGACTTCTTCAGTGTGAGTCCTAATGCTACATGACTGTTGACTGTTAGAAGAAGAAATTGGGGGGCGGGGCAGATACACGAGCACACCAAGGAAGGCATTTGTCTGGTGACCTCCAGAGAGACCTGGGAGGAAGCGCCAGCACCTCGCCCTCAGGTCTCCAGGTCCTGGCTGTGACACAGTCTCCTTCTGGGGCTTCAGTCTCTGTTGCTACCCCAGCCCCCCAAAACCCAGGCGTGCTGCAGCTGAGCTTCCAGGGGGCTCAATCCTGGTCCAGAGCGTGTGCTGGATTGTGTCTGGTGAGTGCCGCTGAACTTTTACTTTTTAGTTTTTTTAAATGTCGTGTCACACAGTGGGCTCACTGTGGCATTTCACGCACACTTGGTCCGCACCAGTTCTGCTCTGCCACCCGCCTATGTTCCCACCCTTTCTGGTCTCTTCTCTGAAGCATCACGCCTTCTCTTCGGTTTGTCTTGAACATTCTGTGACCTTCTTCCACCCTCTCAAGAGGTGTTCTTCCCTCTCGTGACCCTCTTCCTAGCTTCATCTCTCTCTCTCTCTCTCTCTCTCTCTCTCTCTCTCTCTCTCACACACACACACACACACACACACACACACACACACACGGGAATCACACCTAGGATCCACATAGGAGAGAAGGTATGAGTTGTTTGTCTTTCTGAATCTGGCTTTTTCTCATAACATCATGATTTCCACTTCCACCCATTTTCCTCCAGATGTCATGATTACATTTTTCTTTACTGTTGAATAAAATTCTGTTGCATGTCTGGACTCCATGTTTTTATCCATTTATCTGTTGGTGATGCTGTTGTATTACAAAAATGGAGCAGCAAGTATACATGTGTGTATGCTCCAATATACAATGTGTGCATGCAACAATATACAATGTGTGCATTCATATACATATATTTATTGGTATACATATATGTGTGCATGTGCCAATATACAGTATGTGCACTGATATATACATATTATAAGGTATGCATATACGCATGTACATGTGTTAATATGCAATGTGTGCACTGATATACAAATGTTTATAGATATACATATGCTGATGTAAGATATAAGATATATGCTGGTATAAAATGCACACATGTATAGATATGTACAAATGCTGAGGTGACCCATGCAAAGTATATATAGGTACACATGTGTATACATGCTAGCATAACATGATATGTATACAGATGTGTACATGCATAGACATGCCAATGTAATGCATATAAAGGTGTACAGGTACATGTACACATTTGTTCACATGCTGACATAACATACCATGTATTTACAGATGGACACATCCATACTCGTGTATACATGCTGATATAACACTTATGCTCTATGTGCTGATAGGATGCAGAATTGAAATGACTGCTTTTGAAGTTCATAGAAGCATCTGCATTGGGAGGGATCAGCATTTCTCATTCTCAAAGTAGAAAGGCTAAGGCCAGATCATTTCAAGCACTCATTTCAAATCTTGACTCTATAGTTGGGCGACGCTGTGAGAGATGAGGCATCTCAGCCTCTTCTGAAATTGAAAGGCTGCCGTGGAAGCCTCTGTTCTCAAAGGTCTCCTCTGATGGTGTGTTATAGGAGCCCAGTGATCCCAAGCCACTGTCTCCGCCCAAGGCTGATGAAGCCCCTCCTCTTCCAAGGCAGTTTACAAAGTCTGAAGAAACCAAATAGAGCAGGAGGCTTGGACCAGGCTGGAGAACACAGCTAACCTGTTGCTGCTACCCACCCACAGTGTCACCTTGTCACTTTATTCCACTTCCCTGGGCTGGCCCCGATCACTCATGGCATGGACAAGAAGATTGTAAAGTACACGGGAACTCACAGTACAGAAGGTGACATCGGGCATCTAATCTGTCATCTATTTCTCAGTCCCTTTGGTCCTTCCGGACCACGTTGCTAACTCTGAACACACTGGTGCACTGTGGCCAAGCACATTCTCTTGCTTCTTTGCATATTCTACACATTATTCAGATGGTATATTAGCTTAGTGACAAACATGTGCAAATCTGACTGTATTTCTGTAGTTTGAAGATGCCTGGAGTTCAGGTTGCTGCCTATCTCAGTATTGCAGCCTTGCAGATTACATTTTGGAACTACAGAGAACAGTGCATAGCACTTTCAATGATTCCACAAACATATTCAAAATTGTGTACATTGAAATTTGTTTCTTATACTTGTTAGCTCTGGGTATTTTATGAAATAAAATAATATAAATATAAAATAATTTTAGATATACCTACATTTTCGGTTCTTTTAATGACATAGGTAATCCTCTGAATTTGTTTCCTAACTTTCATGAGTAGCAGTTGAAACTTTCTCAACAGTGAATGAAAGTAGAGAGAGGAACAGGGCGGGAGCCCTGGAATTCTTACCGTGAACTGGCATGATGCAGTGACCCCATGAGGCAAAGTGAGGCATTGCACCTCATTCAGGGTACTTAGTGTTCCTAATAGGTGGGTTCAGCGGGAAACATTGCAGACACAGACAGGCCTGGGTGGGAGTCACAGAACTCTCAGACATCATGACACATTATTTTTTTTTGTATTTTTATTTATTTATTTATTATTATTATTATTTATTCAACTGTGTGCATATGCGTGTGTGCGTGTGTGTGTCTGTGTATGTGTAGAACCACGGACGAATTCGCGAACCACCACGGATGCCTCCACCTCCTTCTGCCCGGAGATTCACAGGCTCCGCCCTACCAGGACCAGAAGCGCAGGCCGCCCCCGCTTCCGCCTGGCGTCTATACGTGGGATCTGGGATCCGAACTCAGGACCTTCCGCCTGCAAGGTGGAGGCTTAACCCCTGAGCCACCTCTCCAGCCCCGACACATTATTTTTAAGAAAACTAAGAATAAATTTAAAATGCAACAATAATTAAAATGTTAAGTATAATAATAGGCATGATAGCATCCACTTGTAACCCAGCATTCTTAAGGCAGAGACAGGAAGAACTCATGTTGGAGGCCAAGTTGGGCTCTAGAGAGACATTGACTAAGAAAATCCAAACTTAGGGCTAAACAGATAACTCATATGGTTCTCAAGCAGAAGGACCTGAGTTTGGATTCCAGATCCCAAGGAAGAAAGGCTGCAAAAATGACAGCAGCCTGTGCTTCAGGCCCTGGTGGGTGGAACCTGGGAAATCCCAGATCAAGGGGAGAAGAGGTGATGTAGAGCAATCCAGGATGATTCCTTAAGTCACTCTTGGGCTTTCACAGGCCACACACAGTGCCCTGTCACACACACACACACACACACACACACACACACACACACACACACAGAAAAAGAAAAACTCAAACGCAAACCTCCCTAAATCATCATTAGCTCACAGGGTGCAGAAAAGTAGGTGGCACCATCTGCATTCGTGGAGGCTTCCTGAGTGGTCAGAAACCCCTCCGTCAGCCCGTGGAGTGGGCAGGAAAATGTTCTTCACTGGCCGTGTCTCCTGGTCACTCTCTGCCACCTCAGTGGCGTTAGGATGGGCGGGGCTTTGCTCACAGTGCCCAAGGTTACTGCACAAGGTTACTGTGGCTAGACTCCTGATAAAAGGATTTAAGAACTCTGTCAGATACAAAGATGTTTTCATTTTATTACACGCTGTGCAACAAGAATACAGGTCCCAGGCAGCTTGGAGAGGGACTGGTTTATTTGGGCTCCTGATTTCAGGTTTCATTCCATCATAGAGAAGCCAGAGAGGCTTGAAGGAGTGCCTCACATCACATCCACGGCCAGGGCAGAAGGCAAGGGACCACCCGTGCTTGTTTGCCCAGCTCTCTACCTGTGTGCTGCATTGGACCCCCAGAGGCTGGGTCTTCCCAATCACTTGATGTAGTCAATAGGAATCCCGGGCATGCCAGAGGCCAGCCTTGGCTGGAGGACAGAGCGAATCCCAGGCGAGCCCAGAGGCATTCCTGTAGGGGTGTGTTGACTGTATCAACCGTCACGAAAAGATAGGACCAAAATCTGAGCATTGGGAT
Organism: Typhlomys cinereus; assembly: GCA_023101885.1. Lineage (NCBI taxonomy): Eukaryota > Metazoa > Chordata > Mammalia > Rodentia > Platacanthomyidae > Typhlomys > Typhlomys cinereus. The sequence goes on from JALPQD010000445.1 coordinate 1,778,799, forward strand.
GAAAATAAGCAGATTTTTTTTTTTTCAATTGACAGGTGTCTGTAAAGCTAAAAGAGGTAGAGGGCCAAATTATGAAGGCATCCAGGAGAAAGTTCCAGACCTGCTGGGGCAGTCCCCAGGGCTGCAAGCTTGCTTGGAGGCTCCATTAGCTTAACGCCTGTCTCACCAGATGAAAGAAATCGAAGAAACCTAATTAAAAAAAAATGCTACTTTGCTTAGCTAGCATAATGAAACATTTCTTCTTTTTTAATGAATAGCCCTTCTAAAAACGGCAGGATCCCATTAGCACAAGCCCTTACTGATTCCTCTACCTTAAAATGTAGCACATTTTTATTTTTCGGACATAAAAGTTTTTTGATTAAAAAAATTGGGGGACAGTGAGAGGCTTGTTTCCAAGTATGTAAGACCTGCGCTCGGTCCCGGGAGCCACAGGTGGGAGCAGAGAACAGAGGTCCCGATTGTCCTCTGGCTTCTAAGCTCACGCAGGATTAAAAAAAAAGGTTTTAATTTTTAAAAATTAGCTTTCGATACAATGCGAAGTCAGGGATCGCTTGTGGGGGCACGATCTCGATTTCCAGACGCCACTTTTCTCTAACTGACTTCCAGTCGCTCCCGGAGCGCAGCACCTCTTCCCCACCCACGCGGGAGGTGCGGACCGCTCATCTTCGTCTGGCTGACTCACCCGCCGCGAAACCCCGCCCACTCACAGAAGTCCCCTCCCATAGCATAACTCGAAGCTCCGCCCATCCCTGACCCTTCAAGCCCCGCCCACTCCTCTGCGCCCGCGAAGTTCCCTCCGCTGTCTCCCGCCGCCCGGAAGCTCCGCCTCCTGCGGCCCGCAACCCAACTCCTTCCCTTCTTCCGTCGCTTCCCTCTTTCCCCGCCCCCGCGGCTGCCACTCATTGGCCAAGATGGCCGCGCCGCCACTGGATAAGTCAGGCCCGTATGTCGATTGGCTGGAGGGTAAGCCGGGCCCCTCGTGATTGGCTGGTACGAGAAGGCAGCAAGAGTGGCTGCGCTGGGGTGTGTGGAAGTCGCTTTGTTGCCGGAGGGGGCAGCGGTGGAAGTTGCGGGCGCGGGGGGCAGCGCGTCTCGGAACCCGAGTCGCGGCCGCTGCCGTCCCTTCGCCCCGTAGCCTTCGGCCGAGGAGCCGTCCGGCGGCACCATGAGCGGCGGCGTGTACGGCGGAGGTGAGCGAGCGCGGCGGCCGGCGCGGGCGAGGGGCCGGGGCCGGAACCGCCGCCGGGTCCCGGTCCCCTCCAGTTCCCCCCCAACCCCCGGCGGACCCTTCCGGTCCCCAGGTGGGACCGCGGCCTCCCGCCCACACCGGCCGGGAGCCCACGCGGCTGCGAGCGCCTGGCGTGCCCGCGTCGCCGTCCCCCGCCGCCGACCGGGACTTGGCCTCGGGGAATGGGGGGCTCGTGGGCGATCCCGGCTGGGACCCCGCGGGGCTCGCGGGCGATCCTGGGCCGGGAACCCGCGGGGCTCGTGACCACCGGGGCGGCGGCGGCGCGGGGGGCACGATCTGTCCCTGCAGACCGGCTGCTGCTCGGTGGCCCGGGGGACGCGCCAGCCCACGACGGACCCGCCCGGAGCCCAGGCCGGAGGGTCCCCGGAGCCTCGCTCCGCCGTCGGTCCGGCGCGTCCCTGCCCGCGGTGCTGGGCTGCACTGGCCCCCGCGCGCCGGCGGGTCCCATGGGCGTCATCTGCAAGCCCTGAACTCACTCGTGTCCTGCCGAGCTGGATGCGGGTGTTGGAGGAGCCCTGGGCTGTGGTCGAGGATTTAGCTACTGTTTCTAGCCAGGATACTGTATCAGAAGATGGTAGCACTTTGCGGGTAACAGAAACAAGGTTTCCAAGTCGTTGGTTTTTCATTTATGATGACGCTGGCTCCTCCCTTCCTTCATGTTTTTCTTTATTTCTCCGCGCTGGGGATGAAATCCCGGGCCAGAGCTCCATCAACACGGGTCTGACCTCCAGCCTCCCACCTGTCCTGCTTTTTGACTTTCCTTAGATTCCTCGGTAAGGGTCTTTTTGTCTTTCCTTCTGAGCCCTTCCCTTTTTCCCTTTTCCGTCCTCTTCCTCTCCCTGCTGATAGTCTCTTCCTATCTGACCATCAAGTCCTAGCAGAAGAAACAAGTGTGTACGGCCCTCCAGGACTTGCTGTGGCTTAGGTTCCTTACAAAAGCACTGTTTATCGTAAAGGGAGAAATGGATGGGCTTAAGTCAGCAGCTAACGGTGAGTGTGTGCAGGAGGCATTGCAGGTCATCCATGCATTTATTTTATCTGCAGCATCCTGTAAGAGGTGCTGCCATCTCCATGCTAGTGAAGAGAGTGAGTATCCCTCAGAATCAAGTAACCAGTTCCACGTGACACACACTCCTTAGTAAGCTGGGAATACAGAACTCTGGGATGAGAACTCCCCGTCATTTCAGCAAACCCCTTTTCCTATCTTTTTTTTCCTAAAGTTTTTTTAAAATTTTTATTCAATTGTGCGCGTGTGTGTGTATGTATGTGTGTGTGTGTGTGCGTGTGTGTCTTTTTTTCCTAAAGTTTTAATGTGCATTCATACTCTCGGGTTACCCATGTGGGGGCAGAGGACGGTCTTGGGTCTCATCAGAATGACCATCCATTCATGTGTTAGTTCCTAACTGTTGATATAAACAGCTGACCCAAATGAGGAGAGCTGGACTCTGATTTCACCCCACAATTCCAGGTGGCAGTTCATCACGACAGGAGGAGTCCTATCAGTGGGAACCCAGAGAACTGCCAGACTACGTGAGAGCAGAGGAGGAGAAACAAGTCATTCAGCCCTCTTCGTTCAGGCCCCATCTTTACCACACTGTCTGCCTGGGGAAAGTTGCAGCCACAGTGGGCAGGCTTTCTCACTTCAGTTAAAGTAGTCAAATCTAAGTGCAGGCTTGCTCAGAGGCCTTAACCCAGACCCTCATCTCCTGGGTGTCATGTTGACAGCTGAGACTGATTTCCATGACCTCCTTTGAGGTGGCCTTAGAGTGACTGGAAGCGCTCTAGTTAGGCAAGGCTGGTCGGCCAGTGAGCAGCAGGACTCCACCTTGCTCTGCTGTGCAGTATTGGGAATACACATCCACACTGTGGGTTCAAGGCGTCCAACTTGGTCCTGGAGCTCGCGAGGTCTGTGCTTTATGCTTGAGCCCTTCTCATGCAGCTGCCTGCCTTGCCATCTTAAAAAGGCTTGTGGTTTCTCCAAGTTATTTTTAAAGTGTGCAACCACAGGTAGCCTGTGTGATTTCATTGCAAATCACATCTACCTCCTTGCTGGTCTGTACAGGAGTGCATGCTGAGACTGCACATGGGAGGTACTGGGAACCTGCAAAGGTATATAGATGTCAGCTTTCTCCCAGCGTGTACACAGAGTGTTCACCTAAAGCAGGTTACGTTTTCAGAGTGTTTCCTGTGACAACCACACATCCTTTGAAAGTCTTGAGTATCTATTTGAACCTGCTTGTTTATTAAAAAATCTTTGTAGTTTGAATAGTTGTCTTATTCTAAAGCTTGTTTCTGATTGGCCTTATTCTGACTTGCACAGAACGTATGATCCTTCTGGATCTCTTGTGCTATGTAACGGTTTCTGGGCCACTGGTTCTTCTCACAGCCGTCTGTCATGACGAGTTTCTGCTTAACTCCTACATAAGGTAAAAGCTTTTTTTTTTTTTTAAACTGAGTGCTTGCTGAATGGCAGGCTCTGCCTTCAAGAATTGCAGCCTCATAGGTAACTCAGTTAAGTACATCAGTGGTGTCTGTATACTAAGCCGATCTTTAGGTTTACTGTTTCTTTTTTCTACATTTAGTTAGCTATAGTCTGTCTACAGTGTAGCAGATTTAACTGGCAACAGTTTCAGACCTATAGGACACAGTGACTCATCTTGTCGGCCTGGGTGAGAAGTGCAAGTGTAGCAGAGTGTACTGTGGGAAGAGGGAGGCCAGGGCTGGAAGCCAGTGTGGCAGGCGCTCTCCTTGGAGTCTTTGAGGCGCAGGAGTGTTCAACATGGAGACAATGAAGAACACGTGTGCTCTCTGTGGAGGCTGTGGGGAATGCGTGTGCTCTCTGTGGAGGCTGTGGGGAATGCGTGTGCTCTCTGTGGAGGCTGTGGGGAATGCGTGTGCTCTCTGTGGAGGCCGTGGGGAACACGTGTATTCTGGTAGGATGCTGGGGCCAGGCAGAGAGCCAGCACCTGAAGGCACTGTCTGTGGAGGCTGCTCTCTAGAAGAGCAGCATCTCCATGTGCCTCTGTCACAGGGCTCCCCTCCATACGCGTCGGTACCAAATCTAATGGCTCCTTTGCCTCTTTAAAGACCTATTGTGCACTGGGCATTAAGGGCTAGCGGGAGCTTAGGGGGCGTCTTCCACTCACGGTGCTATCAGCGTGGCCTGGGCACAAGCCTAGAGGGAGACCCCAAGAAACACAAGCTGAGGTTTTTAGCAGCCAATCCATTTATTCGGTTAGGATTTTTGTTTCTAACCCAGCATGTGCTAATAAGTTAGGTTGGGGAGGGCCGCTCAGAGGTAGCTTTGGACCTGGACTCCCATGATACATAGGAGGTGTGTTTTGTTTTCCCTGCAGTGGGAGACTGATGTAGGTGGCCCCTAGGACTCACCAGTCAGCCATCCAGCCTGCTTGACAAGTTCCAGGCCAGTGAGGGACACAACACAGACGGTGGGCACCTGAGGAACAGTAGTTGAGGATGTCCCCTGGCCTCACCTGCTCATGCAGACACATGGACACATGCACACATGGAGGTAAACACACACAGGTGCACACAGACACACACAATATCGAAAAGAACAGCCACTCACATCCACTGCCCCGTGGCTCAGCATTTTTGGCCGGGTTTAGGAGTGTGTCAGGAGAGAGCACAGCGTCTCTTAAGAATCCTCCTTTCAAACAACACAGTGTGAGTCAGAATTTACAGAAGGATTTATGTGGGATGTGTAGCCCATCAACTTGGAATTAATGTAGGTGCCTATTTAAATAGAATGTGCTGTCTGCAGAGGTGCACTTTTCCAGCTGGATTAAGTTTTTGAGTAAAATGTGTGCTGGGAGTTGGTTATCACTGAGCTAGATGTTTGTCTTGCCTGCTTTAAGAAGCCATCTTGCTGGTGTTCATTCTTCTCCTTCCTGACTGTAACCATTGACCTGAATAATAGTCCAAGACCCCATGTACATTCTTATTGCACCTGAGTATATATCCACAATGAGTTAAACACTATGAGATGTGTGTGTGTATAATTCATAACTAATATTCTTATGTGTTCACACTGTGTCATACAGCTCTGCACCATTCATTTTAACTGCTGTGTAATACTCCATGGTATGAATGAATTGTATGTACCTTTTTAATTCCCTGTTGAGAACTATGAGATTTGCATTAGCTGCTATTTGCTTCACACATTGGTCACGGTGTCCTGTTATGCACGTTCTACAGATTAGGAAACTGAGGCAGTGAAGTTAGTGAATTGCCCAAGTTCACGTAGTGAGCACTGTACAGGTCTCCGTGAAATATGGCTCAGCAGGTAAAGACACCCTGAGTTCCATCTCTGGAGTTTGTGTGATGGAAAGAAAGCGTCTATTTCTGAAGGCTGTCCTTCTACCTCCACATGAGCACGCCTGCTCCCTGCCTCCTTTCTTCCTCTTACAATGTCTCTAAGACACTAGTGTTGTGTCTATAGCAGATTTACAAGATGCCTCCTCTGGGTCCTTGTCAGTTTAAAGGTGAATAGAAAAAGAACAGCCGCTCTGGAAACATTCTCTGTTAAGTCAATCCTGGAAAACCAAAGCATAGGAGATCTCTGCGTGGGAATCTTGTGAAAGTGTGGCTGGACTTTCTTTCCTGAGGCCTCTGGCCTTTGAACTTGTGGAAGATTTAATTTTAGTTTGGATGCCTTCACGTCGACAGCTGTCATGCGGCCCATCTGCTGCCATCTGAGTTTTGCTGTTCTTTGTCTTGTCTTGCATGTGTTCATGGAGTGTATGCGTGTATATGTGTGTGTGTGCACGCGCGTACATGTGTGTGCATATGTATAGGAGTGCACTTGAATGGGGTTGCTGTTGGCTACAGCTGACTGTCTCCCATCCACGGATAACTGAGTCTTCCCCAGAACCTTCTCTCTAGGCTCTGGAAACACTTCTTTCTTTTATGTCGTTTCTGGGGACCCTGGTGAGCCTGATATTAGCCTGGGGTCAGGTACTGTCCTTCTGTTTATCCTTTTGTATTTTGGCCACAGCTATTTGTAAATGGTCCGTTCAGTAAGCAGACTTGCTGCCAATATGTGGTGTGCCACCTCTGTCTTGATGAGACCCCCAATGATACACAAGGCAGAATATTTCACCTGAAGGTGAAAACTAGGTTGAACTAGTGATTGAAATGTAGTGTTTGTAACTTTCACATTTTGTTATTCTAGTCATGGCCTCTGTTTCCGTTGGTGCTTAGAACTTGTTATCAGTAATCATGTCCTCTGTTTCCATGGATAAACTTGCTGTCAGTAATCACGTCCTCTATGTCCATAGGATGCTTAGAACTTGCTAACACTAATTACCTTCTCTTTCAGATGAAGTGGGTGCTCTGGTGTTTGACATTGGTTCCTACACGGTGCGGGCTGGCTATGCTGGGGAGGACTGTCCCAAGGTGAGTGCATGACACAGTTGCCTGTGGAAGGCTGCGGAACGGGCTGTGGGCCTCATGCTCAGTGTCTCCTGCAGGTGGATTTCCCCACAGCCATCGGTGTGGTGCTGGAGCGTGACGATGGCAGCACCCTGATGGAGATCGACGGCGACAAGGGCAAGCAGGGTGGCCCCGCCTACTACATCGACACCAACGCGCTGCGAGTGCCCAGGGAGAGCATGGAGGCCATCTCACCGCTGAAGAACGGGATGGGTATGGAGCGTCCTGGAGTACGTGGGGAGCACGAAGTAGCTGCTCATGTGGGCTCAGGCTGCTTTGAGTGCCGAGAACACAGATGCGTAGGAAACTCTCCTTTTCCTAAGAGACTACAATGAGGTGGGGTTCGGATGCAGGAGGAGAGCTGTATGCTGAGGAGCAATGTGGTGGAGCTAAGTTGTAGGCCACTGAGCCATGGGCCAAGAGGCTGAGCTTGTAACCTGTGGGCTAGGAGATGGTGATGGTTTCCAGAGAGGGGTAAGGTGCATTGTCTTGACAGTAAGAGTTCACATGACTGTCACAGGCAGCCAAGCAGAGGGACCGGCACTTGAAGGAAGCAGACGCTTAGAGACAGCATATCTCGGCTGCAGCATTGAGCGCCTGAGGGTCAGGAGCAGAGGAGGCAGGCCGAGAGCAATCATGAAAGGTTATGAGCTCCCCACGGAGCACGCTGAGCTAGAAATTGAGGGAATCCAAATAGAGCTGCGTACCTGTCTGTACCAGCCTGAAGAGTTCTCCAGCGCGGGTCAGGTTCCATTAGGAAGTAGATGGAATGATGCTAGGAGAGGTGAGAGGCCAGATAATCAGCAAAGAATCAAAGTGTAGCAGGTGGTGATGATCCTACATTGTGGCAGGATGGCGACGATTCTGCAGTGGCTTCAGATATCCAGGATGGAAAGGGCTGAAGGAAGGTCCGGGGGTGGAGGAAAGCCTTCCTGTTGAATCACATGGGGTGTGCCAGTGAGCGGAAGTCACAGCGTGAACTGCCCACTAACAGAATTCATCAGGAACTCACACATTAGGCATTATCTTTGCTTAGCCTGTGCCAAGGTTCTAGTTCACAGAAGAGACTCAAGCGTTCTGCATATGCTGTCTTGACTGTATGACCAGGTGATTCTTACATATGGGGAACTGTGTGCTAGTCACATGTCCAGATACCAGGGAAGAGTGGCAGGCGGCTCTTGTGCACAGGGAGTTAGTTCAAGGATTCGGAGTGTTTAGACCTTTGGTGGTCAGCTGGCAAGCGGGTCAGCTAAGTGGTTATCTCAGATGTGGAGTTACATTATGTTACCCAGAAAAGATTAGGATACAAGCTGGTTGAAAACGGTCTGTACCAGCCTGAAGAGTTCTCATGGAAACTTGATGTTTATTTAGGCAATAGAGGAAAAGAAAAGCCCGGGAAGGAGATTGGGAGACACTGAAGCAGGACAGGGACAGTTCGAGAGCGGCAGGCGCTTGAGGCCTGTGGGTCCGCCATTACTGGTGGTGTCATTGGGAAGACAGAGGTTTATACCTAAGGTGGGAGGTTCAGGTGAAGTCCATTGGCTTCAGTCAGACAAGTCTGTGCAAATGAATTGTGCAGATAATGACATTCTTTGGACCATGGCAGAAGAAGTTTGTAAATCCGTAGTGGTCAGTTGTGCATAGAAATGTTATAAGGTCAGGTGAGACTGAAAACAGGAGCCTCTGGAGTCGCCCACTGCCTCAGTGGCTCATGGGCATAGGTCACGGGCACACCGGCTAGAAGTGCAGGGGTCCAAATCTTCATGCTTTCAGTCTCAGCTGCATGGAGATGGTGGGCTTGTCCGGTGTCAGGTGTGGATCACGTGCTACTTTTGCCACGCCTCTTTCTGTCTGATCACTTGCTGGGCCTCCAAAACTCTGAACGACACTTGGTGTTTGGGGTGCGTTGCATGTCTGTTATATTAGGGGTCTACATCTGGAGAGCCCTAAAGAAAAGTCTGTCTGACTAGTGCACAGTGTCAGCCCTGCACACTGCCAGCTCACAGGGCTGGGAAGCACTCGGGTTGTGTGTGTGAGTGACTTGATGTGTCACAGACACCATCTCTGAGTAGAGAAGACACATTCATCCGTCTTCAGTGCAGCTTGGTGCTCATGTTCTGCCTCTTCTGTTGCAGTGGAAGACTGGGACAGCTTCCAGGCCATCTTGGACCACACCTACAAGATGCACGTTAAGTCAGAAGCCAGCCTGCATCCTGTCCTCATGTCTGAGGCTCCGGTGAGATGCATTCTCGTTTCTCTAGCACTGACTGCTGCCAGTTTCCTAGCGTTTTTTTTTTTTCTTTTGGAGAAAAATTCACATTTGAATTTGAAAATTTGGAGAAAGGGCAAATTTTCAACATTGCTACAATATTAGCATTTCAATAAAAGGATTCAGAGAGTCGCAGGGTGCTGGCTGTTCTTTGGGGGTTTGTCAGGTGATTGGGTTCCTCTTAATGCTTCCCACGAGGGTTAGGATCCGTCCCCTGGGCCTTGGGCATCCTCTGTCATACTCGATCTCCAAGTGGTATCAAGTGATGAACCAGGACTCAGAATGTCTAGACTGAAATCACTTGTGAAATAAATACATGTAGGGCCAAAAGACAGATGCAGTCACTGTGAACTATAGTGTCTTGCTGCTGTCTGTTAGCATTTGTGTCAAGGCAAGTGGGACAGTTTGGTGCTTTAAAAGTCCTGTTTAGGATTTTGGTTATGAGATGTAACCTTGATACTTAATAATGTTAATTATGTTTAATAAGTATCTTAATTCTTCTGTGACTTGAAAAGTATATTTGCTAGAATTCATAGCAATTAACAATTTTATTTACCTGTTGAATAATTGAGTTTAATTTACAACTGAATTCCATCACAAAAGGAAGCCACAACCTGGCAGGTGCGGCAGGTCACTGTAGTGTTGCCAGTGGTTCCTGATTGCAGATGTGGTTCTGCACTGCAGCTGTAAGTCCACACTTACTAACAGTCAGTGACTGGCACCTCTCTCCTTCTCTAGTGGAACACGAGAGCGAAGAGAGAGAAGCTGACGGAGTTGATGTTTGAGCACTACAACATCCCCGCCTTCTTCCTTTGCAAGACAGCGGTGCTGACGGCGTATCCTTAGCAGCGAGCAGTGCTGTCGCTGGGCTGAGCAGGAGATGCCCACCACTTCTGGCTCAGAACTCTCCCTCTCAATTTCTAGCTATTGCTCACCTGTCACACAGGTTCTTTGTGCTTTGTGAGAGGACAGACAGAGGGCATGGTCCCTCACCCACTTCACCTCCCACTTCCTTGCCAAGTGTGGATAGATTTTGTAAGACACTCTCAATTTGTTGTGTGCCCTTGGGTCCAGATCCTTAGTTCAGTGACTGGCCATCCCAACCCTCTGCATTAGCAAGGTTCCCACAGAATGTTCTGGAGTCCTGCTTTGTCAGCTGTATTTTGAGCTTGCAGTATTGTACATGCCAGTTTTTATCCGTAGATTTATACATTTTAAACTTTCATGCCATGTGTCTTAAAAAAGTGGCTGAACACACAGATAAACTCATTGGAATAGGTTTCCCCAGCATCGTGGGAGCCCTGGTAAGCGGAGCTGTCGCCCTTCTGCGTTCTTTCCTGAACGCTTCCACCTAGGTTCGCCAATGGCCGCTCCACTGGGCTGATCCTAGACAGCGGAGCCACCCACACCACGGCAATCCCTGTTCATGACGGCTATGTCCTCCAGCAAGGTAACCACATGAGCAGAGCTCGCAAGGGGGCTTTTGAGTCAGGAGCCCACAACGGTGAAGGAGGGACGGGTTGGACTGGAGCAGTAGTGCTACTGAGTGCGTTTTGAACCCTCAGTGCACTCTGTTGTGAGCTGATGCATGGCTCTGCTTTGAGAGGTTGAGGATTCGCTTGACGTGCAGACGTAGCAGAGTGTCAGACATAGTATTGCCAGAAGCTTGGCCGCTGCCTCAGCCCTGTCTGATTTCCGTCCCAGGTATTGTGAAGTCCCCTCTAGCCGGGGACTTCATCACCATGCAGTGCAGAGAGCTCTTCCAGGAGATGAACATCGAGCTGATCCCTCCGTACATGATTGCATCCAAAGTAAGCGAGGCTTGTTTGCTTTGGGCCTCCATCTCCTGCCCCACACTGTGTCCCGGAGTCTGTGCCCCCCACCCCTGCCCTGGAGTCTGTGCCCCTCACCCCTGTCCTGGAGTCTGTGGTCCTCTCCCCATGCCTGTCTCCTGGAGTCTGGACTCAGCACATGCTCTTTACTGTCTCAGGAGGCTGTTCGCGAAGGGTCTCCAGCAAACTGGAAAAGAAAAGAGAAGTTGCCACAGGTGACAAGATCTTGGCACAATTACATGTGCAACGTAAGTGACTGTCACTTGAGCAGAAGAATAAGGGCTGTTGTATTTTTATGGCACTTGAGAAACATGTAGGGACCCTTAATGCTTTGTTAAGACAATCACTGCAAACTGCTACCTCTTCCGTCTGACTACTGGAGCAGGAGGACCGGGAAGGAAGGCTGGTTTACGTAGAAACAAGCATGTGCTGTTTCCTAACTTTCTGGTTTAGGTGAAACAAGTGTGTCCTATTTCCTAACTTTCTGGTTTAGGTAGAAACAAACATGTGCTGTTTCCCATCTTTTTGGGGTAAGAAAATAGGTTCAGGTCCGCAGCCTGTGGTGGTGTCTTTGCTGGCGTTAGTGACTAACAGTGAGCCTCTTAACTGAAGACTTGCCTGTGGGGGTGCAGTGAACAGCACCATTGGTGCTCGTTCGTTGCTAGCTATGCGCTTTTACAGGACTCAGGTGCCACAAGGGTTTCACAGCACGTAGGGCTGTGTGGGAACATGGAAAGTTCCTGAGGATGAACAGCTCTGCTGACAAAGTGGACAGATTGTCCCTGTGAGCTTACAGCGCCTGTGTGTCTTACAAAGATTTGTGTATAAGCTGAGCTGCACTTTCAAGTATGTCTGCCATACTCGTGACCTCTTGTCCGTAAATCCAAATGATTTTCAAGAAAAAGGAAAGAAGTTTTTCAGGACAGCAGGGCAGGTACCTAGTTTCAACCTCTCATTATTGTTCCATAAAATTCCTGTTTATGAACGCGTGCTTAACAAGTAGTGATTCCTTGGGGAAATGTGAATAATCTGGTCTGTTGATATTGAGAATCCTTGATAGATTTATGATATTGAAATAACATCTAAAAAATACGGTCAGTCTGATTCAGGAGATATTTTACATCTGCTCTCTTGAAAGTATAAATTACAAAAGCAGATTTCGGTGTTGAACTTTCACTTTTTGTATGTTTGCATACAGTGTGTTTGTACATAGTGTGTCTGTACACGCATGTGGGTGTATATGTAGGCCCGAAGTTGACATTGGTGTCTTCCTTAATCACTCTGCAATTATCTGTTGAGTAACTCGGTTGAACCCAGAGCCAGCTCATCAGCAGCCAGCTTCTCCTGTGGCTCTCCTGTCTCCAGAGCACTAGACTGCAAGGGGCCACTGTGCTTTATGTGGGTTTGGGGGTCCAAACTTCAGCTTGCATGGCTTGTGTGGCCAATGCTTTGCCCTCTGAGCCCTAACCTTCTGTTTTCAATCCACAGTGTGTTATCCAGGATTTCCAGGCTTCGGTCCTTCAGGTGTCAGATTCAACTTACGACGAACAGTACGTTTTCCTGTTTAAATGTATATTTCAGCAATGAAGATTTTTAAATATTAAAAAAGAATTTCAGAATGCTTAACCAGCCTAATATATGAATTTGTTGAAAACTGTCGGTACAAGTGTAAGTTCTTGGTGCCTCACAATTCTAGAGCATGCTTTTCTTCCTGTAACTGTTTTTAACGTGTTCCCAGAGTGGCAGCCCAGATGCCAACTGTCCATTACGAATTCCCCAATGGATACAACTGTGATTTTGGTGCTGAGCGGCTCAAGATTCCTGAGGGATTATTTGACCCTTCCAACGTAAAGGTAGGAAGCAGAGTTGCCATGATTGTGCCGTGTGGCATGTGCTGTGTGTGACTCTTCATGTGAATACTTGCTTCCTGGCTAGGGGCTGTCGGGAAATACCATGCTGGGAGTCAGTCATGTGGTCACCACAAGTGTTGGCATGTGCGACATCGACATCCGGCCGGTAAGTGCCAGTCTCCTATAGACCGTATCCTTCAGAGTGGTGAGATGTCCGTCAGTGGTAGGGTGGCAACTTTGGCCATGATTCTGGAGTCCATCTGCCACAGTAACTGAAAAGCCCAGATACTCAGAAGGGATGAATGCAGAACTCCAGCACCTAGTCTGCACTGCTGACCTTGGTGTAGATTAGAGGTCACCCCTGCGGTGTTCCTGGTTTCTAGAAGCTTCTTTGTACTGTGCTGTTTGGGATTGCTTAGGATGCAGCAGGTCATGATGTGTGGGGTCGGGGAATTTTCTTGACAACACGGCTTTCCTTGGAAATTTGTTTTAGATGGTGTCGTTAAATGATCCGACTTTTACATCTAATAAAGATGTTTGTCTTTCTTGCTGCCGGTGTTAACTATTTGAAGACTACGTTAACTGAGTTGTGCTGATCACATTGTTAGATCACAAGTCACTAACCTGCAGGCTGGGTTTCAACCTGCACACTTGGCTTTCTTTGCATCACTTTGCTTACCATGGTGTCCGCAACATTTGGATGGCCACAGAAACCAAGTGTTTTGCCAGTGACCTGGCAACTGGTACGGGCTTGTAGGACAGGGCTGTCCGTTTGTAGTTGGTTCAAGTTCATAGCCATGCTTGGCCGGCACCTGAGGGTCATCGACACGAGAGACAAGGCCTGTTTTTATGGGCCTTCTCACTCTCTGTGTTGGCAGCAGAAGAGGTAGCTTTTGTAACCCAGCAATTTAAAAGACCTGGCCAAAGTGCACTTATGAGAGTGGCAGCTTCCTGTGTTTAGTGGGTTTCTCCCTTTGGTTGGTGTTGACCGTAAAAGAGGTACTTTTTTGTTTGATTTTCTGTTTTAAAATTTAGATACAATAAATTAAAAAAAAAAAAAAACAACAACTAGAGCAGACAAATTTAAAATTTCTTGGTGTATTCATATAAATTACTGGTAATTATAAACAGAATATACTCTTTATGAAGTTACCTGGAGTTTACTTGGGAGGGTCTTTCTGTATATTTTGAAAAAGCTCCACATAACCTGCAGAAGAGAATGATAACATTTTGGGCAGCAGTGTTTCCTAGTGTGTTGCTCTCTGTCACGATCATGAAGTGGTCTCGCCTTGTTTTGAGCACTAGAACCTGCAGTTGGGCATTTGATGGTAAGGTTGTGATATGTTGTGGGCATAGCAGCTGTTTGCCAAAAAGAACTGGGATTGTTACTGTAATTGTTGGGTTAGTCATTCCCAAGATGAGGTGAATGTAGAGTAACCTGAGGTTCACTGCAGGAGAGTACCCCACATGAGCAGAGTGTGCTGTTGGAGCTCGGAGAGAAGCGGGCAGGGAGAAAGGAGCAGACGCTGCTACCGTGATTTTACTTGTCATCTCTGGTACTGTTTCTGCCCCAGGGTCTCTACGGCAGTGTGATCGTAGCTGGAGAAACACGCTAATCCAGAGTTTCACCGACAGACTGAACAGAGAGCTCTCTCAGAAAACACCCCCAGTAAGTCTTGTTCTGTATTGCTGTTGGCTGGTCATAGGATCTCACTGACGGTGTGATTTTGCTTAAGGGTCATTTTCAGTGGATAGGGGGTGTGTGTGTTTCCTATAGTCAATAGATTGTGTGTGTTCTCTATAGTCAGTAGATGGTGTGTGTGTTTCCTACAATCAGTAGATGGTGTACATGTGTGTGTCCCCTACAGTTAATAGATTATGTGCATTTCCTATAGTCAGTAAGTAGTGTGTGTGTGTGTGTCCCTTACAATCAGTAGATGGGTGTCTATTCCTACAGTCAGTAGATGGTATGTATGTGTCTCCTACAGTCAATAGATGGTGTGTGTCCCCTACAGTCAGTAGATGTGTTTGTGTCTCCTATAATCAATAGATGGTGTTTCCTACAGTCAGTAGATGGTGTATTGTGTATCCTACAGTGAGTAAATGACATATGTGTATATCTCCTATAATCACTATTCCTTATTAACCATAGTTCTGAGACAATTCTTATTGGTTTCTGATCTTATTAACTCTTAAGTGCCTCTACTCAATTAGGCATTGAGGAGACAAATGTTCTTGGCCAGCAAAGGCTCGCTTTAGCAGGAAGGTTAGACATGCCAAAAATAGTGACCGCAGTATTCCAAGTATCCCATAAGCCAGATGCTCTGGGAGCACGGAGAGGTGGGCACTCATGCTCCGAGCCCTGGACTCAATGGGTCTCATGTACGGACAGGGACAGTGAGAGATGAACAAAGATGATGGCTTAAAACTATAGGAAGCTGCCTTACAGCCCAGAGGCTGGCAGTCTGCAGCTAGTCACTGGGCCTCACTCTTCTGAAGTCCACAGGGATCTCATTCTGCAGCACAGGTGCTGTGACAGGGACAGCAGCCAGACAGGAGTGATGGCTGCCCCGTCACCATCTCATCTGACAGCCTACAAGGACTATTTCCAATAGGTCATGTTCACAGACAGGTTAACTTGGGCAGCTTTGCTGTTCAGTCCACAACAGTGTAATAGGTCCTGCTCCGAATGAGCGTTTGGATTTTCTTCAGCACAAACAGCAAATTCACAGGACAAATGCTTAAAAAAATGACTGGTTGCATTGTGGTAATTTTCAAGGACACATACAGGAATATGCAGAGAAAGCAATAGCGTTAATCTTCACAGTTGGATAAGGGTTATGCAGGACCTGGTATCTGCCTGTGGTTGTGTATATGTATGTGTTTTGGCTTTCCGTGTTTTATGCATACTGTATATTGACAGCTATGGGACACCCACCTAAGACAGTTTCTTGGAGACGAGGGTCTGAGCCGGAGCACACCCTAGTGTCAGTGCTAGTTAGACAAGATACAGATGCGTGACTCCTTTAGGGAGTATAGAAGTCAAGGAAAGTAACAGGGAGGTACCTGTTCTGAAACAGGATCCTCCTTCCTAAGGCCTCCATGTCTCTGATCAGCACCCCCTTATCCTGTGCTCTAGCCCAGCTCCGCTTCCACTTCACTGTGAAGGACTCAGCATGCGTTCCTAGGAAGATGGCTACTAGTTACTGGGGGCTGTCCCCAAAGTGCAAGATCAGTGTTAAGCGTGGCCCCTGCTTGTCAGTGAAGGCTTTCAATCCCAACTAGGGGGCGGGGGTGAGGCGGGAAGATCACGAGTCAAGGCTAGCCTGAACT
The DNA here is from genome assembly GCA_023101885.1 of Typhlomys cinereus. Taxonomy (NCBI): domain Eukaryota; kingdom Metazoa; phylum Chordata; class Mammalia; order Rodentia; family Platacanthomyidae; genus Typhlomys; species Typhlomys cinereus. The sequence continues at coordinate 1,794,786 of JALPQD010000445.1, forward strand.
TCATTGCAAGGCCTTCTCTAAACAAAGTGAATTTCAAGCAGAAGCATCAGCTTGGAGACAAGCAGTGTAAATGCTGTGTGTTCTGGTTTAGAAGAGTTGGGGTAAAGGAAGGGAGGGGACAGGAGGAGGCCTTGAAGGGGGAACCATAGGAGGGAGGAAAGGGGGTGCACAAATATACTTCCTTCTGTGTTGTGCACCCACAGCCTTCCTCTGAAGGAGCCCGTGCCTACTGCAGAATTACCATGTTTAATAAAAGCCATTGAAAAACTGTCTTGCGTTTCTGTTGCAGAGTATGAGGTTGAAACTGATAGCGAATAACACTACGGTGGAGCGGAGGTTCAGCTCGTGGATTGGCGGGTCCATCCTGGCCTCTCTGGTTGGTAGACATCAGGAGAGGCTCAGTAGCTGCTGAAGCTGTTTGAAGCACAAGGTGTCTTGTGATCCAGACAAGGCATAACTAACTGCTGGTGCTTCTTTCCATTCTTACAGGGCACCTTTCAACAGATGTGGATTTCCAAGCAAGAATACGAAGAAGGCGGGAAGCAGTGTGTGGAGAGGAAGTGCCCGTGACCCCCACCCCCACCCCGCTGTGCCCATCCTACAGCTTTAGTACACTCAGGAAACGACCATCTTTTTTAGAATGTTTATACATGTTTGCATATTTCAGTTTCCACTTAAGATTTTTAAGGCTTTAACTGGCTCTATAAATTAAAATGAGTTTGTGCTTTCCTTGAGATGCACTTATTCTTATTATGAGCATTTTATAATTTTGTATAAATGTCTATTTTCTCTAAATATTTGCTTTCAGTAAAATACTTTCCAACTGTTTCGTATATTAATTACCAGTGGATTGGTAGAGTTACTGCCTATGCTTTCTACTCTAGGCTTACAAAATTAAATAAAAATTACTACCCATTCCAGAAATGTTTTTGGACTTGTGTGTGCTGTGGCTTTTACCTTGGACAATGTTCAGTTCCATGGCGTCCACATCTTCCTTGCCTCGCACCCTGGCGGGACTGCAGCCCACAGCCACTGCCAGCACCACCTTGCTCTGCGGCTCCCTCGCTCAGCTCAGATAGCAGAGTGTGTGGACGGGGAATCGGGGCAGAACAGTTTTGCAAGTGGGCACGAGCATGTCGTGCTCGTTGTCATCACCCTGGCTCACTGGATCAGCAGCACGGCAGTTCTGTGAGCACTTAACGAACATTCCAGGACACATGCAATCATGCAAAACAAAGTTTACTTGAGAGTGCGTGAGGTCAGGACAGAGGCCATTGCTCATCCTTCACCATGTGCTCCAGGGGGACCCTGAGGAGGAGCCCCAGTCCCCAGGTTTGCACAGGTTTTCGCCTGCTGAGTGCCTCCCTGTCCAAAGGGCATGTTAAGTGTTCACCTGAACTTGACTTGGTTTCTGGGCTTCAGATAGGTGTGGGAACTTCTCCCGAAGGATCTTTTCTTTCTTCTTCTGTAAACTTCGCTTCCTTGCTTCGGCGCGGGCGTGCTTCTCGATTCTCAGCCTTCA